>JAEMBS010000040.1:133974-200028 GCA_018467065.1 Ephestia elutella | reverse complement strand
CAATACCTATTGGATGTTAAATAAAAGAAATAGTTCGCCACTTACCGAATTTCGGGTTTGAACGACACTCACAGATTTTATAATTACTTGTGTGCTTTACTTATCAATATTATTCAGATATTAATTATCCGGTATAATGTACTGCACTTTTTAGTTATAAGAATTTACAACGTATATCGAAGTACGAAACTGAGATGAGCTCGTAATACGTGTGTCCGGCACTAAGCAGTCTATACCAATGTGGACCGGTCGCCCGCGCATCGAGACAAAAGAACTAGAAGTCCTCACATAAAAAATGCAGCATGTTGCAGACACAAATACGAAACCAGACATTTGCGAGTTGACCAACTTCTGTATTAAGAAGTTAACTTGTAAATATGTTTTAATGATTTGTATAGTTTATTTGTAAATAATTTAAGGTAGGTATTTCCTTTAGTGTTTTATTTAGTTATTATTTTCTTTAGATTAATTTTAGTTTTAAGTTTAGTTTTGTTTTTAGTTAATGGTTTTATTTTTACGTACATAAGAATGTGTACTACGTTACACCATGTAAACAGTTGCATTCAATTATTGAAAGTCGATTCTTGCACTGCAATTATTGCATTCAATTATTGCTCTTGTAATGGCCCTTAAGGGCCATTTAGACGGTGCATGTTTCTTGAACTTCTTCTTAAGGGGGCCTTTAAATCCGGTTCCTTATAAAAAATATATTATTATTTTAATTGGGATACAGTTTTTAAATCGCAAAACTAACCTTAAGCTGATACTTCCTATCAGCATCAGGGTCCTGTCCGACTTGGGACAGGATCTTAATGGCGGACGTCTTCGCATTACAATACATCGTTACCAATGCTTATAAATATACAACGTAACATATTGTTTTTTATGAATATATTATTGTGTGAAAATGTAAGAGTTTTTTTCTGCCAAAAGAAAATTTCTAATTATGCATCATGCATGTCATTATATGCACCACATTTTATAATTTTTGTAAGGTTGTTTAAATATGACAATCATATGTGTTTGTAATAAAAGTGTTGATGTTTATAAAATCTATGCACTGTCGCATGGTAGCTGCGCCGTGTATAGCTGGCTTTAGTATAGCCATTGCGTTTGCCTCCTGGCAACATTGCGCAGGCGGCTTCCGCCCGGGGCGACCTTCAGTCGATCTTGCAGTATTGGTTTTGGACTGCGCGCGCGAGGCCGTGTCGCGTGAAGTAACGGCCAGGTGCTCGGCCACCATTTTGCATGGTTCGTTTGTAGCCGCGTGGCGTGGCGTGTTAATTTTATTTAATTGTAATCATCGTTTGTATTGTACTTCATCGTTGTTAAATAACTATTAAGGTTGTGTTTGTGCAAAAAGCCTTTATTTTGACTGTTTGTTGTGAGACGGGAATTGTGGCTGCCTGCTCACACCCAGCCGTCGCCGAGTGGAACTGCTAGACGGATCAGGTATTTGTTCTGGGGACTGAGATCTCAGGGGGTAGTTTGGGTGATTTAGGGACCACCTCCTCCTCCGAAGACACCCCCACTTGGATCAAAAGAAAAGTCAACTTGGTGAGTTGAAGATTAAATTTATAGTTTTTAGTTTAGTTAATTTATAGGTTAGGTTTAGTGATTTAGGGTTCTATAGCTCCCTTTATAAGCTATAGTGGTAGCAGGCTGCGTATAGGTTAGGTTTTAGGCTCTAGTCGGACAGACGTAGTGCCGGGTCGAGGTTTTTACCGGTATTTTTTTACCCGGTAAATTTTTCGGTACCGAACCCTCCCGCCATTTCGTTTGCCCGGATTCTCTGCGCACATTTTCTGGTAGCAGAGCGTAGTTTATCTACCCTCTATTTGTTCGTTTGTAAAAGATAATTATTTGTAAAAATTATTAGATTTTACTTAGTTTGTTAATATAAGAACTTATATAGATTGATTGTTTGATTTTAGATATTTGTAACCTTTTTGCATTTGTTTCCGGGTTTGTGCCATTCTCATTCCTACCGCGGCTTTGCGTGTTGTAGTTTGATTTTGTTTTTTATTTACCTTTTATCTTTTTTATTTTTGTCTGTTTGTTTGTGACTTGACGCGATGGCGAAGGTCTCCAATGCTAAGGCGACACTCGCCAACGAACTGAGATGGTTTGTGACGGCCGGAGGACTCCTGTCCCGGAAGGACAGGGAGGGCGCCACACTGCTAAGAGCGGATCACCTCCACTCACGATTGAGTAGCGCGGAAGCGGCCATGGCGGTGCTTACCGAAGCCGAACTTGCCGCGGAGGTCTATACAGGTCACATGGCGGACATGGACCAGATCCTGAATCTCCACGATGATATCGCGGAGGCGGCGGCCGCAATAAGGGCGAGACAGGCTGGCGGACCAGCCCCTCGCACACCTGTTAGACAGGAAGGACCAGCGGTTACTGGTCGGCTCCCCACCCTTCAGCTGTCCCACTTTGGGGGTAGGATGGAGGAGTGGGTAGCATACAAAAATATGTTTGAGTCCCTGGTCGTAGCACGACAGGATTTGTCGAAGGCCCAAAAGATGGCCTACCTCCTCTCCACTCTGGAGGATGAAGCGCGGTCGCTCATCCAGCACCTCCGGGTGGAGGACGACCAGTACGATACGGCTTGGGAGTTATTGAACTCCCGCTACCAAAACTTACGTTTGTTAGCGGATGCGCACGCCGCACAGTTGATGGCCCTGCCCAAGGTGGCCAACAGGGCACAGTTGCGCCTGCAGTTGCTCACGCCCGTTACAGTGGCCTGTAACGCGCTCCGCACACTGGGGCTGACGGTGGACCAATGGTCCTTTTTGCTGGTGCACATTGTATTGGGCAAATTACCCAATGACATCCGCTCGCGGTTTGAGCGCGAGAATGCGGAGCGGGACAGCACCACCCTACCAACATTCACTGACTTGGTGAAGTTTTTGGAGTTTGAGGCACGGGCTGCTGAGAATACCATGACGGACTCAGCGCCATCCAGAGCGCCTGAACGTAGGCCCTTGGAACCCTCATGGCGAGGGAAGCCTCAACAGGGACGGCAACCGCCACCGCGTGGAGCTGGTGTGCGGGTTGCACACACGGCAGCAGTCGCGAGGGACGCGGACTGCCTGCAATGTGGCCGGATGGGCCACAGCCTGCTGCAATGCAGGGACTGGCAGAGACTGCCAGTACAAGATCGGCGCCGCATGGCAAGGCGGCATGAGCTTTGCTTTTACTGTTTGGGCAGTCACTATGCACGTGACTGTCCCAGGGCCATACCATGCAGTGCATGCCGTGGGCTGCACCACGCGATGCTCTGCATGAACCGGAACGGGGATGGCCCCCGGTTGTTGAGGCAGGGGTCCCCTATGGGCGGGGGCGCTCCTGCGCGAAGCCCTCCACCATCGGACGGAGGACGCGGCTTCGCTCGTCGCACCCCCCCTCGGGAGGGGGGTCGCGTACCTGCGCGGGTCTTGGCGGACCGGGACCACGCGCCCCAAGGTCATGGCCAGTATGTAGCTGGCCAGGCCCCGGATAGGGCCCCCATGGGCGGGGGCCCTAGACCGGACGTGAGAGTGGGGACACCCCCCTCCACGCGGGTTACCACTACCCACCACATGCAGCCGCAGCGGTTTTCTCCGCCGCTGCACGAGTACCCACGGCTGGAGTACCACCCGCCGTACCATAGGTATGGCCGGGCCGCGGGTTATGCCCCCCCTCAGATGGGGATGTGCACTCGCCCGACATATTATCCGGGTCAGTGGCGCCCCCCTGGTTTGGAGAGAGTGGGGAGCCCGTAACTAGCTTGCTCCCTTGCTGGGACAGAGCCGCGGACGGTTCTGCTCCCTACCGCGGTGGTCCGCGTATGGGGTCGTGGGGGGGAAGCCATGAATTTGAGAGCTCTGTTGGACTCAGGGGCTCAAAGCAGTTTGGTTACCACTCGAGTGGCACACCAGTTAGGTTTAGTCGTGGAAGACTCGCCTGTGCCACTTCTTGGAGTTGGTGGCATACAAGTGAAGTGTCTGGCGGGCCAGACACTTGTCACCTTTTCTTCGCTGAAGTCCTCCACAATGAGGATCACGACTTCGGCTATGGTAATGGATACCATTGCGGGTTGGCACCCCTCGACAGACATACCGCCGGTTGTGTTGTCTTTGGTTTCGGGTCTGGATTTGGCCGACCCCTTTGTCTTTCATCCCGGCCCAGTGGACTTGCTCCTGGGCTCGGACGTATTGGGTTGGATTTTGTTGGGTACCCAGAAAGCTCTGGGTTCGTCTTCACTGATGGCAGTGTCTACTATCTTTGGTTTCGCCCTGATGGGCCCTGTGTTTGATAATAGCACCGTGGAGGAGCCACCGGTCGTCGCATCTGCGTCCTTGGCCAAGACCATGCAAAGGTTTTGGGAGGTGGAGGAGCCACCTATGAGTTCCAGGATGGATCCGGAACACGCTGAGTGCGAAGCCCTTTTTCGATCGACCACGGAGAGGTTGCCCTCCGGTCGGTTTGTAACTAGGTTACCTTTTGTTGCCTCTCGTCCTGGCCTAGGGCAAAGTAGGGCGCTTGCGGAGAAACGACTGCTGTCCATGGAGCGACGCATGCAGCGTGACCACGTACTTCGCGATAAATATATTGAATTTATGCGCGAGTACGAGGATTTGGGTCACATGTCTCCGGCTCGAGTTGATTGGAGCTCAACTGAGCATTATTTTTTGCCCCACCACGCGGTAGTGAAGGCCTCAACAGGCAAATTGAGGACCGTCTTCGATGGGTCCGCACCCACTTCGAACGGGGTTTCGTTGAATCTGTGTTTGCATTCGGGTCCCAAATTGCATAGGGACATAATTGACATCATCTTGAACTTTAGAAGACATCAAGTGGTTTTTGGTGCGGACATCCGGATGATGTTCCGCCAGACAGTCATACATCCTGAGGACAGGCGATTCCAGTTGATACTCTGGCGTGAGCGCCCTGAGGATCCTGTGACGGTGTATGAACTCAACACAAACACGTATGGTTTGAAATCTAGTCCCTATATCGCCATCAGATCATTGCTTGAATTGGCAGAGCGGGAACGGATCCGCTTTCCCGTGGGGCTTCCGTGCTGTCACGTGACTTGTATGTTGATGACGTGTGCACCGGAGCCCAAAGTATTGAGGAGGCCCTCCTACTGCGGGATGAATTGATCGAAATATTGAAGACAGGTGGCTACGAGCTACGTAAGTGGTTGTCCAATGAGCCTAGAGTTCTAGAAGGGATCCCGGAGGATCACCAACAGAACCCTCACCTGTTTGAGGATGTGGATGATCCCAACAGGATAGCGGTGCTGGGCATGCAGTACCAGCCGCTAACCGATATTTTTACATTCCAAGTGGACTTGGAAATACCAAAGGTCTGGACTAAGAGAACGGTGTTGTCCGTAATACGAGCTATTGCTCGTATGTTTGATCCAAGCGGTTGGATCAGTCCAGTGATATTCTCTGCGAAGTGTCTTCTTCAGAGACTTTGGACTTTGGGCGTCTCGTGGGACGAGCCGCTGTTTGGCTCTCCATTGGATGATTGGCTCGAGTTGTTTTCATCGATTAAGGAAGTCAATCGGATTGCCTTGCCTCGTCGAATATTGCCACCCGGGAAATATCGAGCCAGCCTGCATGGCTTTTGTGACGCGTCGGAGCGAGGCTACGCCGCGTCAGTCTATATGCGGACAGTTGACGCCGATGGCCGGGTCAATGTCTCGCTTTTGTTAGGGAAGAGCAAGGTCGCCCCCATCAGGACTAGGCTGACTATTCCCAAGCTTGAGTTGAGTGGAGCTCACCTTCTCTCTAAATTGTTGCATCACGTTGCCAGTGAGCTGGCGGCCACGGTCGAGATACGAGACATCTTCGCCTGGTCGGATAGCCAGGTCGCGCTTGCATGGTTGCGCGCGGCCCCACATACCTTGGAGGTTTTTGTTGGAAACAGGGTTTCCCAAATTCAAAATATTGGAATTGATATAACATGGAGACATGTGCCGGGAGAGCTTAACCCAGCGGACTGTGCTTCCCGGGGTTGTACGGCACCAGAATTGGTGTCACACCCGCTCTGGTGGGGTCCAGAGTGGCTGATGGGATCAGAAACATCTTGGCCTGTCTGTCAGACAGATGTTACTTCTTTGAGTTTGACTGGGCTTCGTGTACATGCTGTAGTCGCTGAGACGACGTCGGAGCCGGATTGGCTACTTGCTCGGTATAGCAGTTTGGATAAGCTTCTGGGTGTTACCAGTTGGATTAAGCGTTTCATACATAATTGTAGAAACCCACAGGCAAAGCGGTTGGAGCCGATTGCAGGTGCAGAAGAGCGCCGGAGCGCATTGTTGCATTGGGTCCGTGTCGTGCAGACCGGACGGTTTGAGTCAGAGCTTCAGATTTTGCGCAACGGACGCGCTAAGTTGAAGGGCGCGGTCGCTCGTTTGAACCCGTACATCGACTCGGATGGGCTTCTTCGGGTTGGAGGCAGGCTCCGGAAGGCGGATCTTCCATATGAGACTCGCCATCCTCTGTTGTTGCCCAAGGGCGGACCCTTGGTGCAGCTTTTGGTGTCTGATCGACACATTCGTAACGCCCATGCTGGGTGCAATGCTTTGTTGGCTATTTTGCAACGCGAGTTTTGGATTTTGTCTGCCCGAAGAGCAATCCGTAGTGTCCTGTTTCGATGTATTGCATGTTATAGGTTGAAGGCATCCACGATGCAACCACAGATGGGTGATTTGCCCGCTGATCGAATCCGACCTTCGAGGCCGTTTGACGGCGTTGGAACCGATTTTGCCGGTCCCTTTTCGATCAAGGCTTCTCCCTTTCGTAATGCCCGTATTGTAAAGGGCTATTTGTGTGTATTTGTTTGTTTGGCCACCAAGGCTGTCCATTTGGAGGTGGTATCGGCTCTGACTACGGAGGCCTTCGTCGCCGCGTTGGATCGCTTTGTTTCGCGTCGAGGTCTACCTTCCCTTATTAGGTCTGATAATGGCACAAACTATAAGGGAACTGTAAATTATCTTAAGGATGTTTCTGTGTTTATTGATAAAAATTGTACTAGTTTAAGTCAAATTGCTGCCCAAAGGGGAATAACCTGGAAGTTTAGTCCCCAAGTTGCCCCCATTGGGGAGGGATTTTTGAAGCGGCTGTGAAATCCGCAAAGACCCACCTCCGCCGCATTATCGGAGAAACGGCTCTAACTTTTGAAGAGCTGGCCACAGTGTTTTGTAAAGTTGAGGCGGTCCTCAACTCTCGTCCTCTCTGTCCGCTATCTCCAGATCCAAATGACTTGGAAGCTCTCACCCCTGGTCATTTTTTGGTGGGAGGGCCTTTGAATGCCCTGCCCGAATACCCGTGGAAGGACGAACGCGTATATCGGTTGTCGCGTTTTCAAATGTTGCAGCAAATGAGCCAGGACTTTTGGCGTCGCTGGTCGCTTGAATATTTGCATTTGCTGCAGCAAAGAGTGAAGTGGACAGACAGGACTGAGCCTCCCAGGGAGGGTGATTTAGTATTGTTAAAAGAGGCAAATCTGCCCTCATTGCTTTGGCGACGAGCTCGCATATTACGTTTGATTCTTGGCGGAGATGGCACTCCGCGTGTGGCTGAGGTGTTGGTCGACGGTTCGATTTTAAGGAGAGCTGTGACCTCTCTCGCCCGCCTTCCCGTAGAGTAAGCTAGCGGTCTGCTTCTCAGACCGGGACGGGGGGATGTTTGTAATAAAAGTGTTGATGTTTATAAAATCTATGCACTGTCGCATGGTAGCTGCGCCGTGTATAGCTGGCTTTAGTATAGCCATTGCGTTTGCCTCCTGGCAACATTGCGCAGGCGGCTTCCGCCCGGGGCGACCTTCAGTCGATCTTGCAGTATTGGTTTTGGACTGCGCGCGCGAGGCCGTGTCGCGTGAAGTAACGGCCAGGTGCTCGGCCACCATTTTGCATGGTTCGTTTGTAGCCGCGTGGCGTGGCGTGTTAATTTTATTTAATTGTAATCATCGTTTGTATTGTACTTCATCGTTGTTAAATAACTATTAAGGTTGTGTTTGTGCAAAAAGCCTTTATTTTGACTGTTTGTTGTGAGACGGGAATTGTGGCTGCCTGCTCACACCCAGCCGTCGCCGAGTGGAACTGCTAGACGGATCAGGTATTTGTTCTGGGGACTGAAATCTCAGGGGGTAGTTTGGGTGATTTAGGGACCACCTCCTCCTCCGAAGACACCCCCACTTGGATCAAAAGAAAAGTCAACTTGGTGAGTTGAAGATTAAATTTATAGTTTTTAGTTTAGTTAATTTATAGGTTAGGTTTAGTGATTTAGGGTTCTATAGCTCCCTTTATAAGCTATAGTGGTAGCAGGCTGCGTATAGGTTAGGTTTTAGGCTCTAGTCGGACAGACGTAGTGCCGGGTCGAGGTTTTTACCGGTATTTTTTTTACCCGGTAAATTTTTCGGTACCGAACCCTCCCGCCATTTCGTTTGCCCGGATTCTCTGCGCACAATATGTTCCATAATAATTGCTCTTACAGCTTATTATTTTAATTCGGACAATATACACTAACCATTTTCCATTTTTGATACCTATTATATGCAACTAAAATCATTAGAAGAATCTATGGAACCTCTCTTTAATTTAACCAAATAACACCTTTATACAAATGACATTGATAGTGATGAAGTTTATTTAAGCATCAAGTAGCGACCTCGCAGATGTTATGTAAGATCGATTTGACGCTCGATCGACTGTGCGTATCGATTATCGATTATTTTGGTAATCGAATGACTTGCGGTGCCGAATTCTACTAAATTCATTGGCGAACTTTACCAATGATTTAGCGTCCACGGTAGCAGGGAAAAATTTACGATAGCAACATTAATCTTAAGATTATGCGTCGACCCAAAAAGAACCTTAAGATAAATTAATTGTCTATAGCCATCAGTTCTATCATCCCTGATGCATACATATCCAGAAATTTTGAACATAGAAGAAGGGAGCAACCAGGTTTCAGATACAGCGATTATTATAGGACTATGTTTATTTATTAAGTGAATTAATTATTTTTTTTTACTTGGTAGACTGCGACAATTCCATTGTAGTATTGTTGTGTAATCCTTAATGAGAACTTATAAATAGTATGATAGTGTCAAGTAAGGGTGCAACGTTGGGCGGTAACAGATTAGACTGAGTTAATATGTTTACTATTAAGGCAATAATGTTAGAGATTGAGTTATTGTTCGAGTTGCACGCTCTCTAAATGCAGAGAACGAACGGCTGCATCAAGAAAATGGTGAGGAAATTGAACAATCTTGAACGTCTATTTAATCATTCTTCACATTTCGATTAGCGATTTGAGAAGTAAATAAAATGTTGAAGTAAATATACCTACATAATTAAACTTTTAGTATGAGTTTTATATTTGACTAAGTATACATAATATATCTGTAAGATATTGCTCCAATTATTACATTTCTGGGCATCCAGCTGTGGTCTCGATGATCAAGTTTGCAAGTGCAAAAACAAAATTACATATACCTATATATACCTGCATTTAAATGGCATGTATAAGATGTATACACAGTGAGTTGATCGAAGGTTCAAATAATTAAAATTAAATAAAAGCCTGTAAAAATATCGTTTGAATGATAAAGTCAGTTAAGATGATGATTATTTAGATGAAGCAAAATAAAAAACATCCATGTTAATTCAATAGCTGCGGAGGTTGTGGCCTTGGTTCGGATCAAAGTATAATTGACCACTCGCAACTCAGAAGAAATTACTAGGGTATTAAAGCCTTAAATACACTAGGCAACAATTGACGCGTTTCATATTTTGCAGTCACACTCACTTCTACTGACTAAAGTGAAATAGCACGTCGTGTTTCTCACTCGTGTAAATTGAACTGAGCGAGAAACATCGACATGTTGCGGTTTTAGTGGGTAGTCTGGCTGCGGCTTCGCCCGCGTGAATTTCCCATGGGAAAAGCACTGAGAACAGTACTTTTAACTATGTGTATGCGAAATTTCAAGAAGATTGGTTCAGTAGATAAAGTGTGAAGACGTAACAAACAAACAAACTCACTATTGCATTAAAATTTATAATATTAGTTAGGATATATGAAAGTCATTATGACTTTTTTGAATTTTTTGTGCACTCAAGATGCAGTAAGTATGATTTTATTAAGTTATTAAGACTTGACAATAAACATTATATTTTTGATAAATTTCAGGTAAAATATGCCTCAGTTGCGCGCCTTGGTGGCATCACCCCGACACAAACTTAGTTGCTGAAAGACCTCAAGATTCAATTCCCTGGCGCGACCATTGGATGCAAGCTGTCTACTATCTTCCGCAAGAAATAACATTAAAAAAGAATGACGAAGCCACGCTCATTTCCTGCCAGGACGAATATTCTCTATGGTTCTATTTAGAAGACGAAAAAATCAAGCAAAGGCATTATAAAAGACCTATTTGCGAATGTGGAGTACACATGGCATTATCCAGAACACATGTTTCGTATTTGAACGACGGAAAGCGAAGTAAAAAGTTCCTGATTCAGATAAAAGAAGATTTAGTTAGAGATGCTACAGTTTTAGATCTGAATGGTAGTAGTTTCCTCGGGTTAGCAGCGGCGAAAATGGGCGCGAAAAAAGTTTACATTCTTGAGAATCAGAATTTGAATGTTGGCTTTTTAAATGATTATGTCAAAGAGAATGGCATAAAAAATGTGATTATAGTGCCGGAGATTAATAATGAAATTTTGAATGAGATCACAAACGTGGTAGCTGATCCTAACTTTAGATAGTTGTTGGAAGTCTAAAAAACTTATTTTTGCGCTGGATTCAGCACGAATCTTAGGGATTGAACTGCAAAGTTAAGTAGTTTTTTAGTTAGAGCTATAATGTGATATGCTTTGCTTGTACGGAACCCTCGGTGCGCGAGTTTGACTCGCACTTGGCCGGTTTTTTTAGAGATTTTTATTCTATTTATATTTACCCAAACAGGTACTAAATTATACTTAATACATTGCTGACATTACTTACATTTGGAAGTCACAATCCCGAATATGTGATAAATAGTTACTAAGGTATTTTTAGTACCAATTGTTTTTGTGTTAACGGTAGGTAGGTACTTTTCTTCTAAGCGAGAATGGCGGCCTTTAACCTTAATATTAGCAACATAAATTCTGGCCGTTGTCGCGGCAGCTCCCAGATTTCCTCTTGTCGCGGATATGACGCCATTAATTTGTTATGCGCATACATGAAAGTTTCACTGCTGAATTTATAAACTACTTATACCAAGGTGAGGTAGGTATAGGTAGGTAACCTACTGGACTGGACCTGGACTTTGTTATAATTGTAAAAAAGGTTAACCGTACCTACACGTAACTAGCAAATTTCCAAATGATATAAAATAAAACTAAAAAAATAGTAAACCAAATACTAGACTAACTTTCCCACGATGAAATTCTAGGCATTATCTGATCTAGTACAAATCGGAATTCCTAGCTGGATTTATTTTATAGCCGGCGATATTCTGCGGGTATCAGGGTGTGCGGTCAGCTTACTTAACCGTACGATTTACATAACGGACATGTCGTACTCGCAGATTTAGATACGTCAAGTCGATCAAAATAAGACATGGGACATTTTATTAAGAATTTAATAAGGATCATCTTTGCCTTTGTCACCTTTTTAGTTTTCGAGAAAACGTGAATAAACCGGTAAAGGGGACACATTTCAGAGTAAGGGGGGGGGGGTAGGGTAGTGAGCGTTGAACACCACAACCGAAGGTATATGTCACACAAGTTTCAAAACTTTATAAATTTGTTTTTCTTCCCCATACATTGATTACATAGAATGACTCAACTAGTAGGGCAGCCGCACACTAGTTGCCTAAACGGGTGGGTAATACTAATGGAATATAAGATCGAAGAAAACGTATACTAATGGATATTTTATTGTTACAGGGCGGCCGTGTGTTTTGCTTGCAAGCCAACTCTATGCAAACAATAAACGTACCTCTTTCACACGCAGTTCATCAGAATATTCAGCAGAAGTTATTCAAGTAAGTAAACTATTTTTTAATACGAGCAAAGAGTAAAAGAGCGCGATTTTCTTCTTATTTCTGAAGTAAAATGCATTTTTTTAGGGTTCCGAAGTATTTTATTTTATCATTGTCTTCTATGCTGGTCTGGGAGCGAAGAAAAAACATAGAATGTGCCAGCTGCTCCTCTTCCCGCGCAGATTGTAAAAGTCAATCGAGGGAAAGGGCTTTAAACTGGGGATTCCTCCACTCATAGGCGATGGGCTAGCAACCTGTCACTATACCTGAATCTCCATTCCATTAGAGAGCCTTCTAATCAGCTAAGCGTGGCCTTCGAGCCTCACAACTCTTGGCTCTGTCTACCCCGTAAGGGATAAACACGTGATTCTATGTATGTATGTATGTAACATTGTTAGTATCTCACGATAATATAATTAACCAAAATTCCAAAAGAGCATATGAAGTCACTACAGCGCGTTGCGAAAGCGTTTTATAACTACGTGGTTTTTGCATTTTCGATTTAAATTAAATTAGTGTTGACTACGTAGATTTAGAATACCTAAACTATCGACGTTGACTGTCATACAATGTTTTTTTGTACAAATAAGTTAGGCTTTTAGAAAAAAAAATGTGTTTGAATTGATTTTAGTGAGGCGTACGCTGTAGCGTGTTTGGGCGTCACTGCGTTGGACTGGGAACGTCTCGGGATGGCGGCGTTGGAGGAACTCTCCTTTGAAGTCGCCAAAAAAGCATTCCAGCGCAGCGAAAATGTCATATTTTTGACGCTCATCGACCAATTACAGGTATTTTTGAGGGTTTCAAGGGAATCAAATCCTACGGGGTAAATTCCCTTTTTTTTTTTTTATAACATAGGGCGGCAAACGAGCAAGCGGGTCACCTGATGGTAAGCGATCACCGCTGCCCATGGACTACTGCAACACCAGGGGTATCACAAGAGTGTTGCCGGCCTTTCAAGAAGATGTAGACTCGTTTTTTGAAGGTTCCAATGTCGTATCGGTTCGGGAATACCGCCGCAGGAAGTTGGTTCCACAGTTTGGTCGTACGTGGCACGAAGTGTCTTTTAAAACGTACGGTGGTTGACAGCCAGTCATCCAGATGGTATGGATGAAACTTCAGCCTGTGACGGATGGTACGGTGGTGAAATTCTGCGGCAGGTATTACGTCGAACAATTCATCAGAGCACATGATACATTCGGTAAAGAATGCACAAGGATGCGACATCCCTACGCAGAGCCAGAGGATCGAGACGGCTGACGAGATTCTCGTCATCGACGATGCGAATCGCACGACGTTGAACGCGGTCTAAAGGGAGAAGTTGGTATTGAGGTGCCCCAGCCCACAGATGGGAACAGTATTCCATATGCGGCCTAACTTGTGCCTTGTATAGCTGAAGGCGATGCGCCGATGTGAAATACTGCCTTGCTCTGCCTAGGACACCCAGTTTTTTGGAGGCCAACTTAGCCTTTTCCTTAAGATGACCGCGAAATTGAACGTCGCACGAAATCTCGACGCCTAGAATTTCGATCTTCGGCCGCGTATCTAGTGAAGCGCCCTGGAACGAAGGAGATACGACGAAGGGGCTTTTTTTCGCGGTGAACGCACAAACTTGTGTTTTTTGGGGTTAAATTGGACCAAGTTGCAGTGACCCCAATTTGAAACCTGGTGTAATGAAGTTTCAACCTCAGACACAAGTTTTGTTCGACACTCGGAGACGCGCGCCCGAGAAATGTTAGCTTGACCGGTATAAGAGGTGTCCACCGTGCTATCATCCGCATAACAATGAATGATGCTGGATTGAAGCATATCATTGATATGCAAAAGAAAGAGCGTCGGGGACAGAACACAGCCTTGAGGGACACCAGCATTCACGGGCTTGTATTCGGAGCATGAACCGTCAACAACGACTTTAATGCTGCGCCCTGTGAGGAAACTGGTAACCCATTGGCATAATTTCTCGGGCAACCCGTAGGAAGGAAGCTTCGATAGAAGGGCTTTATGCCAGACCCGATCGAAGGCTTTCGCCATGTCCAAACTGGCCGTCAGGGCTTCCCCCTTACTCTCAACCGCTTTCGCCCATTTATGGGTCAGGAATACCAAAAGATCGCCAGCAGACCGTCCATGACGAAATCCGTACTGGCGATCGCTTATAAGCTGGTGCTCCTCGAGGTACAACAGGAGCTGGCGGTTTATAATGGACTCCATTATTTTGGAGAGCAAGGAGGTAATGGCAATGGGCCTGTAATTGCCAGGGTCAGAGCGATCACCTTTTTTGGGTATTGGGTGGACTGAAGCAATCTTCCATGCAGACGGGACGACGCCTAAAGAGTAGGAGTGTCGAAAAAGACGCGTCAAGACCGGAGCCAACTCAGGAGCGCAAGTTTTGAGCACAACGGCAGGGATTCCATCGGGTCCATTAGACTTGTGGACTTCGAGGGAGAGAAGTGATTTGCGAACAGTTTTTTGAGTAAACCGGATGTCCGGCATAGTACTCGCGCAACGTGGTATAGTCGGAGGAGGCTTCCCACCGTCGTCCAAAGTAGAGTTAGATGCAAAGAAGGTGCCCAGGAGATCGGCTTTCTCTCTTGCATCATGGACCAACGTGTCATTTGCCGTGCGCAATGGTGGAAAGGATGGCTGACAAAAATTGCCCTGGACAGCTTTGGCAAGAGACCAAAATGAGCGTGTACCCGAGGGTAGTTTGGCCAGCTTCTCACCAATTCGTCCGATGTGTTTCGCCTTTGCCGTAGCCACAGTTTTTTTTAAAGATCTAGAGGCAAAGTTATACTCCCTTTTAAGGACATTCGCATTAGGATCCTTAGCTGCCATCGCGTTGGACCAGGACTGAAAACTTGCTTGCTTTTGGCAAAACGCTTCTTTGCAAGAGCGGTCAAACCAAGGCTGAGACTTGCCACCAACGGGCACAACAGAACTTGGGACGAAAAGTTCCATGCCCTGCGATATCACATCAGCAATAGAGTCGGCAACGGCAGAAGCATCCCGGAAGCGAGAAGCAAACTTCGCCCCAGGGGTAGGATGAAAAGAAGGTCCGCATCCCATCCCAATCTGCTGACTTGAAGTGCCAGACACGGCGACAGCCGGCGGAACGAGGCCGTAATTTGCACGTGGATGGCACCATGCTCCGGATTAGGCAATGGTCTGATGAGCCAATAGGGGCACCGACAGATACTACATAGCCATCCGGATGGGAAGTCAGCAGGAGATCAAGCCGTGAGGGCGTATGGCCTTCCACATCAGGTATGCGTGTGGGGGCTGAAACCATCTGAGACAGACTATAGGCCGCGGCAAAGGCGTGAACAGTTCTACCCGCATGATCGGTTTTTCCCGATTGGAGCCATTCTATATGGTGGGCGTTAAAGTCCCCAAGAATTATTATTTCCGCGGATGGAATCTGTCGCAGCACATAGTCCGTTGCAGTGCCAATATGCTCCATGAGTCGGTCAGTTTCGGCATCACCACTGTGGGACCTGTAGAGGCAAGCGTAGACACGAGGGTGGTCGTCGCAATCTACACGAAGCCATAGAGTGGACAAGTCTTTGCCTTCAAGATTGCATAGACGGCGAACACAGACATCGTCCCTGACAAATACGCATACGCCAGCGTGTGGCACGAATTTGTGCTCGATTTTATAGCCGGGATAATGTAGGTATGACGTATCCGCTGGAGACGATATCTGGGTTTCCGTCAAAAAGAATAAGGCAGGCTTTTCTGCCTCCAGATGGTAGTGGACAGAGTTGAGGTTTGAGTGAATACCCCTGATATTGCACAAATGGACATGGTGTGCATGGGGGGGTGCCGTAGCCTTATCTTGAGCAATGACGAGCGGGATTTTGCCCTCCCCAGAGTACGTAGGGCAGCCCAAGCAAGAATGCTCAGGGAGGGATTCTCCTGTACGTAACGTACCGGTACCCTCCTGGGGTACTCTACTATGAAATTCCGCTGCCATGTTGAGGGGGTGGGGGAAGGGGTGGGCCTCCGGCTCTCTCACTCACCGAACGAAGCATAGAAGCGTTAAGGCAACTACTCAAACGTCGATTTTCTGTGAGAGGGTGGTACTTCCCCGGACGAGCCGGCCCATTCATGCTACTAGCAAAAATTTGGCCAGTAGCGTGGCTCTACCACACAAAAAACCTTTAACTTTGCTCTTCATTTCGAACAACATTTTATTTCGATACAGAAAAATGTCAACGTAAGAAAACTAATATTTTATCGATGGTATTATACATAATAATCTACGATATTAAAACAGTTTGAAATCAAACTAAATGAAATCAGCTTTGGAGTACTATAAAATGATAAATTCGCGGGCAAAAAAAATAGGGTAGATACTTAAATAAGAAATAATCCCATTAAAAAAAAAAAAAAAAAAGGTTTTTTCATCGAAGTTCTTTTGATTTTTTTTTCAAATTCGGTACTTTTTTCTGTGAAGAACCTAGAATTTAGCCATAGACATAGGAAAAAATAAATTCCGTAGATTTTTTTTTCTAAATTTATGACGTTTTATATAAATATAAAAATTACTAGTCTCCGCTCAGCATGTGTTGTGGACCCTGGTACGATCCATCGCAGAAACCGACTAATACTTAAACCTAATACATATATTAATATTAAAATTACATGGATTAAGAGAAATGGGGGAAGGCCAAAGACGAGATGGGCGGACGACTTGAGAGCGATTGACAGAGAATGGAAAGAAAAGACCAAAGAGAGAGATACGTGGAGGAAGTTAGGGGAGACTTTTGCCCAGCAGTGGGATACACATAGCTAGTAAAAAAAGAAAAATGACATACTTGATGACAAGTGGTCGGTTTCCGCCGCACCCTTCTGTTCCTCCGAGCCCTTTTGCGGGGATGGCTCAGACCCAGCAGACTATCATCAGGATTCCTATCAAAAGGGAGTTTTGTAACAATCGGGGCTATTGCGTTCAAATCCTACTAATATTATAAATGCCAAAGTTTGGATGTGAGTTTGTGAATTTGTGAGTATGTTTGTTACTCAATCACGCAAAATCTACTGGACGGATTTCGATGAAATTTGGTGTTTGGTTTGGTATTGTTCCTGAAATTCGAAGTGACTGAGATTTTATCATATGATTTATTTGTATGTATAATCACACAAACAAATCAACACATTTAACGTTCGGTTATTTATATTTATTAATCTATATCGGTATGTCTGAAATTTCATGTAAATAAATTTTAGTTAATCATTTATAATAAACAATTTTACATTAATAAAACACGTTTTCTCGATTTTTAAACAGCTTATTCGCAGTAGTTTCACAATTGAGTTATTTTAAAATTAAAAAAATATTTAATCACGTGGGCAACCAAGTTTTTCTATGATTGTGGCAGAATTCATTTTTTCGCAAATATTGCACTTTTTTAAAATAAATCTTAGAGGAGGCGAGTCGAACCAAAATAAATCGGCTCTCCGGGCAAAATGATCCGAGCTGCGTCATTGCATTCATAGGAACCTGGTGAGGATGTATGAATCATGATCACCATTCCCAATAACCATACACCATATTTATAAATAACAGTTTTTATTAAAGTTATAAATCAACTGTTTAATGAAAGAATCATGCTTAATACATGCAAGTAACCATGTTGGTGATTATGACACTTACACAATTGTGTATAATTTTTCACAGGATTAATACAAAATATTAAAATGTTGGTATAAACTTGGTATAAAATATATTCAGATAATACTGGAGAAATAAAGGGGAGGTTTTTTCCCATCAGTAGGACCATCCATGCTATAATTTTCAACGACACAAGACGGTATATCTAACAAAATATAATTGAATTATCTGTACAAATAGACTAAATTCTAGGGAAGCATTGCTAACACTTCATAAATACATTTAACATAACAACATTCCACGAAAAATCTGTCTATAATGTCTGATTGAAAAAAATTCTTATACAAAAAAAATTAAGAGCGCGTTCTTTTATGAAAATTTATCAGAGAAAATAAAATCCTCGAATGTCCCACAGGAATGGACAGATCCCAGTGGCATGACTAGTATTTAAAAAAATTAAAGCAAATCGTCTGGAGCTATCGCTGTATAGACATATACTCCGGGCCGTCAGCTAGTACTCATGGTAAGATTTGGCAAACGAACTCTTAGTTATGTTTATAAATCACTCAAAAACTGTGTATGGTCGAACATTCCTCGTATATAATGTTCATTTGTTATGCCATATTGGTGATGAAGCTAGATTATTTGGTACTCTAGATAACTTTTCAGCCTTTCCTTTTGAAAACTATTTAAAATTCTTAAAAGATCTTGTTAGGTCTCCTAGTAAACCACTGCAACAAATTGTGAAACGACTGAAAGAAATTGAAATTCGTGATTTACAAGTAACTGGTGATCAAGTAATTGATGATGATGTAATTGTTTTGTACCGTAATCTTGCACCAGCACATGTCCCTGCAGGCAAATATTATGATTGTTATAAGAAACTTATGTATAAAGAATTAGCATTATATACATATGAATATCGCAAAAGCGACGCGTATTGCTTATTAATAGATGGCAAAGTATTTGAAATCCATACTAATATTATAAATGCGAAAGTTTGGATGTGAGTTTGTGAGTTTGTGAGTTTGTGAGTTTGTGAATTTGTGAGTTTGAGTACCTACCTTTTTGCATTCATCTTCATTTTATTAAATATTTATATTTATTTGTATATTATGATTTGATAACTAGCAAAACTTTAATTTGGCTCGAGTACGGTCATGTTAAAATTCCATCGGGAACAGCCCCAACAATTTGATCAGGAAGCTTGAATATTGCATTTGATGAAGAGTATTATTATTTTTATCTACACTCATGTCGAAATATTCGAATTACGAATTTGAAGATGACTTCTAGGGAACACATAGATTACCATATACCTTATTTAGATATATTCAATACGAATTTTAAACGCTTTATAGATCGGCTGTGCAATTTTAAAACCTAGCAAGGGACAATAAACGTGTTTTTTAGAAAAATTTCCATCCATTAAAATTTCAGAGAAAAAGTTACTGTTTCCGGGAAATTTCTTACGAATTTAATTCCTGGAAAAAATTCTGTTTCTTTAAAATTTCAAAAAACGATACTATCGATAGCGCATCTTCCTTTCTTTTTTTTTTTAGTTGTAAGTTACTTTATGTATCTTAAAATGTAATTTCTTGTGTGTCAATAAAGAATTGTTGTATTGTATTGTGTACCTGTGGAGGTGGTTGCGCCGCCTAGCGCCTCTTCTCCACTTGAACTTTGGATGTTGGCGATGTTTTCCTTCACCGGAAGCAAGTGGTTGTCAATGAAAACTAACATAGGTACATGAGTCAGATTGGTGTACTAACTCATGTCGCACGGGACGATTCGAATCTGGGACCTTTGCAGCAGCCACAGGCGGGCGCCCTTCTACTCGGCCACCGCCGATCGTGATACTCTATCTTTACTGGAAAATGAGTTCGACCACAATGTACTAACAGTGTGTGATGTTAGCTCAAGTTATCAAAACTACACAGAGGCTTACAACACGCCAGCTCTAACTGCCAACAAGATTACGTGAGGATTACTAACTTAAACTTAGTCATGTTCATATTGATGATGCACAGGTGCTTAGTTATATTTAACTATAATAATAATAAAAATAAATATCGTTTATTTTTCTCTTACAAGGGTGTACATTCATTTATATACAGACTTGTTCACTCCTTGGTTAGAGACTAGCTCCTGAAATAGGTTCCTAAGGGAACCTGTGCTACAGGTAGCTAGGCCCCGCCCTCGGTTTACATTTGGTGTTTTGTTGCCATTTGGTGGACACAAAAGTTGGTAAAATCCTGTAAGAGACACTAGTGAAAATAGAAAAGAAGTACTAAAAATAAAGATAATAATAATTGTTATTCTAAGTATGGGAAGCACGAGTGGGAAAGCATATATGATGTTGGTGAGTTTTAATGACAATGAGTGCGCGTGGCAGGAGAGTAGGAGGAGTGTGTGTGTGGAGGGTTATGTGTAGTACTGGCTGCTTCCAAAGGATATGCTTGTGTTTTTTCCATAAAAACTATATATTTTGGTATTGGATGGAAAATTATTCTCATTTCGTTACTAATGCCGCCACCTACCGGCAAATCGGAACAAACTTTGAAATTACGACGCCAACTGTGTCGAGCAATCCTGATAAACGGAATCCACAAATCTTTACAATATCCAATAGCAAAAGAAATGCCTCAAATTAAATTCCGAAGCGAAGCGGTCGTGAAAAACGACGCCCGGACACCGCACGGATTAGCACTGCGTCTGTTAAGCCTGACCATGGCTATTGGGCAAAAGAAGACACTAATTTCGAATTAATAATAATTCATAATAAAGTCGAGCTCCGCGGCTTATGCTGTAAGACGAATCAGACAACTGACGGATGTGGCAACTGCTAGGTTGGTTTATTTTAATTATTTTCGTAGCCTAATGTCGTATGGCCTATTACTTTGGGAGCAGCAGCCGACATACAATCAATTTTTAGGGATGTCAGATATGGTTTTTGCCTATGTTGGTGAAGGACAGGTAATCGAAGCAAATTTTTGTCAAGTTTAACGTTTTTGATGTGTTTTGGTTCCCTAGAATTTGTAAACAATCGGTAAAAAAAATGAATTTGGAAAACACTATTAGAACGTTTATCTATAGTATAATAATAATAATAATATCATTTATTTCAGACCATGGATCCATTCATTAAATTGCTGACACAAAAAAATTAGATTATATTAAAATACAGCACATCACTTTCATTTTACATAAGATTAAATTTTTCGCTTAGATGAAAAATCTTTTTGTGTTCCAAACGGTTCTCCCGCGTCCCGCGGGAATATATGTTGATGAACGGGAACAGATGTTCCAGATCTTCTATATTTATACCTCAGTAGAAAATGCTCATCAGGTTAAACGGCACAAGATCAGGGAGAGAGGTGCTTAAAAGTTAGCTTTATCATTGCCGAGTATAACAAAAGCTGGTGCATTATTTTGCTTTTGTTACGGGTTGTATCTCATGGAAATAGAATACAACAGTAACTGCAATAAAATGGAATTTTAAAAAATATATGGTGGTATGACAATCAAATTTTTTATTTTATTTCTGTTTCAAGTCTATGATAACTTATTCTACGCATTCAAAATATATTTCCGTCTATCACTTCTTTTAGTTATTATTTTGTAAAAAAAATATAAAGCTATGCCTAAAAAGATATATGGCACCATTTAGTGTATTAATGAATAAATAGGCGTTCAGAGGTTTCCTATCTTTGGTATGGCACTTGTATGGCAATCATATATGTAATTAGTTTTTAATGTAACTTGATTTACTGTAGTTTTCTCTATGTAACGTTGTTTACGACAACATTATATTATATACATATTATTTGTAGGTTCTTACTTTTCCACTAGGTACCTTAATATTAAAATGCCCCAGTAATCCATATAATTATTGCATATGCAATGATTATTACATGTTAATATGTAAATAGTATACCATTAATATTATATGTATATGTATTATTATACATAGTAACGTAATATTAGCATAATTACCATGGTATAATATTAATATTAACTATGTAATGATTAGTCTAGTCGTGTAGTATGTGCCTATATAATGTAATTATTAATTGCGGTAACAATTGGCACGGTAATGCTGGCCATTCTCTGTACAGAATGTGTAACAAACATTATATGTATTTGTGTGAGTAAAATATGATTTTCGTACCTACGTAGTAGGTTGGGTTCGTAGAATGAACCCAGTAGGTATATTACTAGGTACTGTCTTATCAGCGGGCTGTATATCATGAACCGTAATGGGTCAAAGCGCAGCCCTTCTATTATTTTCATATACCTACCTATGTTCTTGTTCATTTGCTGAAATAAAATAAAATAATTAAGAAAAAGAAAGTCTGAGATGGTACAATTTTAGTACTTATAGATTTATTAAAGGGGGAGGCCTTTGCCCAGCAGTGGGACACGACACCAACAGGCTAGTTAAAAAAAAAATTATAACTTTAAAGCTATGTAATTTTCTATCAATACTTGATCGTATTCATGTCATCACCACATTAATACTTATTCATGGTAAAATTTCGTCATCACTCAATGTAAAATTTGGCGCTAAAATTATGTAATGAAAAATATAGAAGGTATTTGTTGCTTCTGTACCCTCCTTATTCTATGATATGGCTTTAATCATACGCGATATTGTTACGAGTATCATTAAAATGTTATTGATGTTTTATTAAAAATAATAATGAAATTCTTCCAGAAACAAACAGAAGCGGGTCATCCGATCACCAATGGGCGAAGACACTTCTCAACAAAGGTGCAATTGGGGACAGGGTGGCAGCAGCCACTATATTGATACAGGTAAATTAGATTGTGGACCTCCTTAAAAAAAACGGAAGATATTAGGAGCACCCATAACCAGCGAGCATGTATGAAGAGAGTGATGAGTGTAGAGGAAGCAAGAGAGATCTGTAAGGATTGTAGCAAGTGGAAATTGCTTGTCTCTGCCTACCGCCACTGGAGAAAGGTGTGTTCAGTAGATAAAGCGTGAAGAGGTAACAAACAAACCAACAAACAAACTCACTTTCGCATTTATAATATTAGTTAGGATTATTAGGATATTAGGATTGTACTCTATTGTATGTGTAGGGTACCTATTCTACAAAGTTATACCCTTCCGGAAGTCAAATATCTTTTGTTTGTATAAATATATTTTTTGGTTTAGATTGTAACGCGTTTTCTGTTTTTACAATCGATATACGATGTAAAAGATTTTAACTTATTATTCACTAGCTGTCGCCCGCGGCTTCGCCCGCGTGAGTTTCGCTTAGATGAAAAGTATTTTTGTGTTCCAAACAGTTTCAGATGTTTCGGATCTTCGATTTTTATACGTCTACAGAAAATGCTCATCAGATTAATCAAGTTTTGCTAAAGCGCCATTTCCATATATGTTATAGTGTAGCTGGTCTCTTGGAGTTATTCATCAGATGTTCCTGATCTTCAATTTTTATACGTCAACAGAAAATGCTCATCAGGTTGAACGATTTTTGCTAAGGCGCCATTTCCATATATGTTATAGTGTAGCTGGTCTCTTGCAGTTCTTCATCAGATGTTCCAGATCTTCAATTTTTATACATCAGCAGAAAATGCTCATCAGGTTGAACGACTTTTGTTAAGGCACCATTTCCATATTTTTTATGGTTTAGCTGTTCTGTTATGGTTCTTCATCAGGTGTTCCAGTTTTCAAAATGAATTATAGCCTATATGTTGCCCAGGCTTAATAGCTATACAACAAAAAAAGTTTCATTCAAATCCGTCCAGTAGTTTTTGCGTGAAACGCGTACATACATACAGACAGACAGACAGACAGACAGACAGACAGACAGACAGACAGACAGACAGACAGACAAGAAATTCCAAAAAAATTTTTTTGCTTTCTATTGTTCTTTTTAGGTGTCCCTCTATCCATTTTAGTCAAAAATACTAAATGTACAGACAAAATATTTTTACTGTTTTATTATATGTATAGATAAAACAAGAAAACTTTTTATGTATGAGCCTTGCTTACGCTTTTATTTTAGCTTTAACTAACTATGTATTGTCTTGTCAAAAATTGTGGAAACAGTAATTCAGATACAACTTTAAAATAAACTTAATTTTAATCCATTTTGTTCTTTATCTTTTAAGGAATCAAGGGCCGTCAAACTTGTTGATAAAAAGCGCTGATAGTAACGGGCTTTACGATGGTGTAATTAGTATACTAAATTTCATGAAAATTTTGCGTGAAAGAATAACAATCTATTTGATTATCTTCATATCGTCACCATGAATATATTTTCGTAATTTATTCAACATTTGTTATTTCTATTATAGTAAAATAGTTTTTAAAAATATAAATATTATTATTGTAATAATTAGAATAAATAAAAGGAGCGGTTTACGAGGACTTACTGGGAAGAACTCATTGACTCATCGATGCCGCGTGGGCATTAATATTTTTTAGAATGGAAATTCTACCTTAATGTTATCCAAACTTAATATTTTCGTAATCAGAATATTGTAAGTGCAATGATATAGATTATAAGGCTTACTTTAGAATGATTACCTAGTGTTTATGTGACGGTGGAACCTTGTATCATGTGTGCTGCCGCATTGAACAAACTTAATATAAAAGAAGTTGTCTATGGTTGTGCAAATGATAGATTTGGAGGAAAAACTGTACTGGATGTTAGTGGAAGGGTCCAGCCGGCGAGTGCAGTTGCAGGGATTCCATGAAGTCTTGAAATAAACCGCTACCACGGAAATAGTCAGTGAGCAAGCAAACTTGATATTAACTGACCTGTAAAGCTACGAGGGACTTAGCCTGCTCCGATATGAGATAGTGGAAGGGTCCGGGCGGCGAGCGCAGTTGCAGGCACTCCATGCCCGACCCGCCGGAGCCTCCGCTGGCACTGTCGGCACCGCCCGTCTGGAAAACAAAATCATTACACATTATTGAATTGTTTATTGAATAGCCCATTGTCTTAAGGTGGACTTCTGTGTATCGAGGAGTTCTAATTGTTCTAAGCTTAGTGTTTTAGGAAGTCCTTAAATGTTCGTATTTATAATAGGATATTTCGATTTTATTTTCTTGGAGAAGAAACTTATATCCAACGTGTTGTATAATACCGCTCTCAGTTCAGTAGAACTGTTGTCTCGCTCTAGCAAGAATAAAGAGCACAATCTTCATTCATTCATTGCTGCCAAGTTCAAAGAGCGGAACGCGCTGCTGTACATTAAAAACATACCGTTTTTAGGTCGGACCATGAATATGCATGATTCACTGCTTTTGACCAAAAACGCGTACAAATATGTAAGTAGTTATTGTTCTATATTAAAATAACGGCCTACAAAAATTTTGATTATATCGTTTCGAACATCCTAAACTGTACCACAAAACCTTCGATTACATGAAATGAGGTAATTAACGAAATTTTGAGCAAACTTATGCTTATTAAATAATATTTAGTTATTATTAAGTTTGGTACAATAAATATAGGTTTTATTGTTATTATGAAGAACGCAGCTTTGCATCGCAGTAAAATATATCCAGTGATTTATTTCAGTAGGGCACAGCCAATAAATCATCCGATATCAGAGCTACAGCGGACGATGACTGGCCACAAATTGGATGTCATTTAGCGCACAATGAGCCGATTGAATGACAGTGCGAACCATAATTTATCTAAATTATATTGAAATTATGATATTGGCAGCAAAATGTACATGCTGATGTCATTGCCCTTGTACGGAAGCTCCAATATTTGTGCGCCAAGCTCGTCATTTACCGCTGAAAATAAATATAATGCATTGTTAACAATTTGATCAAATAGCAGAAAAAGTATAAAACAGCTGGACCAATTCCGCTGAAGAGTACACAGAGCTGTATCTTTACTCCGTTTCGGATAAGTATAGGGTACTCTTTATAGGTATCGTTCATTGGATTCTTAGGTATCTTTTTGAATTCGAAGGTCACGCGAATGACGTCGCAGGCAAAAGCTAGATGCTAATGTGGAAAATATAGCGCAATAATAAAGTATAAATCGTCTCTTGTTTTATTTTTCACTCCGTAATCCCTAGGTTTCTATTTTATTTTTAATACATTTTTTCAATGACTGCTAAAACTTGCTGAGAACAGAAAAAAATTCTCATCAACCACAACGGCTGTAAAAAAAAAAAAAAACTCATTTCTAATTTTACTTTTACCAGCGTGTAAGACCACAAAACCGACTAGACCGAATGAAACCTAAGTATTTCTATCATGTCTTATTCTTTATAAATGAAACAACAAAAATAGCAATCTTTATTCAGTAAATAGAGGCTTACATACACATATATACAAACATAAAACAAAATACAAAAATTAAAAGATACGAACAAACTCTTATTGATAGAAAGAAATATCTTTTGTTGTTTTATCATACGTCAATGTTTTGGGTTAACAAAAAAGCAGCGTTGCCATCTTTTCACCTCGCACAGGACGGCAACTACACGCAAGGACACAAGGGTAAAGACTATTAATGAATCAATTTAAAAGAATTACAAAGTAGGACAACAAAAAGCTTAGAAGATGTTGGTCAAGTCTGTAACAAATCGAGTGAAAACGAAGGGATCAGTAATGAGCACTTTAGCACTGACCGCAGTGTAACTATGTTGGGTTGGAGCGAGATGAATTTATTCGCGAAATAGCCTTTTCAAAAATTTTTGCTAAAACCGAACCCAAAGTAATAGGACAATAATTATTCAAGTCTTGTTTATCATTTTTCTTATCGACCGAGCGAGCGCAGCGAGCGAAGCGTCTCAGTTTCCACTAGCCGAAAATTCTTTTGTCTGTCCGGATGTTATCGCCTACAGGTCGCATTTCTGAACCGATTCTCATGAAATTTTGTAAGCAGGTTCGGTAATTTTATAGAATTTTTTAGTCGAGCCAGTTTTTCGAAATTTTAAAAAATGGCCGAAATATATAAAAAAAACCTCATATCTCAGATATTTAAAAAATAATTCAAAAATGTCATTAGACATTTTTGTTATTCTTATTAAGACGCATTTTTTTGTTTGAACAACATAGTAAAATTCAATAAAACCGCTATAAATCCATATGTTATAAATTCTCATACGATAGTTCACAAAAAATTCAATATATGGCGCAGCAAAGCTTTTATTAAATTTTAAAATTATATTAAATACTCGCAAAATCGCTAATACGTTTACAAGAGTGACTTGATTTATTTATTAAATAAAATTAAATGGTTCTTAAAAATCATATGGCTTTTTTTTGTCTTGCTTGGCTTTGAATTGTGTGTATTTATTTGGTTAATGGTATTGTATTGTGGATTGCTTTGCTTGGTAGAATTATCTTGAACACTCACTGAAATAAATCTGTTATCAAAAAACTTCATTGTATGATTAGAATCTTATTATAAAAAAAAGTAATACATATATTACCTACATACCTACTAATCAGAGAGATTCGATTTCAAATTGAACTTTCTTTTTTGAACTTTAATTTTGTTGCGCAAATAACATATACATACATATAACCAATAGGTACCATGCATTTCTGACGACTGACGACCTCCGTGGCCTAATGGGTTCGATCCCCGGTCGGGTGAAGATGGAAAATAATCTTTTTCAGATTGACGTGGGTTTCGGATATTTATCTATATGTATTTGTTATAAAGTATAGTATTGTTAAATTAGCATCCCGTAAAGTCTTGAACTTACGTTGGGGCTAACTCAATCTGTGTGATTTGTCCGTCTATATTTATTATTATTTATATTATTTGAGGCAAAAAAGGCAGGTTTCAGTATTTTTTTAGTGGTATTGACCAACCACAAGAACATGTTTGGGCTTATGGGTAAAATATGAGAACTTTTTACTTTCTTTCCAGCATTGGTAGGTTGTTTTCAAAACTCTTTTTAGCCAGGGACACGGTAAAATATCGGTTATTTCGTGGAAGGGCTCGCGAGGTCTACTGTTCTGACAGAACCACTAGTGTAGTGGTTTTACTATTGACTTCTTTAATGACTCTGGGAAGGAACGTGCATTTAGTAAGTATAGGCTAAAAAATATATACAAAAGGCATAGTTAAAATAAAAGATAGGATGATGATGTAATAAAATGTAGTTTATTTTTTAAAAATAACATCATCTAATTGACGGCCCTCTCGAAGACGGCACTCCTCTAAACGCAAACAGAAGGCCAAATAAAAGATGGATACGATTATTCTTTATGATATGGCTAAAAAAGTAGACTGAAAATTATAAAGGTAGGTTATTCATCAATAGACCATATGGCTTTGTTGTACCCATCCTACACGAAGTGGGATAAGATTAAATCGTTCGCGCGCCGCGTTGCGTGGGTTGCTCGTGAGTCGTCGATAGTCATCAGACGCACGACACGCAATTGCTACGTCACGGCCGTCATAGGTACAATTAACAAGGTGGGTTTTTCTATTCAATCCCAACTTGATAAAGATGAGATTTAATATATATGTATGTGTAATGTTTTATTTAAGTGTAAGTACCTATTTATTACTGGTTTCAGGATGATGACTATGAAACTATACGTGCTCCGACCTTGAAAAGTTACCTGCAGCGACGCATGGCTTCGGGGTACTCATACCAAAGTAAATTGTTTTTTAATTAGTTGATTTGTAATTAGAGCTATAATGTGAGATGCTTTGCGTGTACGGAACCCTCGGTGCGCGAGCTTGACTCGCACCGGTTTTTTTAATTAAAAAAAACTTTAACCGAATATATTCGGCAACAAAACCGAATATTCGGCCGAATACGAAATTTGGGGTATCTTTGAAGTGGAAAAAAATTAGATTCTTCTATATACATATTCTAAGTAGTACATAGGTTCGTATACAGAAAGAATTTCAGTCTGAGGAATTTTTCACAGAGAGCTATAAACGATTTTCATGTTTAGGTAAAAATACCTAACTTCTCGTAATAAAAATTATTAGATTATTATATATCTGTAATCTGTATTACTTATTTTCACCATGTGCTAAGTTTCATAGACAGAAGAATTATTCGGGTTTCAAAAGCTTCGTTGATCGGACTATTTACTGTAAAGAGAAAATTAGGGAAGTTTCTCCAAAGACATCATTTCACAACATCTGTCTTACAATTAAATGACTATAGTAAGATTTTTTAAGATAGTCTTAATACAATAAATGAAATGAAAATAATTTTATTTAAATGGGCTTAAAAATAGAACTTTTAAATCGTCAATACTTATTTTATTAGTTAGTTGACGTCAGAAAGAGAACATTTTCGGCACATTATTACGTTTAGGGATTTTCAAGAAAATTGCCTTATTACCTTTTTGAGTTCGATTCAGCGGGATTTAGTGGGATTTCGGAGGCGCCGTTTGAACAAAATATAATGCCATATTCTATGGAATAAATGATTTTTATTCTATTCTGTCTAGAATGTTTAGGTTTGAACAGGGCGGGCAGATCAACTTCGATGCCTGTTATTTCGGCTGTCTTTTTAGTATTCCTGAAAAATCTGCGGGCTGTGTTGCCATTCAATGATGGCAACACCAATCTGCAGGAAACACCAATGTGTGTTAACAGGGGTATCACAAGAGTGTTGCCGGCCTTTCAAGAAGTTGTAGACTCGTTTTTTGAAGGTTCCAATGTCGTATCGGTTCGGGAACACCGCCGCAGGAAGTTGGTTCCACAGTTTGGTCGTACGTGGCAAGAAGTGTCTTTTCACCCATTTGTACATAAGTTAAGTTGTCTGTATCTTTTAATCTACACTACTGATTTTCATGTGGTTTTCACTAATAGTTAATTTCTTCTGGATGGTTGATAAGTACATAACCGTGCAAGGCAGAGGCGGGTCGCTAGTAATTTATAACTGCATTTTTTTTAATGATCGTAGAAGAATAATTAATAAAAAACTTGATGAACAAATAAATAAATTTCAAAGAGGTGAGTTAACAATTGATCCTAACTAATATTATAAAAGTGAAAGTGAGTTTGTTACCTCTTCACGCTTTATCTACTGAACCAATCTTCCTGAAATTTCGCATACACATAGCTGGAAGTACGGAGAAGAACCTTTCATCCCGGGAAAAAGCACTGTTCCCGTGGGAAATTCACGCGGGCGAAGCCGCGGGCAAAAGCTAGTAATTGTAAAAAAACACTTTCTGTGTATGATAGCCACATACATGAGAAAGGGTAAGCTGTCCAGATTCCCAAAATTTCCACGGGAGCGACGCCGCGGTGCACAGCTAATATTTTGATAAGATCTACTCGGCACAGGCTAGTAAGGCATAAGAATATGCTAGTGAGTGAGGCAAAGACATCAATTTTTAAACAATACATATACTATTGCATAATGGCCCTAGACTATTGAATCGTTCATTTTTTTTATTGATTACGTCTTTAACCTAGAAATTGACGTTTTATGTTTTGCAAATAGTTGATACAAATTTCGACCTTAGCTTAGACGACTCGGTTTTAACGACTCCGAATACACCCATCCAGTTATGTCACCCATCCAGACCAATCATCACGATAGTAACTTAACCGCCGTTATAGCAACCTTCCCGAAATTTATCCAAGCGCCCATCTCTAACCACACCACCACACAAATTACTCACTCGTCGGTAAGTATTGCCACACTATGTACCATACCACCACACAAATTGCTCAGCGTGGTCGGGTTACTATGGGCAGGGCGACGCGGGCGCGCAGCCGGCGCCGAACCCGGGACCTCCGGTGTGGCAGTCCGGCGGCGTGATGACCGTTGGGCCACGGAGATCGTCGAAATTATATTTAGTTTAATCTGAGGGATAAAATAACATTTTATGATTTCACTTTTTACTCTGCATACAAATTGGGCGATCAGAGGGTCTAAAACAGCCCTTTGATAAATCGAAAAATCCATTTCTCATTTACTAAATATTTAAAAACGAACTTTATGATACCACTTAAAAGGTAAATTTTTGAATATTTAGGAAACGAGAAATGAATCATATTCTGATTCGTCAAAGTGGCCTTTTTAGACCCTCAGTTCTCTAAGTTGCTGCGATATTATAGTATGCATGTTTATTATAGTATGTATGTATGTTATGCGGCTGTGTGTGTGAGAGCGTGGCGCGCGCGACTATATTCAAAATAGCGATGTGCCGACTAAAAATTTCCAGTTTATAAAAAATGCAAAATATTTATTTAACCAATGATTTATCATTTAAATAATACTTTGAGATACTTATCATCCAAAATTGTTAAATTTCTGAAAGGACAATATGTCTCATTGTCAATTTATTACCATAACTTACCAATAGCTTCTAGTGTTGCTTCCTTCTTATGTTCTGTTGATTGAGCGTTAACAACATTTTCTACAAGGATAGGGATTAGATCAATCCACTGGCCCACTGGTAGTTCAGCCACTGCTACATATGCTACACATTGAGCTGCAGAACTCGGCCTACTGTTTTCTGTACCTATTGCTGTGAGTATCTGGAAAGAGTTTGCGAGAAATTCAGTAAATGTTGATCAACTTTGTAGTTTTAGGTATTTATTACAACATTTCAGGTAAATAAGAGAAATTTGTAGGCCAACGCCGCGAAATAAAAAAAATATTTAATTTATTTTTCGAATGCCTTCTCTCTGGGCATTCGACGATTTTTGTTTGACAAGCGAGAGGGGCGGGCGATAGATGTTACTAGTTATTAGAGTAATTGCCAGCCGCTTTTTTTTAATGTATCGTCGACTTCGGTTCGCTACGTCACCACTGCCATGTGCAATTTTGTTTTGGTACACAAGGCTTTAAAAGGTGATTTCAAATTATTTTTTTAATTATTAATTAAAATGAATATAACTTATATGTTTGTATATAATTTTTGAGTAAAAACTTGTCAGTCGTGTTTTTTATTTTTAACAATTAGCTTGTTCCCGGAATGAAAGGGCTGCAGCTTTATGCTGAGCAAGGTCCTATTGGCAACCACTGCGACACATACATAGAATCACGTCTTTATCCCTTACGGGGTAGACAGAGCCAAGAGTCGTGAGACTCGAAGGCCACGCTTAGCTGAATAGTGGGCTCTCTGATGGAATGGAGATTCAGGTATAGTGACAGGTTGCTAGCCCATCGTCTATGAGTGGAGGAATCCCCAGTTTAAAGCCCTTTCCCTCGATTGACTTTTACAATAAACACTGCGACACCTGTTATATAAAAGGTTATTAATAAGTTTTTGTTTTGTGTCTACCTTGTCGCAGTGTTTAGTCAATAAATTTATTTTCTTTCTTTAACTAGTAGTAATACAGACCTTGTCTTTAACAGGTCTCTCCTCTCGATACGTTTGAAGATCTCCTGTTCCCTTTCCTTCTCAGACATGGCAGCGAGACGCTTCCTATCTTCTTCATCGCCCATCAGATTCTCATCGTAGCTGGAGAGAAATATATTATAAATCCATTATTATCACAAAGTACTTTATTTATTTGAAACGGTCATATTTATATTTAAACACCTAGTAATTTAACATTTACATTTTTCCCTAAACTTATTTAATCTGACTAGTTTTATTTATTTGTAATCACAAAATAAGTTTATAACTTTTAAGAATTCTCAATCTTTTTGTCATTCATAATAAGTCTATATTTAAACTATCATAATAAAATATCATCCAGCTGAGAGGAACCCAGGACGCTTAAAGCTTAGTGCATGAGCTAAGCGGTTAAAAAACAAAGGTATGAACTTAGATAAAAGTTATGGTATTTTTAAGTTAGTTGGGCATAACAATTTGTCAAAATTTAATTAAGATTAAGTAGTTTTAAAAGTCAAATCGATGGCAGAAGACAGGAAAACATGGAAATTACTCCACCGACAAGAACGAAGTTCTTAAATTTATTGATGATGAGTTTTAAAAGTTATCGCGAAACATACAAAAATGTGTTTTCACCCGAGAAAGACTTCACTGACTTCGCTCGTTTGGTCAATAAATCCCTAAATCTATATATTTTGACGCTGAAGCCTTTGACTAAAATGTGTCCATGAATAAAGTATACTTACATGTAGAATAATAATGATCGAGATTTTTCATAAAAAAAAAATAATGAATTTTCTAATAGGTACGCTGTTTCTCCGCTAATTCTCAACACATCGCACCCTGAGAACGAAAGTGACCGAAGTCGAAATTTTGGTGAATTGAGTTAGATACATAAAAAGACTCAGCACAACAAGATCTATCGTCTGGTAAATCAAAAACTGACCAATTCGGGTTAGAACAGGAGAAACGTACATGTTGCGTCTCTTTCATTCCCCCGCGTTTTGACCCTTCCCCCGCAACAATAGTGGCCGATTCAGTGTTGCGCTGGCAGAGGTTTTTGTTGGGCCGAAATAGAGTGACCTAATCCTTAATTTGCCTCTTCTTTGCCAAATAGTAAGTATGTATATTTCGTAAAAGTTTTAATTGTAAAGCGACCGATGTCGGTATTAGGTCATTTTAGGCCTATGATTTAGGCTAATTGAGGTGGCTTAAATCTAGTTTAGTCATTTTTATATTAAAATTTAAAATAAATGGCATGACACAGTATGGGTTATGTCTGTTTTCTATTAAACGTTTTAAATATATAACTGTATTAATTGAGTTTGAGTCATTTTATTATTTTTTCGTCGATACTACTTAAAGTTTTAGTAAGCGTTAAGTCACTTTTCTGCATTTAATCCAAGCGTATGTTTTCTTTTTGGGCATTTTCCTACAAGAAAAAAATGAAGCGGAAAGCGGATTTAACTATGAAAATGGTTACAACCGAAAGAAACGATGTAAGTATAGTACTTATATTAATATTTATAGAACGTTGAATACGATTACTTGTTATTTTTTTTTTTTCCCAAAATTATGTACATGTTAATAGATATATTTATTTTTTAGCACGAAAATAAAGAAAACGAAGTACTCGTAACGAATTAACCACCAAAAATACAGGAATCACAAATAACTATCATCTTTGCTGAGTAACATTGACAGTACTGTATTTAATATTTTTTGTATATACATAATTTATTAGTTTTGTTAAAAAATAACTATTTACACATTTTCTTATTTACAGAATACTGAAAGTGATAACAGTACAGAACTCACCAAAAAGAGAATTAAAAAAGCTAGTAGGTTCCTTTACCGAGACAGGACTAGCCATAATAGTCCATGTTTTGCTTAAATAACTACTTACTGCATACATTGCATACTTTTATAGCTATTAAATGTGAGCATAAGATATTGTAAATGTTTTAGTTATTATCAATTCGATTTCATTTTAGGTAATAACTACACAATCTGTAGTAAGAAAAAAAAACAAACGAACCATCGACTTCATTTCCAAAAAACATTGATACACAGTATACACACGTTTCCAAACAACCAATCTCATCAAGGTCCTTATCGTCATCCAGCTCCTCTTCATCGAGATCTAGCTATCTATCAAGCTCAAAATCGAGTTCCTCGAGATGATTGTATTGTAAGTCTGTCTCAAGTTGCCGAGGTAATCCAAATTAGCAAATATCGCCAATAAATGGTCCCGAGAGTGACGTAGATTTAAGCAATGCTCTTCTTCTTCTAAAGGTGAAGGTTAGCGATCTTTTCCTTAGCTCTGCGGAACAGCTTAGCAGCATTCACTATCCCGGTCCACTCTCGGATAATTCGCAACCAAGAAGATCCTTTTTCCGTCTTCCGACCTTTCTCTTTTCAGCGACTTTGCCCATCATTATCAGTTGCAGGAGGTCGTATCGCTGATGTCTAAAAACGTGCCCCAAGTATGAGACTTTCCGCCGCTTGACAGTAGACACGGGCGTGCATTTTGGCCGATTTGCTGTAGGTAGAACCGTGGCATTGGTCACCTTCTCGGTCCAGCTTATAGAGAGCATGCGCCTATAAGTCCACATCTCAAAAGCTTCTATTAGCGATGATATGTGACTACTGGTTGTATCTTAATAAATTTATTAATTATAATTCAGTTTTTTATAAACCTAAGAAAGATGTGATACTTGCTTAGCTTTTAAACTTGCCCCAGAAGAATTAAAAATATCTTATTAAAAAAACAAATGTCGTGAAGTAAAACTGAGAGACCGCTAAAATCTAAATGACAATAATGTTTGTGCTGTATACATACGACTTGCAATCGATAATGCTTTTTCCAAATACAAGATAGAATCTGATTCCTTCTTACTACACACATTATTATAATCATTTATAATGTGTGTGGTTATATTATAACGCATGTTGCATGTAAGTACATTTACTTACATGAAAGTTACATGTACCTAGTTTATAAAATGTTTTTTTATTGATTTGAATACCTACCTATAACAATTAAGTCTCAATTCAAAATATTGTTTTAAAATTTTTATTAAAATAGACATCACAGTATTACCTAACAATTAAGTTCATTTCATGACTAAAGATTAAACAATTGTTAAAAATGTATGTGTTACTGTAAAAGCTCGAACTACGGTAAATCCTATATTTTAAGAGTAAGTCTTAGGATTTACCGACATGAGTTGGTAAATGTAAGGATTTATGAAAATGGCATGGTTTTTTCAGGCTTTTACAATTAAAATTTAGTACATGCTAGGTTTTATCACTGACTGCTGGTTTTGGAAACAAAACAAAGAGTAATTCTTCCCTCAAGTCTTTCCGGGTGGTCATAAAAAAAAATAACCTGAACCTATCTTTCTTTTCCGCCCTCAAAGTATTTCCTGGCGCTCATAAAAATAATAACCTAAACCTTATCCATTTACCGTGCCTTTAAAGTAAATCCTGAGACTTACCAAGTGAATGGTGGCAAAAGTGCGAATCGCAAAATTGTTCGGGCTTTTACCATTAAGAGTTGGTAAATCTTAGTTTTACTCGAAAATCTTAGGATTTACCGTAGTTAGAGCTTTTACAGTAACATATGTACTATTTCTATATAGAAATGGTTAATTGATTGTTTCTTGTGCTCTATATGTTTTTGGAGGTTTTATTTCTTATTTTTTGTTTATTTTGATTTTATTGTCTTGTTAAGAATTCAAGAATAAATACGATTTCATACATAATAAATAGTCTTATTGCCCCTACTTTTCGTAAAAATATAAGTGCTAAAGTGACTTAGTTTTATTTAAGTCGTTAGACGTGCATTATTTTTTACAATTAAAGTGACCCATGTCTAAATAAGCCATAGATTTTTAAATATTTATAATACTAAAGTGACACTTTTTCGTTAGGTTTTTTTGATAATTATTATGAAAAGTAATTAAAAATATTTTTTAATCTATTTTAGACTATATGGATTGATATAAGTCTAAATAATATACTAAAATTACAAACATACATAAATCTTTTCATTTGAACGAATTATGACTTATGTTATACGGACCACTCCAAAATGCGAACACAATTTCGCGATTTCCCAAAAAACGCAGATTTTGAATTCGGTCACTTTCGTTCTCAGGGTCATGTCCTAACCGTGAATATGACACTACAACAACAGCAGCTCAAACCTAAAATTTAAACCTTTAGATCACAATTAAGCATAGTGCTAGCTTTTTCAGAACCTAATCAGGAGTCTACGACAACTATAAGATCCTAAGTCTTAATGCTCTTGAAACACGAGTCAAAATTACTTTAATTTAAACTCTTGTCCGCGGCTTGAAGCTTGTAGTAATAAACGATTAGTTTTAAGACTTATTAATCATTCTCAAATACTTTTTAGTACCAGATAGCATAACAATAACCTTCTAACGACCATTTTCGAACCTAAAGGCATTTTTTACAACCTAGACCCGAATCAAATGTTACTTGGGTAGGATTCCCTTGCCTTTACAGCATGAGCAGCGGTGATCGCTTACTATCAGGTGACCCACTTGCTCGTTTGTCGTTGTAATCAGTGATTTTTTCTCTCTGGTTGTAATAAAAAGACGACAGCCACAACCACAGACTTATATTTTTTTTTATTTCTGTGAGAGATATGGAGCAACACGAACTCAGGAAGTCCTTGTTGCTCGAAAGATCCCAACTACTAGAGTTCTTAAAAACTTTTTAATATTAACTGAACTGTCAATCAAATTAACAATTAACGTTTAACAAACGAAACCACTATAATAGTTGCGCAAGATGTTTTAGAATTAGAAAACTACAATTGAATAAAGTTTTTTAAATGCTCATTAGCAGCAAGCAAAAATAACACTGATCTTAGTAAAAATGTTTATTTTATACCAATTACTCTACACTCAGTTTCACTACAACAATAAGGATAGAAAGTCGACCAGTTAAGGCGTATTGACACATCTATCAACAGACAAAGATCTCGGGTCCAAATCTAGTTAACTTTCCATTACATAAGCTGGTATATCACGAAAAGGCTTCTTGAACATGCGCGCACTTTCGTGAGAAGCTAAGTTCAGAGCCGTCACCTATTTGATTTGTATTGTAAATAAAATATTTTTTTACCTAAGTAGTATAAAAACTCCAATCTCAGTGTGTAGTAAAAATAAAACATTTTTATCTACACTCATGTCGAAATATTCGAATTACGAATTTGAAGATGGTTTTATAAAGACGTACTTTATAAACGCACATACATAAAATTAAAAGTCAGTATAGTACTGCTAGCTGTATCATAAAATAACTTTTAATCTTTGTAGTTCACTTTTACTTTTTAATTTATTAAATTAGGCTATGGTTTTAATTACATGCAGTAAAAAGCAAATATTAAATATATTTTTCACTTCTCATGCTCGGAAAGTGCTTATTTGTGCAGGATATAGGCTGCACAAAATCGAATTTTGTGCACAAGGGCATTAACGTATCTACTCATAAATGTATCTATATTAAGGCAAAAAAAAAATGAGCCATACAGCCAAACACGATAAAAAGTTCAGATAGAATTTGTTGTTTTATAATATTTACTTTTAATTTATTTGCCTTATGTGTTTTTTAAGACATGAAAAATATTAAAATTTAAATTCAAGTACGGTATGTTATTTAATTAATTTAAGAATATTATTACAAAATTAATTTAATAGTAGGCTGTATAGGTCTGCAGTCCAAACCTATCAATGTTATAAGATTAAAAAAAAATAAAGCGGCGGGAAACAGCTCTTGTTTTTTCGTGCGTTTATTAATTTCTTCAATTTGATTTATTTCCTCGCAATCGAAGTGAAAAGCAGAGTTTATAACTCGTCCACAAAACGATTTTTATCCTCGACATTACTATCAGCCCTCGCCTTCGGCTCGGGCTGCTAAAAGTCTCGGATAAAAATGGTTCGTTTTGTGCACTTGTTGTAAAATCTACTAAAGTACTTGTGATGATAGATTTGTTTAATTTGATAAGGATTATTAAACTGTGGTTATTATCACCAGTTAAAAAACACCTAAGGATTTTAATTATTTTTAAAACATAAAAGTGGTTATTGTGGCTGAAATATAAAAGTTAGATATATGCTATCGCGGATTTTTTTATAGACCTATTATAGATACACAATTCTTCCATACATGGTTTTGATACATCTCTTAGGGATTGGACGGCGTTTTCGATGAAAGGTGCCGGCGGCGGCTAAATTTTTCCGACTTCCTTAACAATTATCGTCATATTTCAACAAATATACACAAAACCTAAACTAATTATACACTAAAACCTTCCTCTTGAATCACTCTATCTATTAAAAAAAACCGCATCAAAATCCGTTGCGTAGTTTCAAAGATTTAAGCATACAAAGGGACATAGGGACAGAGAAAGCGACTTTGTTTTATACTATGTATATATATATATATATATATATATATATATATATATATATATATATATATATATATATATATATATATATATATATATATTTGTCTAACCCCCCGCCCCGGCTTAGCTCGGAAGGTACATACATAATAGCTTATGCCAATCAGGTATAATGTAGCTTTCTATTGGTGAAGAACTTTTGAAATCGGTTTAGTAGTTCCGAAGATCCCTACAAATAAACTCACCATATTATTGTGAAGTGTTATTGTGTGATAGAATAAACTTTCTTCTTCTTCCCCAGGGTCTTGACGGTCAGCATCCCAGCGTGCAACGTCTGGAATATCGATGGTTGTCAACATTCACCAAGAAATATAAGAATGAACAGAGTTCAAGAAACTTTATGTGTCGGGCGTGGGTGCCCTTTGTTTCGCTTAAAATTTTTGTCTCTAATTTCACTTCGCCGAACCTTATTGGCCTAAACATGTTATGCACAATTATTATTGATCCCAACTTGACTTGTAATTAACATAATATTTTATTTAAATAAATTTATTCTGTTTGTTTTTTTTATAATTAATTGAAATGTTTTTTTATATTCTATTACCTACCTAGCTAATCAACAAAATTCCTTACCATTACATACATTCATAGATGCCCTATTTTTCATTCACATGCGTAATCATAAGAAATTTATATTAATAATCTAATCTCTGTTATACTTATAAAACTAAACGCAACATTCTCTAGCTTCGTTTAAAAATTAACTCTATTACAGTCTACATTTGGTTCAGATTCGCTCGCTAAATACTACTGGTTCGTCTTTCGCTAGGACTTGGTAAATTTGAACACGCTTGGCACACTCTTCTTCTGTGGTTTGCTCTCAGCCACCTGAAAGCGACGTGTCATCAGAATGGATGAAAACTTTTTTTTATTCATTTTCGCTTAAAAATACTTGAGTGAAATTATTTAATACTAGCTGTCGCCCGCGGCTTCGCCCGCGTGAGTTTCGCTTAGATGAAAAATCTCTCTTGGAGTTTTTCATCACATGTTCCAGATCTTCAATTTTTATACGTCAGCAGAAAATGCTCATCAGGTTGAACGATTTTTGCTAAGGCGCCATTTCCATATATGTTATAGTGTAGTTGGTCTCTTGGAGCTTTTCATCAGATGTTCCAGATCTTCAATTTTTATACGTCGGCAGAAAATGCTCATCAGGTTGAACGATTTTTGTTAAGGCACCATTTCCATATTACTTATAGTTTGGCTGTTCCGTTATGGTTCTTCATCAGGTGTTCCAGTTTTCAAAATGAATTATAGCCTATATGTTGCCCAGGCTTAATAGCTATACAACAAAAAAAGTTTCATTCAAATCCGTCCAGTAGTTTTTACGTGAAACGCGTACATACATACAGACAGACAGACAGACAGACAGACAGACAGACAGACAGACAGACAGACAGACAAGAAATTCCAAAAAATTTTTTTTGCTTTCTATTGTTCTTTTTAGGTCTCCCTCTATCCATTTCGGTCAAAAATATTAAATGTACAGACAAAATATTTTTACTGTTTTATTATATGTATAGATAAATGCTTAATTAGACAGAGAGGGCGATGCTCAAGCGTGAGGTCACACTCGCCGGTGCAGCTTCTGACGGATCTCTCTGTTCCAAAGTATGCATGTTTTTTTAATTTATTAAAATAGGGCGGCAAACGAGCAAGCGGGTCACCTGATGGTAAGCGATCACCGCTGGCTATGGACAACTGGAACACCAGGGGTATCACGACAGTACACTCGTAACAGTGTATATTCACAGTGCGCTCGCCCAGTAACAGTCTCGCCTTGACATAACTACTTAATAAGTAATAATATAATATGATGTATAATCTAATAAGTTATATATTACTACTTATTAATCATTAGTGTATACATACACTTCACATTAATAATAATAATATAATATAATGATGTATGTATGTTATGTACGTTATTTATGTCATTAATATATATTTGGATAAATATATATTATCGGTTAATTAATGTATAATTATGTAGATTATACATTATGACAAGGAGATTTCCGATGTGAAGGCTGTTAGCTGTAGGATCAAACCCAGCATACACACACTGCGGAGACTTGTTCAATAAGTTTATAATTTCGTTCCTGCAATCATTAAGGAAACCGAATTTAAAGTGATAATAGATACTGAGATAAATTATTATGTACTATTTTGGACAAAATGCTGCAGTGGAGTTTGTAGCACCACTTCTACTCCACTTACAACTTGGAAGCGATGGTAAAAGTTATAGTATCATTGAAAAAAAAAGACTTACGCTGCTGTGTTAGGAAACAAGTCCTGGTACATTCCACGTTCATTCAATTTTAGTATATTCCTGTTGGTGTAGAATCGCCTGTGCGACCAGTTCCATGAGGTTTTATAATAACAAAATAGTGTATTTACCAGTTTCATTTCTGTATTTTTTTTTTAACAACTAAGTACAGCAAGAAGTGATAACCAACATAACCCCAAAAAGTTGAACCGTATTTCTCTTCTATATTTTCGAGAAACTACAATAAATTGAATATAATAATACTTATGAATTTGATAAAATTTAATGGGATTTTCTATAAATTATTTAAAATTTGAATTCCGTAAACAAAAGTTCCACCTAGACCTGAATAAGTAAAAATATACATTTCAATTCACTTTCCATGATATTTTGTTAACATGTTATTGCTCATGATTATATACCCTGGTGTACAGTCACGAGCTAAAAGCTTAAAATCTGACAATTAGTTTGCATAGACAAAGTTCAACAATCATCGGTCCATGCCCAAACATTTAGGAACCTGTGTTTGCATAACTAGACCTAACAATGGATGCATAGGTACTTAGTTTTTAAACAAACTGTAGCTTGCTGCATTGCATTGTTTAGACATTGTAAATTAATTTTAGTGAAAATCCAGTGGTTATAATAGATAAGTTCACAAGGGAATACAAAACTGTTGATATTTCCGGAGGGCCATCGAAGTTTCCATAGTCGTTGATCCATACAAGGGACGCGGGAATACCGTAAGCCAATTCGTTAGCTTCAGCCACGTCTGATGCCCACAGCGACACGCAGCCAGCCTGGCCGACTAACGAAAGAAGTTCTTTATTCGTCCTGTAAGCCTCGACCAATATCGCGTGTTTACCTTCCAGCTGAGGAGCATGAACATCACCGGCGTAGTCGATCAAAATATACTCCTGCCCGGCGAGCTCGCGAAGCACGCAGTCAGCGAGGGCACGAAGGCCGTCACCAAGTACACCAGCTCCAAGTAAACTGTGATGTTGTTTGTGTGTGTCGTATCGCGTATGATGTGTGTTGATGTCCGTCGCGTTCCGTTTGTTGTAAGTTTTGTTTTAATCCGTGCAATGTTGCGGAGAGCATAAGCATAATTTACTACCGCGGCATCGGGCACATACAGGCACATCTACAGTGCGTGCAACAAAGAAAAATTCATTCAAGAAAAAAGGCCCTTTTCAGGGCCACAATATCTATCTGTTTGCTTACGTGTTTCTTGATAATCCCACCGACGACTGTGTCCGATTTCGTATATAATGATAATAACTTGTATACATGAATACCTACCTATTGATTATTTAGTACAATACGCACTATATATATATATATATATGTGTGTGTGTGTGTGTATGTAGGTAATTTTTGATGTGTGTGAGAGAGAGAGAGAGAGACATATGTGGTCAATCGAACATAGGTACATAAATTATTGTATATTAAATTATTAAATCATGTATGTACATAACGTATTTATTTTTAACTATCATTTATTCATAACGAACCGACCGACAGAAAATTCTTTGACCATTAAAATACTTTCTACATTACCACTGAGTAACCTATATTTATTACTAGAAAAACCTGTGCAAAGCTGGGACTGGTCCTAACTAATATTAAAAATGCGAAATTGACTTTGTTTGTTTGTTACCTCTTTAAGCTTTATCTATTATGTATTTATTATCTGATCACATATGATCAGGATTGCCCTGAAAAATAAACAACAGAATAGAATAGAATATGTTTATTTCTTAGATAAAAAACACAACACAACAAAAAATAAAAATACAAAAAAGAATGAAAACATGCCGACAACAACATAAATACTCAACAAATAACAGAAACATAACAGAATTCAGAAATTTACATTTCTATTGTTACGAATAGCCAAAGATAGACTTATTAGAAACATTAAAATTACATCATGTATTTTAATATGATGCTTGAATTTGAGCACTCCTTTACCTTTTTTTTTTAGCCTATACTGCTTCTGACGTTTCGTGATCCGTGTGGGATTGAGGTTGGTTTATTTAATTTCACGGCTTAAATTATTTAGAATAGTGTTTAATTGCATTAGATAGTGACTTTTTACTGTGATTTCAGAAATACAAAATGCAGAACGACGCTGGTGAATTCGTTGACTTGTACTGCCCGAGGAAATGGTAAGTCGCGAGTTGAGGTTATGTTCTTCCTCATGTTTATTGGCTTTATTTTAATCCCTGTACTGCAAACCTAAAACATCAGAACCAATTAACACAGAAATCGAAGTGCCGTCATCTATACAATCGGATAATTGTATACCTTTATTTTCCAACTTTGATAATAAATTACTCTCTCTGACTTTTGGTAAATCGTCACAAATCTTTTTCTGTTCTTTTTCGTTCTCCCGTCGATTGTTGGTATGCTTACCGCCTCGGCCACGAAATGTCTTGTTGTGATGACCATAATTATTGCTACTACTAGCTTTAGGTGCATAAGAATGATAATTGTTTTTGTTATCAGTCTTTTTAGATGTCTGTATGAAAGGATTCCGCTGAGCAGACGAGGATTGATCGGGCTGCGTTGGCTTTTTTGTTTTTTTCCGCACGTGTCCAGTAATGAGCCAAGAAATTCAGTTTTACGGCGACAAGATAAACCGCCATTAAAAGTGTGTTTTATTTTGCAAATTGCAATTAATTTCGTTTTTGAAACTTTATGTTTGATGATAACGACATTGGAATTGAAAATTAACAATCTTTAGAGTCACCAGTAAGAATTATATACATATTTAAGTGACGTGAGCGTTTGCAATAAATAAGTTTGATTATATCATAGTGACATCTGTCACTGTCTGTCACTGTCTCAGCCTAAAGACGTCCACTGCTGGACAAAGGCCTCCCCCAAGGATTTTATCCACAGGGGGTTTTGCCGTAATCGCCACGCTTGGCAGGCGGGTTGGCGATCGCAGTGTGATGGCATAGTACGCGGAAAGATGCTGCTGCCCATCCTCCGGTGTTTTTAAATCCCTTAGTCGCCTCTTACGACACCCACGGGAAGAGATGGGTTGGTGCTATTCTAGGGCCACACCACAGGCCAACATACAGTGACATAAAATAATAGTGTATAAGTAATAGACAACATATAGTGACATAAAATAATATAATTTATAAATTAATTTATTTCTGGACTATGTACTGACTACAATTTTTATGTATTTTAATTATTATTTTATAGCCATCAATGTCCCAGTAATGGGCAAAAGCCTCTCTGTCACTCTTCCAAGATTTTCAATCATCAACACCAGCGTATTTTTCATTTTCCTTAAAAATAAATATTTTTTAATACTTATTTTTCTTTGCCATTGGTGCATAACACCGTCCAAGTGAGAGGACTGTGCAAATTCGCTAGACAGCACCACCTTGTCACTCACGGTACTTTCCGTGCTGAAGTCTGTAGTGATAACTACAGAATTATTTTGAACTTCTAACTGGTCAACTTTGCATGTCATATTTTAGGTGAAATAGTTGATATATTGGGATACTATTCCTGTGGCGTATTACCTGCATGATAGGCTCTCGACTCACTACAATAGCAGGCATTCAAATCCATTAGTCTCCAGACAAAGTGAATGGGAAAGTGACACACCGGTACACAAATTTCATATGTTGTTTTTACAATACTTATTAAGAAAACAGGGAGACCCGCACATCAAAACGTTCTTTGAGTCACGCCGAAACCATTGGTAGCAATAACTCGACGCGATTTTGTGTACTTACGGAATTATATTGAAAACTAAACATTCATAACAAAACATTCCACGATTAGATTAGACTGTCAACTGAGATCTACAGAGTTGGACGTCTGACATTGACAGCTGGTGACACACGTTCCGTCGTGGGTCCTAACAAACCTTTCTTATCATAAAAAAATAAGAAATCATGGTAGGATTGTTGTAGAATTTTAATTATTCTCCTTTAATATCGTCGACTTAGATTATTATAATATTCAACGAATAAATACCTTATTTAAACATTAGTTCTTTTAAAGAATATTTAAAAGTTGGTTTGACGTGCGTCCGAATTAAGCGAAACGGAGCGCGACAAAATGGAATGTCAAATCGAGTCGAGTCGATTCGCTCTCTTCCTGGACAGGCCGCCACGACACGTAACATGGCTTGAGCAATTATTAATTTTTTGGGGTTTTTTTCACTTTCGCCGCCCTCGGCTTCCCGTTATGGGACTATAGTTTAACCTTTAGCTTTAAAATCCGCGATACGCGCAAGGACACAGGGGATATTCGCCGCCACGAAGTTGTCGGGAACATGAGCTGTTGAAATCCACGTGCCCGCCCGGTCACATGAATTGACGCTTCTTGGAGTGTCCCCCCATCGCCAGAGGGTGCGGTTTCCCCGGACCGTGGACCGCATGCCACGGCGCAGGCCCCGTCGTCGGCGACCCCAAGGCGCAACACACGGATCCTAACCTTATTTCCAAAGGCCGCATCGCCGCCCCCGATCCGATGTCCCTGTAGTGGCTCAGCGCAAATCTCGGAAGGTCCAGCCAGCGTCTACTATCTCGCATACAACGGAGCGTCGCAGGAGCGCCGTGCCTCTTTGATGACGCGACCAGCACCAGTGCTCGAACCCAACGGATCATAATGGTGAACGGGACAACGTTATAAGTGCGCACAGACGTTTGTGTACGGACCTGGCCAGGTACCTTATATTTGGTTTATGTTAATTTTAACTTTTAATTGCGGCAAAGACTTATCAGATTTTGGTATTAGTATAACATGTGCCCGCCCTCAGCGGCTAGTGTGTTTATGGAATAAAATGCTATACTCTATCCCAACCATATTGTATTAATGATATCACCCTGCCCATGACTCCCAGGACCTAAGGCTTACTAGACAAGAGGTCCTTGTACTTCAAAAGTACGAGGCTCTATCCTGAGCACTACATCCGGCTCTCTCTAAAGTAATTGTTCGTGTATAATCGCACTGCGCAGGGATATTGCCCGTCTTCGCTTCAAATAGTTGGAGACCCCTGCGCACACCGCCCAACAATACACTTTTTATTTTTTTTTATTTTTTATACACGACAATGGCGCCCGAACTAATATATTTTTGAGCCTTTGAGTCCTGTGAGAGTGGCAGTTTTTTCTAAAAAATAGTTTTTAAATTTTTTAAACTCGCTCACTTGTTATTTTGAAATTTTGGTGATATCATTGACTGTAAAGTTATTATACTTAGTGTGTGTTAGGTTTATATGCGACAGGGTTGTAAGCATACATTTAATACAATTCATAGTAATTATTATGATATTACTAAATAATATTATAATTAATGATATAATAATTAATATTCTATTTGGGCTTCGCTATGAATAAAAAGCATAGTGCTCAGCCATAATTCCTATTTAATCTCAATTTGAGAGCTAATTTATATTTATTGACAGGGAGTAACCTGTATATATTTAGAAATTTATCAATTATTATAATCTATTACATACCCTGACACATATAACCTCACATTCTTGCCAACATGTCGGACGGCGAAAGGGAAGAGCAATATCATGAAGTAAGTGGGGAGGAAAACAAACCACCTACCACTACTACTTCCTCATTTGTTAATACACGACCACGGGGAGGTGCAATTGACACCCACCCACCCGGCCCTTCCACACTTAAAGCGTTACAACCCACATTGTCTCAACTAGGAGCTCCCGGTTTAGTACGTCAAGCCAACTCAATGGGTAGGAATACCTATGTTACGGAGACTAGGGAAGATGATGAGCGCGTTATTCACATATTAAAGGAGGACCATTTGAGGTCGTGGAATTTAAAATTTTCTGGTGACTCAGACGTCACAGATTTTTTCTTAGAATTGATGATTTTAGGCGTAGTCGAAATACTTCAGAACATAAAGTACTGAAATGTTTTTCTGACTTATTTAGTGGTAGCTATCTTTGAATAGCAGTATTAATGTTGCCACCGGGCACACACCATTTTTGTTAGCTAAAGATCGGGAGATAATGACGGATGGCATGTTGTTGAAAAGAGGCGGCATTCCAAATTCGTTAATACCTTCAAATGACCAGTCGTTCAGCTCATTTCTTCTCCGCTAAACTAGCACCGCGCTTTGTGATGTAAAGTTGTCAGGAAGCATTCGGATGTTGTTTAAGACCTTCAGGAGATAGAAACCGGTAAAGTTGGAAAATATCATGTCAAGGACATAATAAAAGTCTCACAAGGTGTGTCCCCTAGCTAGCAACTTTCTTATCTTGAACTTTGTTATTTTGGATTGGTATAACCAATTAGAGGCCTCATTTTTCACATATAACATGACTCACATGTGAAATTTTTTTGTCAAGCGTTTTCATGAAAACCAATTTCTTTTGTAACTACACACTCTAGGCGCCAGAGTAAACATAAGGATATGGATTAATACTCCTTAATTTTTGAGAAAAAAAGGAAAATAAGTTTTTTCCCTTATACAATGTCAGCCCAACGGCTATACATTTTAAATGTCTATTTGTGTGAGAGCTCTCCATTAGTTTAAAGACTTTATTAGGTTTACAATTTAATTACTAACTAGTAAATTATGTAGGAATGCTAGATTACATATATTTTAATTAAATCCCAAATAGTTTTTCTTATTATACATAAGTAAGAACTATATTACTTTAGATAATTCTTTATTACTAGTATGCTACTTGCGATTATCTCATTAGAAATCCAAGTACGATTTTTTAATGCAGGGGAATTGCAGCGGTCTGGCCAGACGCTGTATTCCTGACACTCAACATAAATTGAGTTAGTTTTAGAACTCTAGAACATACATTTTAGTTTAATATATGAAATAGCATGAGTTAGTTTCATATATAGCTGATAGTTTTATATTTAGAAATATATTGCCGTAGGATAGGTGAATGTTTTCTCCGGTTACCCCGGCTGTTTCGGCTAAGTACGACTTAACCTCTTTGCCGAAAAGGGGGTATTGTAGTGATAACTACAGAATTATTTTGAACTTCTAACTGGTCAACTTTGCATGTCATATTTTAGGTGAAATAGTTGATATATTGGGATACTATTCCTGTGGCGTATTACCTGCATGATAGGCTCTCGACTCACTACAATAGCAGGCATTCAAATCCATTAGTCTCCAGACAAAGTGAATGGGAAAGTGACACACCGGTACACAAATTTCATATGTTGTTTTTACAATACTTATTAAGAAAACAGGGAGACCCGCACATCAAAACGTTCTTTGAGTCACGCCGAAACCATTGGTAGCAATAACTCGACGCGATTTTGTGTACTTACGGAATTATATTGAAAACTAAACATTCATAACAAAACATTCCACGATTAGATTAGACTGTCAACTGAGATCTACAGAGTTGGACGTCTGACATTGACAGCTGGTGACACACGTTCCGTCGTGGGTCCTAACAAACCTTTCTTATCATAAAAAAATAAGAAATCATGGTAGGATTGTTGTAGAATTTTAATTATTCTCCTTTAATATCGTCGACTTAGATTATTATAATATTCAACGAATAAATACCTTATTTAAACATTAGTTCTTTTAAAGAATATTTAAAAGTTGGTTTGACGTGCGTCCGAATTAAGCGAAACGGAGCGCGACAAAATGGAATGTCAAATCGAGTCGAGTCGATTCGCTCTCTCCCTGGAAGGCCGCCACGACACGTAACATGGCTTGAGCAATTATTAATTTTTTGGGGTTTTTTTCACTTTCGCCGCCCTCGGCTTCCCGTTATGGGACTATAGTTTAACCTTTAGCTTTAAAATCCGCGATACGCGCAAGGACACAGGGGATATTCGCCGCCACGAAGTTGTCGGGAACATGAGCTGTTGAAATCCACGTGCCCGCCCGGTCACATGAATTGACGCTTCTTGGAGTGTCCCCCCATCGCCAGAGGGTGCGGTTTCCCCGGACCGTGGACCGCATGCCACGGCGCAGGCCCCGTCGTCGGCGACCCCAAGGCGCAACACACGGATCCTAACCTTATTTCCAAAGGCCGCATCGCCGCCCCCGATCCGATGTCCCTGTAGTGGCTCAGCGCAAATCTCGGAAGGTCCAGCCAGCGTCTACTATCTCGCATACAACGGAGCGTCGCAGGAGCGCCGTGCCTCTTTGATGACGCGACCAGCACCAGTGCTCGAACCCAACGGATCATAATGGTGAACGGGACAACGTTATAAGTGCGCACAGACGTTTGTGTACGGACCTGGCCAGGTACCTTATATTTGGTTTATGTTAATTTTAACTTTTAATTGCGGCAAAGACTTATCAGATTTTGGTATTAGTATAACATGTGCCCGCCCTCAGCGGCTAGTGTGTTTATGGAATAAAATGCTATACTCTATCCCAACCATATTGTATTAATGATATCACCCTGCCCATGACTCCCAGGACCTAAGGCTTACTAGACAAGAGGTCCTTGTACTTCAAAAGTACGAGGCTCTATCCTGAGCACTACATCCGGCTCTCTCTAAAGTAATTGTTCGTGTATAATCGCACTGCGCAGGGATATTGCCCGTCTTCGCTTCAAATAGTTGGAGACCCCTGCGCACACAGCCCAACATACACTTTTATTTTTTTTATTTTTTATACACGACAAGTCAGGGTTTACACCGCATTCGCCCCACACAGTTTCGTCCCATATAAAAAATCCCGAATTCGCCTCGCATTATATGCCTGTTTTTACTCAAACAAAATATGTTTTAGAGCAAAACAGACATAGTAAGTATAATGTGAGGCGAACATTTTTTTTATAGGGCGGAACTGCGTGGGTCGAATGCGGAGTAAACCGAAGATGAAGCTCATTCGCTCATAGTATAATATCGCTCATTTTGCATAAAGCCTCCGAGCTATGCGACCGCGAGCAATTTTCAATTATTCAGCAATTAGTATGACGCAAAAAGCTAAATTACCTACACTTCTTCCTTCACTATTCACTAATAGTGAAGGGAAAAGAGTAAGTTAAGTGTAGGTTATTTAGCATTAGCTCGCGTCTATACTCGCATTATCGGGTATATTATCCATACTTCCATACTAATATTATAAATGCGAAAGTTTGGATGTGAGTTTGTGAGTTTGTGAATTTGTGAGTTTGTGAGTTTGTGAGGATGTTTGTTACTCAATCACGCAAAATCTACTGGACGGATTTCGATGAAATTTGGTACAGAGGTAGATAATGACCTGGAATAGCACATAGGCTACTTTTTATCCTGGGATAAAACACTGTTCCCGTGGGATTTTCACGCGGGCGAAGCCGCGAGCAAAAGATAGTTTCTAAATAAAAGGTAATAGTAAAAGGTGATGTAATTTTTTTGAAATTAAAAACTTTTTGTAAACATAACTTTTTTTATTAATGATTATTTAGAATAATAATATTGCATATCAAAAATTTTCATTAATAAATGCTGCCCGAGCAGCATTGCCTCTGAGGCAGTTGCTTAGATCACATGCCACTGTAACTTCATCACTGTACGAGTGACTATCTTCTACACCCTCTAGAAAATCTTGCCGGTGCATTGCAATATTATGTAATACTGCCAATGCAACAATATATATTTTCGTGTTTTCTAATTTCGTTGTAAAACCCCGCAGTAGACAACGAAACCTTTGTTTCCATAGCTCATCCCAAAGCATCTTTCCACAGTGTTACGGGTTCTTATGTGGGCCCGGTTATACAATTCCTCTTTTTGTGTGGTTGGATGCAGAATTGGTGTAAATAAAAAAGGAGTGCATGCGTAACCACTATCTCCCAAAAGTCTCCCTTTAAATTCCTGATTGACTGATGTATATATACGAGTATATAGTTTCCCACTCGGTGGACCGACGACCTGGTGGATGCGCATGGATGCGGGCAGCGCAAGACCGGTCGTTGTGTAAATCCTTGGGGGAGGCCTTTGTCCAGCAGTGGACGTCTTTCGGCTGAGAGAGAGAGATATAGTTTAGTCTTTGCATTTCAAGATTTCATTTCATTTTTTCGAGACATCATTAAAGTTTTCACCCTACTCTCAACTTTAAACCACTTGTAAATATGGTTCAATTTAAAATGTTTAACACAAACTGCTCGAGCATTTTACACTGCACTTTTTAAGTATTATAAGTATAAACTTACCATTTTCAGCAGTCCTATCCTCATTGCTTGGCAGAAGGTAACTGGAAGCCGGTAGCATTCGGTGTAGGAGTTTAAAGTGAATATCCTGTTTTTACATTAATGGAGTTAACTAGCTTCCACGTCATCGCTTCCCACCAACTGAAAATTTACGAGAATTTTAGTACTTAACAAGTAGATGCCAAGAGTAAATAATTTTTATTATTAGAGACGTATACTTACTTCCGCACTATTAGCTTCGACACAATACGACAGGCTCCTCAACAAAATAATACTATGCCGTAATAAGTAATTGTTTGTTCAAAATTGCAGGGAGATTCCGGAGGACCACTAATTTGTGATGGGAAACTGCAAGGTTTAAGCAGCTACGGCATAGACTGTGGCCTGGCAGGAATGCCCGCCGTCTACGTCAGCATAGGACCTCACTTGCACTGGATTCATGATTTGTTCAACTTCGATGAGCACTATACAGGGTGTTTTTTTAAATCATTGGCATCCTTTATACTGGTGAAAGAACTCGTGAATATGAGCAATTTTTTGTATGGGACCGACTCAATCCGACGGAAAAAAAATCAGCTGTTTCATACATTTTGGGTTTCTAAGTATTGTAAAATAGTATAGAACAGCTGATTTTTTTTTCGGTCGGATTGAGTCGGTCCCATACAAAAAGTTGCTCATATTCATGAGTACTTTCACCAGTAGAAAGGATGCCTATGATTTACAAAACACCCTGTATAGTATGGGACCGGTTGGTCCAAAAATATGTATTTAGTCTCACAAAAACATTATTCTTAACTGTAGACATAAATGTAAGTCTCGACCATTCCAAAACCTAATACAGGATGATTTTGATGATTTAAAATTTTATGAAAATATATTTTTTGTAAGTAGCTGTTTAATGCTATGCCAAGAATCAGAATTTAGCAGAGTTTCTCTGAAAAATAATGTTCCAGATTATTTGCTGATAAAGATGAAAGACTTGGAACCTTATGAATATCTTCAAGTTTGTTATTATCGCCAATCGGGTCTTTGTTTCTGTTGTTTTGTAACTTCGACTTTGTGATACGTGAATATTATTAATACTTACTAAATAATAATTATAAATACATTAAGTAATTTAAGTTAGTCATGTAATTATGCTTCAGGCTTCTCTAAATCGAGTTGGGGGCGAAACACATTGTTTGTATGTAACGTATGTATGTATGTATGTATGTCTGTTAAATGTTTGTACCGCGATAACTGCGTCGAACCGATGGTCCGATTTTGATGAAATTTGGTAGGCATGTAGGTATCAATAGAATTTTAAATGTCTCGTTGGGCATCAAATCGGTTCATATTTTTTTTGTTATTAATAACGTTTTTGTTATTAATAAAAACGTCCGCGATTATCTAGCAAACGAAACCATAGCGTGTTCTAACTTTGGATAACGCCATCTAGATTTTATTTAGGAAACTGAATTATGTTATAAAAAATCGAAATCAGAGTATATAAATAAAAACGCGAGTAATAATCGCGAGGTCTAAGTTCGCGGCGAACTACTAGTAATTATAAATACATTAAGTAATTTAAGTTAGTCATGTAATTATGCTTGGCTTCGTCCTTCGAGATTAGAAGAAATAATACATATGTAGTAACGTCAGACTGTAAAGGTGAGTGTTCTTCTGTTAAATGTTTGAGAAAAGCGTCGTTTAATTTCTCGGGTCTGCAAAGAAATCTTTGGCCTCTGCAGATGGTACAGTCAAACAGAAGTCCATGAGCTGTGCTCTCGTGTCTCCAACGACATTGACTACAGCAGAATACTGATTGACAGACAATGCAAACCGCCTGAAAAATATAATATTAACCTAGATATAATATAAGTTTTTAAACTTTTGTTTATCATTCACAGCAACAAACAGTACGATGTACCTAAGTTTTATTATATGTATGAGATATAGTATTATATATATCTTAGCAACCTAGTAAGTACCTACTTATTAGGTAATATTACATTTTTCAAGGATATCCCCTTGCCCTTCATATACTTAACCCAGATAATCCCTAAATTCATATATTTTAATCTCCATAAAATTTGCGAGGCAGCACTCAATCGGATTATATTTTTTTCGTACACAGGAATAAATTGTTCCCATTCGTTACCCTGACAGCAATTACACCGGCGTGGGGTATCAAATTATCGAGGATCATCAAATAAAAAACTACGTTTTGTTATCATGCCCTAAAAATACAGTTCAAACAAACAAATAAAAAAGATCATTGTAGTTTCTTTCTTGTGTTTTTTTTTATTTTCGACATAATTAAAGTCATATTTTTTTTTCAAAACAGTATATTTAAATCCCGAGCACGAAAGCTGTTATCAACATCAGGAAAACCAGATTGAGCAGATGATAACCGGGTTTCATTAAAAACTGCTAGTTTCCTATATACAAAGATTTTGGCCCAAGGAATGTTCTAGATTTTTAATAAGCATTGTCCTTGTTTTGGTGCCACAATAGGCTTCAACATGCCATGTCTGGCTACTCACTTGCTCTTAAATTTTGTTTATATTTATACTATACATAGATATAATGTGCATGTAGGTAGACATACCTATGGTTCATGCTCTACAAACACTTCAGATATCTTTGTAGTCATTTGCATGATTTATGTAACCAAATAATACTCTGCGAGTTTAGTTAGAAATTATCATATTCATTATGTAGACACATAATGTCCAGTTGGTGCACTGATAATGTAGCCGTGTTGCATATTTATTTTGTAATTTATGTTATGTAGGTACATACTATTAGTGTAACTGACTATATAATCCACTAGCTGTCGCCCGCGGCTTCCCCGCGTGTGTTTCGCTTAGATGAAAAATCTCTCTTGGAGCTTTCATCAGATGTTCCAGATCTTCAATTTTTATACGTCAGCAGAAAATGCTCATCAGGTTGAACGATTTTTGCTAAGGCGCCATTTCCATATATGTTATAGTGTAGTTGGTCTCTTGGAGCTTTTCATCAGATGTTCCAGATCTTCAATTTTTATACGTCGGCAGAAAATGCTCATCAGGTTGAACGATTTTTGTTAAGGCACCATTTCCATATTACTTATAGTTTAGCTGTTCCGTTATGGTTCTTCATCAGGTGTTCCAGTTTTCAAAATGAATTATAGCCTATATGTTGCCCAGGCTTAATAGCTATACAACAAAAAAGTTTCATTCAAATCCGTCCAGTAGTTTTTGCGTGAAACGCGTACATACATACAGACAGACAGACAGACAGACAGACAGACAGACAGACAGACAGACAAGAAATTCCAAAAAAAAATTTTTGCTTTCTATTGTTCTTTTTAGGTCTCCCTCTATCCATTTCAGTCAAAAATATTAAATGTACAGACAAAATATTTTTACTGTTTTATTATATGTATAGATAAAACTATACTTACTAAACTTATGAAATAAAAGGCTGATTAATCTGTTACATTGGTCCATTATTAGGTCTTGTATAAAGCAAATATAAATATAGGTAACCCGTCGTCCTCTAGCTATACGTGCTCCGCGTGGCCGGTTTTTTACGTACCGAATGCCCCCTCCACATTCGGAGTGTTGCTCGGCCAGCGCACCTCTGTTGCTGTCTCGCTCTACGGCATAAGTACGTCCTTGTCTCTATTGACGAAGGCTCGCTATTTGAGGTTAAGTCCACGGCCGGCGACACCCACCTCGGCGGCGAAGACTTTGACAACAGACTGGTCAATCATCTAGCTGAAGAATTCAAGCGAAAGTACAAAAAGGACTTGAAATCAAATTCCCGCGCGTTGAGGCGTCTTCGTACTGCGGCAGAGCGCGCGAAACGCACGCTTTCTTCAAGCACCGAAGCGAACATCGAGATCGACGCATTGCATGAAGGCATCGACTTCTACACGAGAGTATCTCGCGCGCGCTTTGAAGAACTCTGCGCGGACCTTTTCCGAGGTACTCTGGATTTTTCTGCAGTTATAATTAAATCTCCACTTTTATTACTAGTGGTTCTGTCAGAACAGTAGACCTCGCGAGCCCTTCCACGAAATAACCGATATTTTACCGTGTCCCTGGCTAAAAAAGAGATTTGAAACCAACCTACCAATGCTGGAAAGAAAGTAAAAAGTTCTCATATTTTACCCATAAACCCAAACATGTTCTTGTGGTTGGTCAATACCGCTAAAAAAAATACTGAAACCTGCCTTTTTTGCCTCAAATAATATAAATAATAATATAATAATAAATATAGACGGAAAAAACCAAAGTTTTACAAAAATGTTAGCCCCAACGTAAGTTCAAGACTTTACGGGATGCTAATTTAACAATACTATATTTTATAACAAATACATATAGATAAATATCCAAAACCCACGTCAATCTGAAAAATATTATTTTCCATCTTGACCCGACCGGGGATCGAACCCATTAGGCCACGGAGGTCGCCCCCGCGAGGGGCCGCCACCAGCATTAGTGGGTTTTGCTCGCGAAGCATTACCGCTGCTGGAGTCTTTTACAGGCCAGAAGGCCTTTCTTACTCCACCTGCTCGTTCTAGAGCTGATGTAAGGGCCTCCTGATTAAAAATATGAGTGTTCGTTGGAGGAATTTTATTTATGGTACTTTTTACCAAAGGATCACGAACACACTTGAGAATATTATCACGTCTCATTTCTATAGCCTCTGCTCTATGGCCACAGGCCATCTGCAGTAAGTCCGCTGACACTTTATGAAAGTCGCCTTTGAGAAATAATTCCTCAATCTTTTCATTCAATTGAGATAATGATGCGCCTGATGATCTAGACCACCCTATTAAACTACGTAAGCTGTTAAGGAACACTTCCTTTTGTTTTAGAATACAAAACGTAATAGCGGCATATGATTTATCAGAATAACTTAAATGGCGCACGTTTTTATCAAAAGCTTTTAACTCTTCATTTGTTTCAAGTTCAATGAAACCCGGCGAATGATTATATAACTTTTGTGTATCGAGATACCGTACATCAGACCAAGCACTGCTACCAAAACGTTGAATATCATTCAGGGCATTGATATATTCCTGAGGCGTCACTGGCACAGCAGGATCTTTAGTTTTCGTATCAATATTAAAGGTTAAATCTACTACCTCGGTCGTTTCTGGCTCATATGGAGCTAAATTTTCTTCTACTGGCCTTTGGGCACAGCAGCTATTATAAAGTTCGCCACTTACATCAGAAATAAATGACTGATTGTCATCATCTGGGTAATTATCAAATCTACCCATATTTTTTCTTAATTCACCTACTTCTTTGGATAATTTTTCTAAAAGGCGACGATCACGATCACGTTTTTGTTTTTTATTATGAGTGCGACGTTTTCGCTTTTTGTTTTTCTTTGAACCTCGCGAAGGTTCGTCAGAACTTGACGAGGAAGACGAGCTACTATTCTTGGGCGGCGACACCCGCACCTCATGTGAACGTGATTTACGCGGTATTTCTTTAGAAGTACTCGCAGTAATTGGAGTAGTTTCATTTTCATTATCCATAATTATATTTTTATAAAATACAAACTGAAATACAAAAAGCTAAATATTTAGGGTAGAAGAAAATTAATTCAAACAAATATTAAGAAATTTATGAAATTAAACGAACTATTACCAGTTTTATCAAGAACTGTCAGAAGAAAAACACAAAAAACCGAACGGTAAAACCGTTAAATTTGAAAATAAAAACAAGCAAGTAAAAATTGTGCAACTTACTGCGGTTCTGTAGATCGCTCGCAAAGGAAAAACACAAAAAAATCCGAACGGTAAAACCGTTAAATTATAAAACACAAATAAAAATTTTGAAACTAACTGCAGTTTCACTTGCACTAACTTATTTTTCGATGTTCACACAACGGAAAATTTCACACCAATGACCACAAACGGCTCTGTCGCTCACTCGAAACCTCTGACAGATCCCCACGCCTAGGAAAAAAAAGGAAGGAGGGTGCGAAAGGGATAGCGGTATAAGGGTAGAAAGAGACAGAAACACAGCGGAAACGGAAACGCCTATCTCATTATTAAAAGCTTCTAATAAACGGTCAAGTGGTTTAATATAGTAATATACTATGTAACATTGTTAATACAATTAACAATTCAATGTATAATATTGTAATATTATTAAAATATTACATGAACAATTAATATTAGGTAGCATACGTACGTTACGCAAACATGTTACGTATGCAACTACCAATATGCAATAATATGTATACTATGTACACACGTGTACATACACCATATGCACATTAACATGTACATTATATGCATACACGTCATGTAATTGGTCATGTGTACATACGTATTGGTATACGTATTGGTACGTATACCAATACGTATGTACTGTGTGTAGGTGTACGAATATATTTACTAACATACATATTATCGTATTATATAATATATAATTAATTAATAATCTGTAATATATGTATAATAATGTTGTAATAATGTAAATTATACATAATGTAATGTAATATATACAATTACGTGTTATGTTCTTAATATATTATTACATATACTATATACTATACACATAATATTTTTAATATCCAAGCATTATCGAATCGACTCCTTTCAAAAATGAAATAGATAAGGTTGAAGAACGAAAAACGCCAGAAAGGACTATTTTAAGTGATAAAAGTGCGTCGGCTACTCTGGAAAGGCTGAAGCCGAAAGCTGAAAAGGCTGAGGGATCAGAGGCGTTGATCGCTCAACTCAATAGTAGGGTGAGTAAACGTTATATCATATTTGGGACGAAAATAATATAGATTTAGCTGATAATATTATTGGAAGAACCAAAAACATTAGGATATGTTACAAAAATAACGTGAACGTCCGTCCGAACAAGAATAGAAACAAAAGCATATCCAATCGCGCATGCGAGATTGACATAGCGGCAATTCGTTTCCCGTCAAAATCGACGTCACGGTTGTGACCTCTATGATTGTCCATGACCGGGCTGCCCATAGAAGACGTAGTCATTTCTTATTTCTGTGCATATTGGTTCATCAGCTAATGAGCGATTTTTCTGACAGCTAAATTAAGAAAAAAGTATAAAAAAGTCTCAACAGATAGCGTTTTATGAAAGCCGAGTCGTAATAATGGCTGAACTTATATGGTGCGCTTTTTTTGTCAACCAGAGGCAGAAAAAATCACCTAACAGTTTGACAGTTGCGACAATCTTGTGGCCTAAGGGAAATGTTTAAACGTTATTTGGACACTTAGATATTTTATTCTATTAAAGAAACCAGCGTTATGATAGATAGGTAAATGATTTATTTTCAATTTACACTTGAAAAATAGCACATACATACCTACATATCTACTAATCAGAGAGATTCGATTTCAAATTGAACTTTCTTTTTTGAACTTCAATTTTGTTGCGCAAATAACATATACATACATATAACCAATAGGTACCATGCATTTCTGACGACTGACGACCTCCGTGGCCTAATGGGTTCACTAGTCATACAGGGTGTTTTTTAAATCATTGGCATCCTTTCTACTGGTGAAAGTACTCATGAACATGAGCAACTTTTTGTATGGGACCGACTCAATCCGATGGAAAAAAAAATCTGCTGTTCCTACATATGGAGATTTTCTCTCCCCAATCCTGGCACATTTCCAAAAGGTCCCCATCAATCTGAAACCAAATACATTGGTAGTAAGGCAGGCTTCAAATTTGTCCTTTTTTCCGTTTATTCCCGATGAGTCATACCAAGATTAGGTACATAACTATATATTCTTTATTTTATAAGTACATATTTATTGTCTATTTAGGCTTATATATTATTCTATATCTATAGTATCTTTACTTTAATTTGGTGTATCGTTAGAATCTTTATTTTATTGTGAGTAATATCTGTATACTTCAAAATACACCAGTTAATAGTTTGATTAGTTAAATTATTTTCGCTTCGTAGTAACCTAAACTCCAGTACTCAAAATTTCAGCCGTTATCCCGTGTCCCGCGGGAATATGTGTTGATGAACGGGAACAGGTGTTCTAGATCTTCAATATTTATACGTCAGTAGAAAATGCTCATCAGGTTGAACGACTTTTGCTAAGGCGCCATTTCCATATGTTATAGTGTAGCTGGTCTCTTGGAGTTCTTCATCAGATGATCCTGATCTTCGATTTTTATACGTCAACAGAAAATGCTCGTCAGACTGATAAACTTTTGCTAAGGTACCATTTCCATATTTCTTATAGTTTAGCTGTTCTGTTGACAAATTTACAAACCTTCCTCTTTATAATATGAGTGAAATAGCCGTAGAATAAGCGCTTTTTATTACAAGATTGTCATGTTTTCAGAGTTCACCTACAAACAAACTCACAAAGACACAAACTTCCTCTTTAAAAAAATAGTGTGATTAAAAATTTTTGGGAATATCGATTTTGTGTGACGTCATGAGAATATGTAATTTCAGTGATAAGGGATATTATGAGACGTCGTCGGCGTCGTCGCTCAAAAATGTGAATATTTTTTGTTATTTCTTGGGTAATAGGTAGTAGTTAGGGTCCTTAACGTGAAATATGGTCCCATCCGGAAGATCCATCTGTGAAATGTAGATACTTTGGTTACTAATGTAATGTGATTCTCTCACGGATAGCGATGCTCTCCCCGCCGGCACGCAGGCCCGCGCGGGTGTAGAGCTCGGATTTGTTTCGTGAACTGACAAGAAGTGATCGGATTTGTTCGGGGACTGGTAAAATTACAGAAGAAAACGCAAAGAACGACATCCAAAGAGTAGGAATGCCCATACCAGAGGAACATAAAACTCTAGAGATTCCGCCTATTTCTACGATTAGTGAGAATATTTCGCTTGCCAATAAGAAGGAGCAGGAGCATGAAGAAGAAAGGAACCGAGAGTTCGTCGCGCGTCGTTTCGAAATGCTCATATATTAGCTTTGAGAATTAAGATATAATATTTTGAGACGTGAAGAAGTACCTACATACCTTTGAAGGTCTTATTTCTGAGTAAAAATTTAATTTTAAATCAAGCCATCTGTCTTATAACTGCGAAAAAAGAGGCTTAACAGATTGAAAAAACCTCAAAGTACACAATAAAACATTTAAAAAATTATATACACAATGGCGACTTCTCGTATCGAATATATACACAATGGCGACTTCTCGTATCGAATTATCGTTCGAATTTGAATTTTTGATTACCGGTCTCGGGCTGCGCGCGGCGCGTGGCGGCCAGCAGCGCCTCGCCGCCGCCTCCGCTCTGCAATAGGCAACATGAAGCAGGTACCGGCGTGCTCGAGCGCCGTGAGCTCCTTGTCCAGCTTGGTCTCGGGCTGCGCGCGGCGCGTGGCGGCCAGCAGTATCGTTTTATATGTTTTTGGGGTCTCTGATGACGAAAATAACGTTTATTTTAAGATCCAAGATGGCGGACATTTTTTTTTTTTTATTTAACAAATGGGTATCGTTTTATAGGTTTTAAGGGTCTCGGATGACGAAAATAACGTTTATTTTAAGATCCGAAATTTATGAGTGAAAGTTCGCCAACGACACGGTAATGGCACTGTAATGACCCGGGTTCGAATCTGTCTCAGATGTCAGGTGAAATGTCAGGTTGACACGAGAGCGGTTTGTAACTGACTTACTATACTACTAACAATTGGGTTCCGTTTGGATTAAAACGAAACCAAATAAGATTAACGCATCTATGTTTGAAAGTATGTTTGTAACGAGATCCTTTTATTCACTCCCAAAGCAAAAAGGGGGGTGCTATAAGCAAAGATCGGATAATCCTGTGCATTTAAAACATATAAAACTATCGATATTATCGATACTCTATTGATGTTTTCTAATCAATACTATCGACACTATTAACCTTTTAAGTTAAATATTCAGAGACTATAGAACTATAGTATATTCGTATACGAAGTACTAGGAGTTCAGCAAACAGCAAGAGGTCGTGTGATAAGCGACAGTTTCCGGCCCTCAGGCCGATACCACACACTTTGCAAACGAAGCTGCCATAGTTCAGGTACTCGTTTAAGAATTTTATGATGACGTTTTGATTGAATATATCCTGTTGATTGAAAAGATTTATTTCTTATTGGATAAATGAAACCCAATACATTTACTTTTTAGTGTTATCTTGGATAATTAAAATTTTGCGGTGATTTTCTTCAATTTACAATGTTTAGAACTCTCTAAATTGATTTAGCTATTGTTGACAATAAAATCTGAACCAGCAGTTTGGTTATGGCAAAAATGAGATTTTCTTTGACCAGTATTTGGCCACTTCCACCCCTATCGTTGGCCTCATTGAGATGCGATCTTCCAAGGTATAGGAGGAAGGACAGTTGGGGCAATGTTAAAAGATGAGCCATAGCCCACAGTCACATTAGGCTATCAGACGAGTACCTACTCAGTTCTCACGGTATTACATAACAACGGTGTTATATTCATTGGCTGTGTTTTGAGATTGTTTGTTTGTTACCTCTTCCACGCTTCATCTACTGAACCAATCTTCCTGAAATTTCGCAAACACATAGCTGGAAGTACGGAGAAGGACAAAGGGTACCTTTCATCCCGGGAAAAAGCACAGTTCCCGTGGGAAATACACGCGGGCGAAGCCGCAGTCAAAAGCTGAATTGTCAAAGTGGCCTTTTTAGACCCCCAGGTCATGTCGTTTGTCTGCCGCATAACTCTGATGATTCTATTATTGTTCTCACAATTTTAAAGAGGCAGTTAAAATGTTGACCGGTTTTTTTAAAATGTTTCTAATTTCATATGAACAATAGAACAAACTGTTCTTTATATGTCCCAGGCCTAGCAGCCAATCTGCTTTCAGTTAGTACTATAGTCAAAGCAGGTTATAAAGTTAGTTTCGGTCATAGGATTACATCATCCTACCAAATTTCACCTTGATTTTCCTTTTCAAGACAGACAGACGGACTGCCGGACGCACGAGTGATTTATAAGGGTTCCGTTTTATATGGAACCCTAAAAATTAAGTCTAATTTTACCTATGTACCTACTTATAATTAATGCAAGCGATTGTACATCATACAGTGAAATAAACGAATAATAGAAGTATCAAAAGTTTCGATTTCTTGTATAAACGTACCTAATATAATATTTTAGTTAGCTATAATAATATACCTGCCTAATGCTAATATAATCTAACGACGCAAGGTCTATTTATCGATAAATATTACATTTAAAATGAATTGTTTGGTTAAAAATACAATTGATTTTACTATTGTTGTTCACTTTTCCTTTCCTTTATTAACATATTGTCATTGATAGCATTCTTCCTTGAATCACAACGTTCCATCCTTTTTGCATTTAAAACTTGTACCTATTTACATGAAATGAAATTATTTTTATTGCATAAGATTAGGTGGTAGGTATTTAGTGTAAAATAGCCCAAAGTAAGGTTTATGTTAAGGTGTGTCAAAGTTAATAGTAACTGTGACGTTTATTTTTGTAATACTTTTTTTACAAATCATGTGGTCACCCTAGTCACATGTCTTTTATTTCATTTTACTTTATTTTATTTCTGTGATGTACTATTATTTTCAGTTTTATTATTTTATTTTGTTACGTCGCCGACATGGCGGCGGGGAAGTAGAGATAGTTCGCGTTATATCTCTCTTTTATTTCATTTTACATATCAAAAATCACCCTTTTTTCCAAATTTTTGTATCGACACCAGTCCATATTAGTACGAATAACGGTGCGGGCACTCGGTCTGCACCCCCGTTGTGAATTTCGGGCAAATCCGGCGCAGGACCGCCGAAATTTTGGCAATTTTCACTAAAATTCCCAAAAAATTCCCGAAATTCCCAGGTATATAGCATCGGCTGCTGTATATCTGCACTGCCCCAGACGAGCCGCGTCTTTTGACACCACTCCCGTCCAAATCCGGGACAAAAATTTTGAAACCCACCGGACTTAGCAAATTTTTCAATAAAATTATTCCCCATACAAAATCTTAATACAAGCTCCTTTAGCAACAATTTGATTATAAATCTATAATTTGAGGGACGAATTCGATGTGTAGGGATAGGGGCCGCGGCTGATTGGCACTTCGAACAGCAGGGAAAATGGCCTATAAAAAGTGTAGGTACATGAATAAATCAAACACAAAAGTAATCATCAAGATTCTTAATTTTTCAATATTATCTAGAATTCCATTTAGTTATTATTTATTTATTTAAACTTTATTAAACCAAAATAATATAATGGTATAAAAGGCGAACTTAATGCTAACAGCATTCTCTACCAGTCAACCTTCAGGATAAACAGAAATAAGTATGTCATGGGCGCACACGTGTTATCATTATAAGTTGGCAAGTCCCATTGCCCCACAGCCCTACTGTACCAAGCCCTCAGAACTTGGGCGGTAAACTCGAATCGTAAACTGTGCACTTGATACTCCGAATTTGTAGGGCTTGCGTTGTTGAAGCGTCGTATTTTATTGTTATGTCAAATATTTACCAATCGCTGGTACGTATTCTAATTCTAACTAATAAATCGTAGTGAAATTTTGTATGCTCAATAAGCATTGCTCATGCAAAGGGAACTGTTTCTACATCACCCAGTTGGTTGACTGGTAGAAAAAGCCTGAAGCTTTAAGTCCGCCTTTTTCTTTTTTAAGTTAAATAAATAAACAAAAAAGATAAGTATTTTAAACTTTTATTTTATAAAGTTTTATTTCTACTGATTTCTTGGACTTACTTACATTTAGTGGATAGATAACGTCATCTTACGGCAGTTTGTGTCTCTCTTGTTAACAACTGATAAAAATAAATGAATAATTTGTTCAAACTGAATTGTTTGATGGTTGATTTTTAGTCTTAACTATAAAATATTTATACTTACTCTGGATGTTTTTATTATGGAACTATTTACTAAGCTGCTAACTACAATTAAGTTCATAAGAGTTTAAACAGAGCGCGCTGCTTACACTGATGCGAGTTACTAACTCAGCTGTTGCGTGATTCCGCTAAATTTTATTATATAAGCTTGGCTTAGCTCGTCGCCACTAGAGATGGGCGCTTGGATAAATTTAGGGAAGGTAAAAATGGGAAAGAATGGGTAGAATGGGTAAAAATTAATTTATACCCATTTATACCCGATATTTTTTATTTATACCGGGTAGAAATTAAAATGAAAGTAAATTATCCTTATTTACTTTAATACTGATAAAATAATAATTAAAGTATAAATATTAGGTATGTTTTGATTAAAAGGAAGACAAATAACTAGTTATTTTCCTTTATAATATTAAAAAAACAAAAACAACAGATTTAAGATCATATGTATTCAAATAATATTTTGAAAATAATGATGCATTTTTAGTATATGGCTGTTTAAAGTAGAATTAACAAAAAAATCAAAACATCTTCAGTTGTATTATAGACTAACTTTTGCCCGCAGCTTCGCCCGCGTGAATTTCCCACGGGCACAGTTCTTTTTCCCGGGATGAAAAGTATACCATACCCTTCTCAGTACTTCTATTTATGTGTATGTGAAACAGGAAGATTGGTTTAGTAAATAAAGCGTGAAGAGGTGACAAACAAACTCACTTTCGCATTTATAATATTAGTTAAGTTTAGGATTTGGAGGTAACTTCGCAATATTTTTCTATCGAGAAAATGTTATGCAAGCGTGTTTAAGAGAGTTCGAGAGATTACACATAATTCACTTGTAGATAGATAACAGGATATACATATATACATTAAGTTATAGGTAGGTAACTTTTTATTTAGTTTGTTTATTTATTTTTTTATATGCCAAGCTTATGAATGGCACGACTATTTCCCTACGTTCAGCTTAGGTGTTTTTCTAGGTTACTTGTGAATTTTTATTATCGGTATGGGAGACTCTACGTTCAAACCGAAAATAAATAGCGCAGGAAAACACGATCCCGTGTTAAAAAAGGCTGAGCTGGACTATATGAAAATAAATAATAGAGGAGAAAAACAAGGAACGAGTGCAAAAGTTGCAAATACGGGTTGTAGGGAGTAATGCCATGTTGCTGTAATATTATAGACAAAATGTAAAGTTGCCGTACGAAGAGGACTTCACAATACTGATACAAGTCGAATGTAGGAAATAAAAACGGCTTAAAGGTACAAACTTTTAAAAGTGCTCTTTGAGCTCGCTCGAGTTTTATTAAAACGCTACCTACGTAGTCTCGGCAAAGGAAAGAAAGGTAATTCCGCTGTTCTTCATATCTGTGTGATTTCTACACCACTTTACGACACACGATGGCCTATTTTTGCTATTTAAACTTGCGAAATTACTCGATGATACGTACAATTGACACTTATGCGTTAGGTACAACCGTTGAACTCGCTGCGCCACGGCGAACTGAGGCGAAGTGAGGTGTCTATTTTACGCCCCGCCCACCGAGGTTCCTATTTCGTGGAACCATTTTTTTGGCGTTGTTAGAGTTCTATTGGTATATTAGTTCGTTGGATAGAAATCATTTATTTGTTAAACATAGGTACATGCACTTGGTAGATAAAAGAAAAATTTTGAATCACCTTCTACAAAGTATTTGAAAACTAAAATATGATGAATACGAATTGTAGTATTCTTATGTTATAGCGTGACCTAGCGAAATAGAGATTTATTTTTATCACTGATATTATAAATGCGTAAGTTTGAATTTGAGTTTTGGAGTATATTTGTTACTGAATCACTTTGATTGATTCAGTAATTCCGGGAATAGCAAATACTTTTAATCCGAATTTTCCACGTTGACTGATGTAGTTACCAGATTTCCCAGTCACGCTAAACTGATGTGAAACATATAACCTCCGCCTTTTTTGGGAAGTCGGTTGAAAAGTAACAAATAAATAAACTCACTTTCGAATTTATAATAATAGTTAGGATAGCATTAGGATAGGAAAGATTAGTTAGGATTCAAAGCTATAAACTACAAGAATTTGACAAGTTAGTTTTGTTCATGTTCACATATCGAGGAGACGCTCGGTCTTTTATAATGTATCCGGTACCAGCTAACGAGACGTTGGCGTGTCTATTTTTCATATGTGGTGTCGTAATTTGTCGTAATTACAGATTTTCATTATGTATGTGTGTACCGAAACATTTATTTCTAACTTCCTGTAAACCAATTACCTATAGTAGTTTCGTTGGTAGTTTCCTTGTGTTCTGTGCATGTAAACGATGCATTTTGCTCGTGCCATACGAAGATACTT
>JAEMBS010000040.1:0-133874 GCA_018467065.1 Ephestia elutella | reverse complement strand
CTCAAACAAGCTAATTATTAAAAAATAAAAAACACGACTGACAACTTGTGCTTGGCCGAAGGTCGAGCTCCACTCTCGTCGAGCAGAGAGAGTGACAAGGCCGAAAGGCCTAGCCCTTCCGTATACATAAATGACCTTCTCATTTCATCTCAAACCAGCAGAGGAGCGGCTGAGGCCGAGAAGGCCTGATGGGTGAGCTGCGTACATAAAGCCGAGAGGCGAGGCGAGGCTAAAGCACCTAGCGTGCTGTGCAGGACAATTTTACTTTTGCAGTTTCCGAGTATGTTAAAGAAAAGTTTAAGAGGTAAGTAACTAAAGTCATCAACGTTAGAAGGAGTTGTCGGTTTAGACTAGGTGAAGAGCCGAAAGACTATTTTCGCTTTAGCTCTTTGCTATGAAGCTGCAACTCTGCCTTCGGTCTCGCTTGCACCGGCTGGAGGCGGAGCCCCCAGCCTTCGGACTCGCTACGCATCTCGGCTTCTCATACACGGAACTCGGCCATCGGCCTCGCGGAGCCAAGGCGAAGTCGGCCTTCGGACTCAGTATCTCGGTTGAATATTGGGGCTTTAAGATGAAATCGGAAGATCGTCCATGTATACGAAGGACTCTGCCTACGGCCTCGCCCCCCTTTATGCTCACGAGATCCGTCTCGTGATTATGCTCTGGCACGGCCTTCGGCCCAGCCTGGACGCAGCTCGGGTGGTTGTGTGCCCCTGGTGTACTGGAGGTTTGAGATGAAATATAAAAGTCGTCCTTGTATACAGAGGGCTCGACTTTAGGCTAAAGCCTCGTCTTGCACTTTATTCTCGAAACGGCAGCGCGGCTGGGGGAAGGGAAGCTAAGCCTTCGATTTAAACACAGCTGCAGCAGCATCGGGAACAGTACCAAAATAGACCTGAAAGTAGACCTGGGGTACTGCCTGCAGGAGAGTACCTATAATATATAGGCGGGGGAGGTGCTCAAAATATACCAACCAAAGTGACCTGAGCTGGGATTACCGCCCGCGGAAACTCAAGATAGATAATAGATAAGGAGCGGGGGGGTGCTCGACCAAATATTACAATGGCCCCTGGGCGACGACCACAGCCAGTCATAGCCGACGTTAATAGCCGTTTGAATCATAAGGTCATCCATGTATACGAAAGACTCGGCCTTCGGCCTGTCCTGGACGCAGCTCGGGCTGTGGCCTTGATTGCGCGGCCGGGGTGGGGGGAGTCCTTGGTTTACTGGAGGTTTGAGATGAAATATAAAAGTCATCCATGTATACAAAGGGCTCGGCCTTAGGCCTCGTCCCTTGCACTTTGTTCACGAGACGATGCGGCTGGAGAAGGAAAGCATCCCTTCAATTTAAACGCAGATGCAGCAGCACCGGGAACGGTACCAAAATAGACCTGAAAGTAGACCTGGGGTACTGCCTGCGGAGAGTACCTATAATATATAGGCGGGGAGGTGCTCGACCGAATGACATAAGAGAACCCTGGCGTCTGACCACAGCCGGTGTGTAGCAGTTTAGACAGAAGCTTTGAACTGTTGCCTTATGGGCGCAAGGCGCGCCAAAGTGGATCTGGGGTACTGCCTACGTAAAGCTAGAATCGTATAATCGACGGGGGGCGAGCCATTATAGGAGACCCTCGGCCACCTCGACGTTAAGAGCCGTTTGAAATGAAATCGCATAAGGTCATCCATGTATACGAAAGACTCGGCTCTTCGGCCTGGCCTGAACGCAGCTCCAGGGCTGCCAGCCACGCAAGAGAGGCCGAAGGCCGAGCTCGAGGCTTGTGAGCAAAGAGCGGGGCGAGGCCGAGCCGGACTCTCTGTGTACATTGACGATCTAACGGTGTTGATCTTACTATCTATTTTATTTATACAACTAAAAGTACATACAAACATATAAGTTATATATATTTTTGAAATTGCCTTTCAAAGCCCTTCAATTTGATACTACACTCGATAAGATTGATCAAATTTATTTTTTTCGGTCAGCTGTTTATCGCGTGCATATAATCCGCCATTTTGTTTTTATGATGACGTCACATAGCCTATGTCACTCGGGCGAATGCAAGGAATCCAACAACAACTCTTACATCAAAATCTGTTAAGCCGTTCAGGACTTATGGTGGAATAAAGAAACTTACATACATACATACATACATGAACGCTGAAAACATAACACTCCTTTTTTGGTCAGTCGTGTAAAAAACTCCCCCTCATTTTTTCTTAGAATTAATAAATTAAACGTAAAATTGCTCGCATAATTTATCTAAACACTATTGTAATTAATAAATTAGAGAAACAAAATTTTATAAAAAATCATTTAATAGAAAACTAACACCACCTACCGGGCGTAATAGCCGAACAAAAAATTTTCACTCCGATTCGATACCGGTCCTTCAGACTCCAACTCCTTGACATAGTGCGACACCTGGTAGCGTGGATACTGGACTAAAGGAAAAAACAGCGCCATAGTGGTAAAATTCGGAACTGTAGCCGGCTCAAAAACATTACATTTATTCTAAATTGAAACATTTTTCGACAGTAAAAAAACATTCAAAAACATCCTTAATTACATAACAGCATATAATAAATCACTCACCATACTACTATCACAACTCAATAGCAATTGAAAAATCAAACTTAATTAGGAACAAGCAGAGTAAAAGCAGAGTTCCGCCTGCTTGTCTGAAGATTGCATCTGATCGGGGAAAACTTTTTGCCCGCTGCCCGCGGCTTCTCCGCGTGAGCAAAAGAAAAAGTTAAGCTGCTCGGCTCCCCGTGGTCCCAGAGACCTGCGGCTTTCACCGGAGGCCACCTCTCCGAGTCCCCTTCAAGTCTGTAACAGAGTAGACTCACTCAGACCCACTTAGACCCATTTGGACCGGGTCAAAAAACTTTTTTGACCCAATTGACATAGGATCGGGAGGTGGATCGACAGGGATCACGTCCCCCCCCCCTAGTGTAAGACGGTGCCGGCGCCCCATACACGCCGACACAAAACAGTAAATAGGTATAAGATTTATCTTGTATACTTTTATTTCATTCTATGTTTAACTTGTTTGGCTTCGTCAAACAAAGCTGACTACCTAAAGGAGGAAATAAGATAAGTAGGACAAAAATTCATCGACGACGTCATTGTATTTTCTTGTTAATTGTTTTGTTTGAGGATTTTGACCTCCTAGTCATATCCTAAGTTAAATTAAAGCACTATAGTAAAAATTTAGTAATTAAGACTGTGCCGGCGCTTTTACACGCCGACACAAAACCTTTTGACTATACTAAGATAACTAGTAGTTCGCCGCGAACTTAGACCTCGCGATTATTACTCGCGTTTTTATTGATTTACTCTTACGTATGTATGTATGTATGATTGAAGAGTGCTGATGAGCAGGGTAAAATCGTATAATTATAAATAGTATAATTTACAATATAAAAAAAATTGGAAGACCTCTTAATAGCCCAGGCGCTAAAATAGTATCAAACAATCATCAAAATATATAAAATCTTGCGTTAGGGAGTGACTGACTGAGCTGACTGACTTACAGACAATGCACAGCCGAAATCGACTGGGCATACGAAGCTGAAATTATTATTTAACTGTAACACGACTTGTATTTTCTTTTATGTAAATTATACATATAAATTATTTTTACCAAACGACTAACGAGACGAACGACCAAACCAAACAAACAAACAAACAAACAACAATATGAATTAGAACGTTTTTTCAACCCTCAAAGTCTTTCCGGGTGGTCATAAAAAAAATAACCTAAACCTAACTTCTTCTCCGCCCTCAAAGTCTTTCCGGGTGGTTATAAAAAAAAACCTGAACCTAACTTCTTTTCCGCCCTCAGTCTTTCTGGGTGGTCATAAAAAAAATAACCTAAATCTAACTTCTTCTCCGCCCTCAAAGTCTTTCCGGGTGGTTATAAAAAAACCTGTACCTACCTAACTTCTTTTTCCGCCCTCAGTCTTTCTGGGTGGTCATAAAAAAAATAACCTGAACCTAACTTCTTTTCCGCCCTCAAAGTCTTTCTGGGTGGTCATAAAAAAAATAACCTAAACCTAACTTCTTCTCCCCTCTGCAAGTCTTTCCGGGTGGTCATAAAAAAATTACCTGAACCTAACTTTTTTCCGCCCTCAAAGTCTTTCCGGGTGGTTATAAAAAAATAACCTGGACCTAACTTCTTTCCGCCGTCAAAGTCTTTTCGGGTGGTCATAAAAAATAACCTAAACCTAACTTCTTCTTCACCCTCAAAGTCTTTCCGGGTGGTCATAAAAAAAAATAACCCGAACCTAACTTCTTTTCCGCCCTCAAAGTCTTTCGGGTGGTCATAAAAAAATAACCTGGACCTAACTTCTTTTCCGCCCTCAAAGTCTTTTCCAAAGGTGGTTTCTTTTCCAAATAAAAAAATAACCTGGACCTAACTTCTTTTCCGCCCTCAAAGTCTTTTCCAAAGGTGGTAAAAAAAAATAACCCGAACCCAACTTATTTTCTGTCCTCAAGTCTTTCCGTACCCGGAAATATACTGATATATGATCATAAAAAAATAACCTGAACCTAACTTACAGGTCAGATCGTTTGGAAACAAACTTTCTTTTTTTTTATAAAAAAAATAAAAATAGTTTATTTACTCCACAACAAATGGCCTTGGACTACATTACATATGTAGGTATGTGATAAACATTAATTAAATTTAATACCATAAAGGACAGTAATCCTTGTGAAGATCTGGTGCCCGCGCTAGGTATCAAAGATCCTGTGTTGCAGGTTACCAGGTCCCCCACCCGGTGTGACACAATTAAAGGTATTAGCATGTTGATGTCATGTCACAATACGATTTGTGAGTTAATTTACAAATAAAAGACGAGTAATAATGACTTCTGTACCTAACCCTACGATGAAAATCTTGGGATCAGTAAGTTTAAACTTGAAACTTCATTTATCTTCTAGTTTTGGTAAATAATATTTATCAAACGATGTATTTGCCATAAGATATTTTGTCTAACGTTGTTTTACCAATTGAAAATTTAGTTAAATAATTTGTTTGTAAAATGATAATTTAAAAAAAAAAAACAATATTTTTCTAGTAATTAGTTTGTAAAATGATTACATTTTTAAATGGATGAGTTTGTCAAAGCATATGTTTTTCAAATGTATAGTTTTATAAGCGTTGTTTATAAAAATGATTGTTTTTTTAAATAATAATTTGTAATATGAGGGTGTACCTTACAAATCATCTACAAGTCCAAAACCGCTGCTTAGATCTGATTTCGACTTTTCTACTAACCCTAACCCCGACAGTTCCCTAAGTAAAATGTAGATGGCGCTATCCAAAGTTAGAACACGCTATGGTTTCGTTTGCTACGTAATCGCGGACATTTTTATTAATATTTCAAAAACTACTGAACCGATTTTGATGCCCAACGAACTTAAAAATTCTATTGATATTTCCTACATGCCTACCAAATTTCATCAAAATCGGACCATCGGTTGGGCAGTTATCGCGGTACAAACATACATACATACATACATACATACATACATACAAACAATGTGTTTCGCCCCCAACTCGATTTAGAGACCTTCGCTCGCTTCGCTCGCTCGGTCAATTACACTGTGATACATTAGGTTAGTTAATAGTTGATAAGGACCACCCGGCACCCTATACACGCCGGTGCAAAAAATTTTTAGAAACCAGGGTGACTTCCACCCCTACAATATACTTACGTAGAGGTAGGGACCGAAAGTCCCCCCCTCAAAATTGTTAGTTATAAGACACACCAGATTATAAACTGTACGATTATTGACCTATCCATATAGCCAAAAAATTTTTTACAACTTATACAATCTTGCTTCTACTAATTTACTACTTATAACTTTGTTCTGTCCCCCTCTATAAACTCATTGTTAAAATGGACTTCAGCCCTAGCCTTAACGACCCTCCCACCCTCACAAAGCAGCGGGCCCCTCGGTGGTCCGAGGTCAAGAAGCGACTAGCTTTTGCCTCCCCTGAAGAAACGACACCAGAGTCCACAAGGACCAAGACTAAGGCCGAAGAGGCCTGGGAAATTGCAGAGGAGGTAAGAAAACAAGTGAAATCGGCAAACAACCTAAAAACTTCCATTAGGAAATCAGTGGAGGAGGGCGCCACTAAACTATACGACATGATAGTTAAGTTAGATGTAGAAATAAGACTCGCAAAGGCAAAGGGAGAAGAAGAACCACAGAGGAAAAATGTATCCGAAAATAGTATTACCAAGATTAGAAAGGAAGAGGAAAAATTAGACGACATATCAAAATTGTTGAAAGAAAATAATGATATGATTAAGACACTTTCAGAGAAGTTCGAAAAGGTAAAAACAGCCGCATCGTACGCCAGCATAGCGGCGGCCCCCGGACGTCCCACGCCGATCCCGGCGCTGGCAAAGGGAGTGCTGCACTCGATGGTCGTGACATCAAAGGATGAAATGGAAACCGGAGAGCAGGTACTGGAGAGGGTGCGGAAAGCCGTGGACGCTAAAGAAGGGTGGATTAAAGTTGAAAAAGTTAGAAAGGCCAAGGACAGAAAAATAATAATGGGTTTTAGAACAAAGGACGAAAGGGAGGAAGCAAAGAAAAGGATAGAGAAAAGAAGGAGTCAACCTTGCTGTCGAGGAGGTAAAAAACAAGGATCCGCTTCTGGTCCTGTATGGAGTCCTCAAGGTCCATACAGACGAAGAAATTATAAAAGCCTTCAGGAAGCAGAATCGGGACGTCTTTTGCGGCCTCGACAGCGAGGAGGATAGGGTGGAAGTACGCTATCGGCGGAGGGCCAGGAACCCGTTAACGACGCACGTCGTCATCCGAGCGTCGCCAACCATTTGGCGTAGGACATTGGACCGAGGGACGAGTACACATCGACTTGAGAGTGGCAAGGGCCGAAGATCAGTCCCCCCTCGTCCAGTGCTCACGCTGCCTCGGATACGGGCACGGACGTCGCCACTGCACAGAAGCGATCGACGCCGACGTGTGCAGTCATTGTGGCGGCCCCCACCTCAGGGCGGAATGCCAGGCCAGGATGGAGGGTGTCCCGCCAAAATGTAAAAATTGTGTAGCGGCAAAACACCAGAAAGTAGAGCACAATGCATTCAGCAGTGACTGCCCGGAGCGCCAAAAATGGGACGACCTGGCCAGGACGTCGATAGCGTATTGCTAAGGGCACCCACGTGGATACCAAACACAGATATGTGTTTGCGCAGGCCAATCTCTGTCTTCTAGAAGTACACTTTAGGCGATTTGTTGCTCAAGACGCGGCAGATAAAAACCACAAATCGCAAAAATTGTAATGGCTAATGATAAACCCTCATTAAACATACAAATTTTCAAGCGGAAAATAAATTGGAAAAATGAGTCGCGTCTTGAACAACAAACACATAGTATGGAGGTCGCGCACGCGGCTCTGATTCGTCAGATATTCAAGTATCTAAATGAGGCAAAGTGGCTGCGAAACCCCTGTACTACGAAATAAAAAATCAGCTATTGGCAAATGGATTCGGAATTGTAACAAAAGTAAAAATGTAAAGCGTAAAATGCGAAATGTAAGAGGTAAAATGTAACATGTAAATGTAAAATGCAAAATGAAAAATTTTAAATGTGAAACGTAAAATGTAAAATGTTAAATGTAAAACGTAAAATGCAAATGTAAAATGTAAATTGTATAATGTAATATGTAAAAGGTAAAATGGAAATTGTGAAATATAAAATGTAGAATATAGAATGCAAATGTAAAATGTAAGTTGTAATATGTAAAAGGTAAAATGGAAAATGTGAAATGTAAAAATGCAGAATGTAGAATGCAAATTGTAAAATGTAATATGTAAAAGGTTAAATGTAAAATGTGAAATGTAAAATGTAGAATGTAGAATGCAAATTGTAAATGTAAAACAACTGTAACAATACATATGCAAGAGAGACAGAAAAATGTATTTAAGAAAAATATGAAATAAAAGAAAAAGCGCAATTTATTAAACCCCACAGGATAAAAAGTACTGAAGGCTAGATAAAAGTTAGTATAGATATGGGAGTCCCACCCATTAAGAGTGAAAGAAAGAAGGATATCAGAAAGAAAAAGTATGTGGAAAGAAAGTGCGAGAGGCATAGCAGCGAGAACTTGTATGAATGAGAACTAGATATAGAAAGGCTCCGATCCATGTTGGAGGTTATGAAAAAAAAAAAAAAAAAAAAAAAAACCCCAACCCAACCATGAATCATGGATGGGATTTTAACGTAATTGTTGACTGTACCTAATGTGGAAGGAGATTCCATGACAGTGCATATCAAATTAAGAAATAACAAAAACGTGCATCCCCCCCCCAGACTGTATGTGTACCTACTGTGGAGAGAAAATTCCATAATAGTGCATATCATTTAAAGAAATAACAGAATTTTTTGAGCAGTATCTTTAAATCTATGCCACATTGAATTCGGAAGTATCGAATGTACCTATAATAAATTTTGAAATTGAATGAATATTCTATTGATAGAATATTATAAATGCGAAAGTGAGTAGGTTCTGTTATATTTTGGAAAACTATGGTGGGTGTGACCTTCATTAGTTTTTAATTCAGTAAGATTCGATGCTGAATGATTTGTTTGTGATAATCGTACTAATATTATAAATGCGAAAGTGGAACAAAAGTATGTAATTACCTGATTTCCATTTATCTCCTTTTCACGTCATCTCCAGTAGTCTTGTGTCTTGATGAAAAGCATACATTAGGTAGTTGAAATATGAATTATCATATTTATGAAAAAAAAAAATTGCCAAACCGACTGATATGTAGTTAGTTCCAGAAAAAAACAAAAAAAAAAACAATTTAGAACAGTTTATATTTAAGTGCGAGTTATATTGCCCACACGTATAATAATCGGAATAAAATATAGTATATGGTAGTAGCCAACCAAAAAATGTGGTCATAAAAATTCGGACATCATTATTGAACTATTAGGAGGATTTGGTAACAGGCTATGCATGTAAAAATCCATTTATTCTTACCAGTCCTATCATGTAAACAATCTTCACAGTACTTTTGAGTTGTTAAATTTTGTTGAAAATAAATCAAATATTCGTTCAAACCTAAACATTCTAAAGTAAAACATATATTAACCGACGCACTTGGTGCTACGACTGCTACGAGTGGTTACAAAATGTGCTACGGCGTAGCAGTATGCTAAGAATATTTTTTAGAACTTGTTTTAGAAGGATTCTACAGGGTGACTTGAACACCAGCCAAATTTTGATAATATACTCAGTACGCGGAATACAACAACTTCCAAAAGAAATGGTAACATTTTGAATTAATTTTTTTTAGGGGAAAAAACAATTGACAACTTTTGCTATAGATTCCTCCGGAACCCTGCTCAGCTCTGCCAAATTATACTTTAATTATACCTCTGAGTCTTAAGTGAGCCTTGAAATATTCTGAGTACACGTAAAAAATAAATTTTTATATTTAATTGGGACATACTTTATTCTAACAGGTTTTTAAAATACTTAACTAGGTTTGGTATTATGTTATACTTAACTAATACTAAAAACAGCATTAGTGTAGTTCTACTTCATACTTATTCGGACTTTACTTTAGGCGTCTCGTAGCTTTCTCGTAGACATTTCGTAGCATGTGCGTAGCTTAGCTACGATAAAATATCAAACGGATACTATAGAAATGTGCTACGATGCTACGAGAGGTACTTACCTTGACTCCCGTAACTGCAGAAATTATTAAGTCCAATGTCATGGTATCATACATGATTTCATATAGCGAAAGTAATTCTTCTCTTCCCATACAAGTTCTGCAAATACTTTCGTTTTTGATTTTAGAAATCGTAACAGCTTGGCGTAAGTGTATGTATGTATGTAATACCATGGATGTATTCTACTCAGCGCAGTGTCGATAAAAAAAGGTTTTTATTTATGTAGGTAGTATCGATACAAAATGTCGATGCTTAGTTGTAAGGTCACATCACTTTCATACACTGTCATTAAATTTGGAAAACGTTTTTCGGCTTCATTTGACAACCAAGCTTATCAGTCTCTTAAAGAATGATTTTTTTTTTTCTATGTCTATGAGTTCATCATTCCTTATAGGTACCAAGTTATACGCAAAAAGAATTTACATATTATTGGTACCAGGACACACAGAAGATTTTCGACACAGGATTACAGCAATTTTAGACTAACAAAACCTTAGCCAGAGGGCATAAAGTTATAAACTAAAAAATAAATATTTTTTAATTATGCCGCGTGTGGTATCAAATGAAAGGGCCTAGTTAGCACATTTCAAAAATATATATATATATTATTAGCTTTTGCTTGTTTAATAAGTAGTAATAGGATTCTTTTTTGTAAAAAAATATGATCTGCCCTTTACTTGACGAAATAGTATCGCCAAAATAATTTAAATAAAAATTAGTTCAAAAACTAAAACCCAACAACTGCACCCTAAAAAGCACGAAACAAGGAAAGCCGTGGTCGTATGTTTTCTATCCTAATAATACCTGCTTTTGACTCTTCAAATCATCTTCAAACAGTATTTTTCGAGTTTCACATCGGCTGATTTCGTTTATTAGGCTGGCTGGTAGGTATACCAAATTGTATTAAATAGTGTTATGTGAATATATCTAAGTATATGAATTTTGTAGCTTATTTTTTTTCAAATTACGATTGTTCACATGGCAAATATATAAAATCTTCAAAACTATAATTGTTTTGTGCAGAAGACCCCATAACAGAAGTGAGTGTGACATAGCCGAGTGTCTTATTCAATACCATCTATATAATAATAAAATACTGTATGGTGCTTATTATTATTTATTATTTACTATATTATGGGGACGCCAGCGCGAGCACCAGACGGGTGATCAGTCCACTTATGCTGGGACCATTTCACCCAATTCCCGGAGACCAGTATAGGGTTTTGAGTTACCTGGCAACTCACGTTGGTGGCGACCCACTGAATCTGCCTGTTACTTTTCAGAATTTTAACAACTGCCCTATTGTTGAGAACAACATAAAAACATCGTCCTACCAGGACCTTTAAAATTAAAAATATAAACTTGTTGTCTTTGACGTGTTGCTGTCTCGCTCGTACAATCCAATGTCCTCTTCTTCCGCTTGTCTCCGTGCGACACACACGTGTATTCGTTAATATTCTAATTTATTTATTATATATTCATAAAGTCGTGTACCGAATGTGATATAGTGCTAATAAACCAGTGTTGCTGCTATTCACCATCTTTCACTGTGTGCAAACACCACTGCCGTCCGAAACTAGACCTCAACTGGGTTCACAGTCCACTCCAAGAAAATCAATTATGGGCCATTGGGCATTGTGCCCCCCATAATTTTGGTCCTTCAAGGAAAGAAAAGGCAGTCATCAGTTTGCACATCAGTCGGACGGGTCAGTTCTCTTTGGGAGGAGCCAGCCCGCCATATTAGAAGCCGTGTGGTGTGGCACATCACAGTACCTACGACGACGACAAGACGAGTAACGTGAGTCAATTCGCCGACGTCATATAACCTAGAAGACATATTTTTTGGATTTTTCACGAGGAGGAGGCTCATAAAGCGAAGAAAGCATTCATTCACACTAGCCGCCATAACAGTAGCGAACAAAGAATAGTAGCGAAGTTCCCTTTTTTCGCAACATTGGCTGCGCTGTCTCTGCGTCGAACGCGATTGGCCGCGTTCCGCAAACCGCGGAGCGACAACAGCGCCCCCCCTCGACGAACGTGGGAAGAACTACTTCGCATCTCGTGCGCCGGTGCGCCAACGCCGCGCCGCCCGCCATCTTGTTCCACTCACCGCGGTCAGCGTCATCAACAGTGTGCGAGAAAAAATATATTTTATTCTTCTAGGGACAGTATCAGTAATAAGGTGCTTTGTATAATTGCGTGTTTAAGCCTCGAATACACTGGGCAACAATTGACGCGCAACATATTATGCTATCTCACTTACTCCTACTGAACAAAGTGAAATAACACATCTTGTTTCTCACTCATGTAAATTGTACGGAACGAGAAAGAATGAAATGTTGCGCGTCAAATGTTGCCTAGTGTATTGGAGGCTTTAGAAATTGTTCTATTGCGTTGTGTTTACAAATCCAAGTATGGCCGAAAACATAAAATCCCTCATTGCCTCGCGTGGTTACGCGAAGGCTAGTTTTACCAAAATAGCAAAGGCTATGGTATCTGAGGATGTTGCAGGTACGTCTCTCTCTGTATTTAGACTGAAGGGTATGGCTGACAGGTTAAAAGAGGTTTTCTCGGAATATACCAGGTTGTGTGTAGCTATAAAGGTTATTAGTGAAAAAGACGCCGAGGACCCAAGTGACTTAGAAGAGCAATACATCGAGCTCACTGCTAAAATTAACGAGGCTCTTAATAAATTAAACCCAACAGTTGCTCAAGCACAGCCTCAGCAAGGGACAGTCTCTAGGATTAAGCTTCCACATGTCTCTGTTCCGACTTTTTCAGGAAAATATACACAATACTATGAGTTCATCAATATTTTCACAGCCATGATTCATAATGACAGTACATTGACCCCAGTCCAAAAACTATATTACCTGAAAGGTTTTTTAACTGACGAGCCTCAGTCTCTCGTCAGCAACCTTCCTCTTATTGACGACAGTTATGCACATGCTCTAAAATTGTTAAAGGAACGGTATGACACTAAAATAAAAATAGTTCAGGAGCATATATACACTATTTTAGATTTACCAAATATCACCCGTTCTACCTCGATTAATATACGCAATTTGATTTCAGAAGTAAAGCAACATTTGGCCGCCTTAAAGAATTTAAAAGTGCTGGTGGACAACTGGGACAGCATTATCGTTTGTATTATTATGCGAAAGCTGGACATGGTAACAAATCGCGCATTTCAGCTTGACCGTGACTCCAAGGAACTTCCAACCATCAAGGAAGTACTGGAATACCTGGAAAAACGTTCCTTAGCATTGGAGTCGATGGACACCAATAATCAACGATCGCAGTGGCAGTCTCAGCGCCTTGCTAGCCACTCGGTAACTGCCAATACTTCGGCATCATGCATCTTCTGTAAGTCTTTTGAACATAAATTATTTCAATGCCCTACTTTTAAACTTTCAACACAACAAAAGCGCCTAGAGTTTGCACGCACTAATAAATTATGCCAAATATGCTTGGCTCAACACAAACGCAAGTGTAAATATCATTTTAAGTGTGCCGAGTGTAAAAAGGAGCACAATACCCTGCTGCATGGGATCGAATTGGAACAAAGCCCGTCAGTCACCTTGCTTTCTAACTTCAGTGGTCCTCATGCACAAGTTTTATTACCTACTGCCCAGGTTAAACTCATCGCCAACAATGGAACTGCAATTTATGTTAGAAGCTTACTTGACAGTGCATCCCAAGCTTCTTTTGTGACAAGCAGGGTCGTGGAAATGCTTGGCCTGACTCCTATGCGCACCAACACTAGTATTGTGGGCATAACAAATGCTGAGCAAGCCATCAACAAGTGTGTAACACTCACAGTACACTCAACAGTGTACCCATTTAAAATTGAGGTTAATTGTCATGTCATTGATAATATCACAACACAACTGCCTCAAACACTTCTAGATGTGTCATCAATAAAATTCCCTGCCAATTGTAAACTAGCCGACGCAACATTCAATGTGCCTGGTGATGTGCATGTTTTGCTAGGAGCTGATATTTTTTTCCAGGTGCTGTTGCCGCAGTGGTGTCACCTACTGCGAGCAACCAACAGCAGCAACCTGCAGCAACTACAGCTACCATCGAGCAACCATACATCGTGCACACTGCATTAGGGGCCATCGTCGCTGGTCGCAGCAACATCAAAGCAAACAATCAGGTTGTACTATTTTGCAATGAATGTAATTCTAATATTAGTGATGACATTAGGTTTTTTTGGAAAACTGAATCAGTGCCTGAAACCTTCCCAGAGCAACTACCGGAACACGAGTATTGTGAGAATCTTTTCAAACGCACCACTGTGCTTGAAAACAATAAATTCACAGTAACTATGCCTATTAAATTTCCGTTAGAGCAAATCAATTCTGAGTTGGGGGAGTCATTCCATTAGCGCTCAAAAGATTTTATAATCTCGAGAAGCGGTTGCAAAGAGATTCAACGCTTCGCATAGAATATACAAAATTTATTAATCAATATATTTCTTTAAAGCATGGTGAATATCGTGACATAAGTAGTTATGATTTATCTAGGGACCCAGTCTTTTTTCTCCCTCACCATGCCGTACTCAAGGAGTCTAAAACCACAAAATTGAGGACCGTATTTGATGGATCTATGCTTACAACTAAGAAAGTTTCTTTAAATGATATTTTAATGAACGGTCCGGTGGTTCAAAAGGACCTTTTTGAAGTATTACTTGCATTCAGAGTAGAAAAATTCTTTTTTATTTGCGATATAAGAATGATGTTTAGATGTATTGACTTAGATGCCTCACAGAGGTCTCTACAGAACATCTTGTGGCGCGACTCTCCTGATCAGGATGTGAAGTGCATACAGCTCAATACGGTCACATATGGCCTTAAGCCTTCTTCATATCTTGCCACTCGATGTCTCATTGAGCTTGCAGAGAGGTATCAAGATCAATTTCCTTTGGCATCATCAATTTTGAGAAACAACACTTATGTTGATGATGTTCAGTCAACCAGCCAGTCTGAAGAACAGCTAATTAATATGCAGTCGGAGTTGATTAAATTGCTTGCTCTTGGAGGGTTTCAATTGCACAAATGGGCATCTAACTGTAGTACAGTACTTTCAAAAGTGCCTAGAGATACTCATCAGTTTTGTGAATCAGATATAGAAAACCGTGACTTATCAGTCAAAACATTAGGTGTACATTTTTGTGTAGAAAATGATGTGTTCAAAACCAGCACCCCAGAGCCCTATACTAGCCGTAAAGACTCAAAACGAGATATCTTGAGTTACATTTCAAAATTTTACGATCCTATGGGTTTAGTGGGTCCTATATTTGTACAAGCTAAGGTCATCATGCAGCGGCTTTGGGCTGCTAACTCAGACTGGGACGCTGCTCCTCCTGAGGATATACGATGTATGTGGGTAAACTTTGTCAAGGATTTAGATCAGACTAGCTGTCGCCCGCGGCTTCGCCCGCGTGAGTTTCGCTGAGTGGAAAAATCTTTTTGTGTTCCAAACTGTTTCGGATTTTCGATTTTTATACGTCTACAGAAAATGCTCATCAGATTAACCAAGTTTTGCTAAGGCGCCATTTCCGTATATGTTATAGTGTAGCTGGTCTCTTGAAGTTATTCATCAGATGTTCCAGATCTTCAATTTTTATACGTCAGCAGAAAATGCTCATCAGGTTGAACGATTTTTGCTAAGGCGCCATTTCCATATATGTTATAGTGTAGCTGGTCTCTTGTAGCTTTTCATCAGATGTTCCAGATCTTCACTTTTTATACGTCAGCAGTAAATGCTCATCAGGTTGAACGACTTTTGTTAAGGCACCATTTCCATATTTCTTATAGTTTAGCTGTTCTGTTATGGTTCTTCATCAGGTGTTCCAGTTTTCAAAATGAATTATAGCCTATATGTTGCCCAGGCTTAATAGCTATACAACAAAAAAAGTTTCATTAAAATCCGTCCAGTAGTTTTTGCGTGAAACGCGTACATACATACAGACAGACAGACAGACAGACAGACAGACAGACAGACAGACAGACAGACAGACAAGAAATTCAAAAAAAAATTTTTTGCTTTCTATTGTTCTTTTTAAGTGTCCCTCTATCCATTTTAGTCAAAAATACTAAATGTACAGACAAAATATTTTTACTGTTTTATTATATGTATAGATGAAACATATATCTGTGCCCCGTTGTATTCAACCTCACAATGCAGTCTCAATTCAGTTAGTAGGCTTTGCTGATGCATCCTCAGTAGCCTATGGCTGTGTGCTTTATTTGCGCACCATCAACTCGCAAGGTAAAGTACACAATGCGTTATTATGCTCAAAATCACGAATTAATCCTCTTAATAAGCAACTCACGACACCTAGATTAGAATTAAATGCTGCACTGCTTCTTTCACGCTTGACTGACAAGGTATTGCATACATTAGAAAACAAAATTCATGTCAGTGATACTCACCTCTTTTCTGACTCTCAAATAGTCTTAGCATGGTTAAAAAACTGACCCTACAAAGTTACAGGCATATGTAGGAAATAGAGTCAGAACAATTTTAAAGTGTGTGCATAACTGTCACTGGCACTATATTAATACTGCTGACAACTCTGCCGACTGCCTCAGCAGGGTCTCAGACCGAGTGAACTTAAAGATTTTGATTTATGGTGGAACGGTCCGTCTTTTTTATTTAATAGTGCTTATTCTTTCCAGTCAGAGTGTGACATACCTGCAGAACTACCAGAGTTAAAATGTAGCGATAATAATTTTGTAGGTGCTACTGTGGCCACACAGATTTCTGATGTTTATGATAGAATTAAGAAATTTTCAAACATAAATAAAATGTCTAGGGTATTAGCATATGTACTCAGATTTTGTAACAATGTAAAAAAGGATTCAGAAAAATTAAATAGTTTTTTATCTTCACTTGAGACTGATAGAGCTTTACAATTGATTGTGAAGAACGAGCAAAAACTCTTTTATGCTAATGAAATTAAATGTTTAACAGCTTCCACTCCAGTCAGTGGCAGTCTAAGGCCCCTAACACCATTTATAGATAGTAGCGGTCTCATAAGAGTTGGAGGACGTTTGCAAAATGCGCCTGTTGCCTATGCAAAGCAACATCCTATAATCCTGCCTAAAGACTCTGACATCACTGCCCTGATTGTGAGAGATGAGCATTTAAAACTGCTACATGCGGGCCAAAGACTAGTCCTAACCTCCCTCAGACAGCGCTTTTGGATCATAGATGGTCTACGCACAGTCAAAAAGATATTGCATAAGTGTGTAATATGTTTCAGATTGAAAGCTGCTGCGACAACTCAGCTGATGGGTTCGCTGCCTGCCGCTAGAGTCACCGCTGCATGCAGAGCGTTTCAGAAAATCGGGATGGACTTCGCTGGGCCAATATCTGTCAAAAATAGCAGAATAAGGAAGCCGATTATAGGAAAAGGGAGATTAGTTTTGTTTGTTTGCTTCACCACTAAAGCGATACACTTAGAACTTGCCTCTGATTTAACAACAGCGACCTTCCTGGCTTGTTTCAAGCGCTTTATCGCTAGGCGCAATTTGCCCAGCGATGTCTATTGCGATAACGGCTCTACGTTTGTGGGGGCAAGGAACCGATTAGATGAATTGTATCGCTTACTCGCCTCTCAGAGTCACCAGGCTGAAGTACAAGCTTATGCTCTTGAAAGAAAAATAGATTTTCACTTTATTCCTAAATACAGCCCGATACATGGCGGACTCTGGGAAGTGGGAGTGAAAAGTGTAAAGCATCATTTAAAAAGAGTTGTAGGAAAGGCATTGTTAACATACGAACAACTCAACACTGTATTAGTTGAAATAGAGGGAGTCTTAAACTCTCGCCCTTTAACAGCTGTAACTTCTGATCCTAATGATTTTTCTTACTTATCGCCGGGTCACTTTCTGACAGGTGCCCCTCTTAATACCTACTCAGAACGTGATCTGACTAGTCCTAAGTCTTTGCTTCAATTTTGGAATATAACTGTAAGCATGAAACAAAATTTTTGGAAATTTTGGAGCAAACATTACCTTACTATGTTGCAAAGTAGACCTAAGTGGCGTGTTGACATGCCCAATGTCACCATAGGTAGTTTAGTTATATTGCGATATGATAATTTGCAACCCTTGTACTGGCCAATGGCTCGTGTTACAAACCTGTTCCCTGGGAAGGACGGGAAAGTTCGTGTCATAGAGGTTAAAACTGCTAATGGCTATAAGCACAATAGATCTATTACAAAGATATGTTTGTTACCTATAGTTTAAGTTACCTATCCTTTTGTAATTTATATACTTACTTATTTAATGAAACACAACGTCAACTTAGCACTTGAGTAAGCTGTATAACTGTGTAACTTTATATATCTACATTTTTTTTTGCCTATTCCATATTCTCTACATTAATTAGAATTTATTGAAATGGAACACTGTAACTGTATTTAAGTTAATTTAACGTTAGCTTTATATACTCTCCTTTTTTTGTACTATATGTTTGTTCTATATACTCTATATAAAACTTAACGTAGGAACTTTCTTTAGAAAACATTTCTTAATTTCATTCGAGTAAATTAATAAGTCTGTAAGCAATAGTTTCTTGCATTATATAATATTTCATATAAACTCTTATTACACAAAACATATGTAACTGTGATTAGGCTATGTAACTCTGTAAAATATTTTGTGGTCGAGCCCGCAACTTATGTTGAGAACAACATAAAAACATCGTCCTACCAGGACCTTTAAAATTAAAAATATAAACTTGTTGTCTTTGACGTGTTGCTGTCTCGCTCGTACAATCCAATGTCCTCTTCTTCCGCTTGTCTCCGTGCGACACACACGTGTATTCGTTAATATTCTAATTTATTTATTATATATTCATAAAGTCGTGTACCGAATGTGATATAGTGCTAATAAACCAGTGTTGCTGCTATTCACCATCTTTCACTGTGTGCAAACACCACTGCCGTCCGAAACTAGACCTCAACTGGGTTCACAGTCCACTCCAAGAAAATCAATTATGGGCCATTGGGCATTGTGCCCAACGTTTTGTATAAGTTCTAGATTAATAATTTTTGTTTCATAAGGTAATATTAACAATATTGGGTTATAGCTTGTAACATTCAGTTGTCGACACATGGAAGACTTTGGAAGACAGTCACATACAAGCCATCAATGTTTAATTTAACTTTATTTAGTTATAGTGATCGTTGATTGTATTCATTTTTTTTTTTATTATTATTTGAGTGAAATAAACACATTTGAAAACTTTCTTGGCAGTATTTATGATTGTGACATCAGCAAATAATTAGTACTTAAAAGGGAATATACAAATTTGAACATGCATCTTTTTACTGTAGTGTCCATAGTAGTTTATCTTTTAATTTATAATCATATAGCCTAATTATAGTGTAATTCTAAAATTCTATAAATATCTTAATTAAAACAATATATGAAAAGAATGTGGGTACATACTTATATGTATCTATTATGTATGTTCAAAAATACACTACGTTTACAAATAACACGTAAAAAGGTATGTTAATATTATAGGCATACATCTTTGGTTATATGTATATGAATGTGACCATAAGTTCACAAATTAAAAATGTAATCTTACCTACTTTAGATAACAAAAATGAGGATATATGATTTTTTTTTGTATTCTTTATCTTATTAATAGATACCCAATAGACCAAAGCCAGTAATATACAGTGCGACAATTAAAATAGGCTGGCTTCATTGTACATGTAATTGGTATCTATATCATAAACAAAAATAAGACATTAATAACTACAACATATAGCTTGCACAAAAAGTAAATTAAGCTTTTCTCATATGAATCCGACGATAGTCAGCAGTTTACGCAACTATTATTTTAACAACATTACTATTTACCACTATCATTCGTTGTGTGAACTTATATATCATAATTTTCATTTTACCAATTTCTATTTACTGAAAAGTAAATTTCATGGAAATCTTTCTCAGTTTGTATCAACAACTAATCAATATCATAAGAGTTTATGATTTTATCAAAAGGTCATGAACCAGGATTCCACAGCATACTTTGACTAAGTTCTTAATTTATAATTAATTTAATATTGCTTACATGATGTTTACATTGGTTGATATTTTAATGTTTTCATAGGTAAATATCACCGAAGATCGTGCAATATCTTAAAACTTGTCGAAGGAAGTCAAATCTTTATTACGAAATTCCCATTTATAAAAAATGGAATTTCGTAATCAAAGAGATTTGACCCTTCGACAAGTTTTAAGATATTGCACGATCTTCGGCAGCTTTCAGTACCTTACTACGTGAGTCGATGATCCGAGGCATTCCTACATGGATATCGAACTTTTATTTTTACACATACAGAAATATTTTCATATGTTTGTCCCTCATCATATATTTGATAGACATGCTTACCTCACCTATTCTCTAGACATTAGTTATTATACGTCTTCCTTATGCGTCACTAGCTAAATCCTCCCGGGGTACGCCCCGTGGAAATTTCTGGGATAAAATGTAACTATGGGCTATTCCAAATTTTTTCTACTACCTCATTGAAACCCGTTCGATTTTGCGTGTGAAAGAGACAAACTCACCAAACATTCTCATATAGCGGTAAGTACTAACACTTATAATATTAAAGTAGGATAGTTAACGTTACAAAGTGAAGGAATTCAGGTACAATTGAAGATCTGAGACTTGTTAGGCAATTCGCTCTTATTCTCACGCGAATCAGATATGTACTCGTAGCAAACACTGGCCAGTCGGTCCCCCTGCCCCATTCACCCACAAAGCCAATCATTTGTCTCTCTTCTCAATCTCAGGCAATAAAACCTTCTATAGTGAAAAGGAAAGGACCTACTAAAGCACGGAAAATCCAATTTAGATAGCAAACTCAATTATTTTTTGAAAATCTTTCTTGTAGTCTAGATTTGATGTAGATTTTGATATGATATACGACTCCATACGGCAGTACAATCGCAACCTTTATTAGGCGCACATTTCATAAGTAAAAATTATAATTACTTTCTTAGTAAATTAGATGAGTTCCATGAGTACTACTTTCTTAAGTCCAAGTAAAGACACAATGTGTTGAAATTGGCGATTAGTTTACGTATGAATCGCATAAGTTATAGCAATTCTATTCATATAAGTATTTAATTGACAGGAGACATCAGTTCTTTCCAACATCTAGGCAATCACGCATTACGTTATGAAGCAAGAATGCATAATAATACAATAATCAAACTTATTGCACAGTTGTCAACATATACATATTGTGTTAATAAAATCCTCAGGCACCGTTCGCGTAATGGCAACATTTGATTTCATGAACACACATGGCGCGCATAATAATCTTTTCATTTATTTTCCTTTTAATATACTTGACGTACCTGACACAAGTATCTATAGATTGCAGCAATCTTCAAAGCTATATTTTGAATATACCTGCCAACTATAGTTACTTGCTCAAATCGAATATGACCTTTGTTTTGATATTTTCGGAACAGCATCTTCATTTAATATATGTCTTGACTTATTGTCTATAATGCAGGGGTTTTTTTTACCGTATCTTAATCTTCCGTTTTTGTTGGCTATTTTGTTGCTATATTTCTATTTGAAATAATGTCAAAAAAATTGTTGTGTCCTCTCTGGCACAAGAGAAAACATACCACATATGCTGATAAATCTGTCTTTACCATAATTCAACTAATATATACACCAGACACACATTTTGTGTATCATGAGTAAATAGTATGTTTTCATTTTATTTTTCAGGAGCTAGAAATTGTAATTGGTGAAGAACACATTTCATTCACCACATCCAAAACAGGCTCCTTGGTGGATGTCAATCAATCTCGTGACCGGAAGGCCTCCGTTGTTTCTACTATCTGGTCCAAGATCTCAAGTGTCTTGTGTTCTCTCTCATCGGACTTCACTTTAAGATTAAGCCTATATAAAAGACTTATTTTGTAAAAATTATGAACAATAAAAATAATGTCACTTAAATTTTCCTGTTTTAATTAAATCATGATTATATAAATATATGTATATGGACAAATCACAGATTGAGATAGAGATTAATAGGTCAGGTTTATCTGCCCTGGCCCCTGACTGCTTGGGGCCAGATTCAATTTTTTTGTGTTTTTCTATAGTTGCTTGCCTTGACAGCGCCATCGGCTGTACGTGAAAAACAAAAGAAAATCATGAAATGCTAAAAAAATATAAAATAGCAAGTTTCAATATTAAATACAATTTAGGGTTCAATATACTTATTTTTATGAAAGATTTTTTATGAGTGAAATTTAAATTTGATTACTGGGACTTTTGGATATCAAGACAGGCTATCTAAATATGACATCTGGACATCATCTGGACATCACCTGTACATCTGGATGTGATGTCCTGGACTTTATGTCCTGCTGTCCAGGTTTTCATACCCACATGACCAGACTCCCACGTCTTCAACTTTATATGTGCAGGTGATGTCCAGATGTCCAGGTCTTCAGCTCCACATTTTCAGATCTTCATTTCCAGATGTTCAGGTGATCATCTCCCTGAGCTTTGGTCTTCATATTCAGCTGTCCAGCATTTCATACATGCACATGACCAGACACCCAGGTCTTCACATCCAGATGTCAAGATGTCATATTCAGATATCCCTGCCTTCATATTCAAAAGTCCCAGTTATCAAATTTAAATTTCACCATAAAAAAATCTTTCATAAAAATACGTACTGAACCCTAGATTTAATATATTATTACAAGCTTGCCATTACGTATATGACTGGACTGGAATATTTGTGCGAATTCATCTCAGGCATTCATCGATACGTTGTTGCCGATCTGTGCGAGGTGTAAGATGGCAACGTGGCTTTTTTTACCCAAAAAGATATTTATTTTACAATCATAACAGTTCGTTCTGAAACTTAAACAATTAAATTTTGAAAATACGTTTATCAATAGACATTATAGTAGGAAGATATTATACACGTGGGTATTCATTTACAAAAAATAAACTATAGGAATATGTGCATACATTTATATTTAGTTTCAAAGAAAACAAATATTACTGATTAATTATTTTTTAGTTTGCATTTCACAACATGTTTTCTGAACGTCTAATTTAATCCTAGAACTTCTAGGGCACGAAGTATCGATACTTTGAATTATCGATAAAGTCGAGGTGGGCTCGACCTCCGTGATTTATATTTTTTTCCGATTTTATTTAAATACATTTTATTGAAAGTGTGATTATGTATTGACCGTTGACAGTGCTGAATCTAATCGATCAGATTCGGATAAGTATTAACAAATTATCAATTAAAATGTAAATAAGGTACCTGTGTATTACTTTTTCACTTTATGCATAAAATACGCATTTATTATTTGCAGATTTATTTTTACACGACTGCCCATAAAAGGAGTGTTATGTTTTCAGGGTTCATGTATGTATGTAAGTATGTACGTAAGTTTCTTTATTCCACCATAAGTCCTGAATGGCTTAACAGATTTTGATGTGAGAGGTATTTTTAGATTCCTTGCATTCCTCCGAGTGACATAGGCTATATGACGTCATCATAAAAACAAAATGGCGGATTATATATGCGATACATAGCAGACCAAAAAACAATAAAATTTGATCAATCTTATCGAGTGGGGTATCAAATTGAAGGGCTTTAAAAGGCGATTTGAAAAATGTATATTACTTATATGTTTGTATGGCCTGTGGTGTGGCCCTAGAATAGCACCAACCCATCTCTTCCCGTGGGTGTCGTAAGAGGCGACTAAGGGATTAAAAACACCGGAGGATGGGCAGCAGCATCTTTCCGCGTACTATGCCATCACACTGCGATCGCCAACCCGCCTGCCAAGCGTGGCGATTACGGCAAAACCCCCCATGGATAAAATCCTTGGGGGAGGCCTTTGTCCAGCAGTGGACGTATTTAGGCTGAGAGAGAGAGAGATACTTTTTGAGTAAAAACTTGTCAGTCATGTTTTCTATTTTTAATAATTAGCTTGTTGCATATTTAAAAACGATATTAATTTATATCAACAAAAAAAGATATCGATATTCGTCGTGGTATCGAGGTAAGTCTACACTATATACATATCTATCTACTAGCGTTGCAGGACTATCGATAGTATTGACACGTGTCAAATGTCAATACTGTGGCAGGAAATGCACAGCACAAGTGTTTCTTTATACACTAATTCTGTTATACAAAAACAAAAACTGTAACACAGGTTTGTCGTGATGAAGAATTTGTCATCACCATCCATCATTCCAAGCAATAAAGGAGTCATCATGAATAATGACTGCAATATTTAACAATTTATGTTGGAAAGGGTTAACTATACCTAATCTTTTGTTTTCTTTAATAAAAAAAAGTTCGGAAAATCCACTTCATTACTAAAAATAAAAGTCAACAATATGTACATACTATTTAGTTTTATTTAAAAAAATATAATTCTAGTCATACAATTCAATAGAACATTATGACCATAACGTTTGCGGTGCTGCTTGCTGATTGATTTTTGAAAATGGATGTTCGAACTATTGCTAGATTTGTGTTGGGAATCTAAGAGGTGGTGAAATCCAAACTGCTGAAACTATTGGTAGATAGGTATTTAAATTACAGTTTCTTATTACTAATTATGATTTTGCACTACTGAACTAGTGCCTCTCCATAACTGAAGGTTGGCCGTCAGATTCGCAAACTCTTCTCTATGTTCGTCGCTAAGCGAAACAGCTCCTCAACCGTGGTGACTCTGGTCCACTCACATATGTTTCTCAGCCATGATTTTTTGCGTCTTCCAAAACATCTCTTGCCTTCTATTTTTCCAGCTGATATCTGTTGTGTCGCAAAACGTGTCCCAAATATTCAACTTTGCGCTTTTTGACAGTTTGCAACAAAAGTCTAGACATTGCAACGCGCTGGAGGACTTTTTCGTTGCCGAGTCCAATTGATACGAACTTGAACTACATAGGTACCTATATTAATTCTCATAAATATATTTTTTTGCTTTCTTACAAAATATGACAATGACAAGAAGAAATTATAGGTTATTTTTCGCTCTTTGTATTTTTTAAATTTCTTTTTCTTTTTTCTTATGCTGCCAGCCAGTCCGATTGGCATTATTGTAGTTAGACACTCTTTTGAAATAAGTGCCATCTAGTAGCGTATTTTTAAATTTATAACAATGCTTTACGCTATATTTAATGTCATTTTGAAAGCTCTCGTCGTAGTGTGAGTGAGTGTAGAGATACGAAGATTCATGGCAGATTCTATTCTAAAGCTTTTTTTTCATTATGTTGACTGAAATATAATCGTAGGCCATAAAATAAATAAAATAGTATGTTTACCGCTCGCCAATTCAAAATGTTTGCCTATAAGTACTGCAACAACGCAACAAAAAAAATAAAACGGAAAATGTTGCTATCAACGCCATCCAGCGGAAATTGTTTAATGAACAGCCCTTCGCTTTATCCTTAACGTCGTCTAATTCCTTTATCTATTCTTTCTCATAAATATATCTTAATGTTTCAGGTTTGACTCTGGCTGGCGAGACGCCGCCTCTACCATCTACTAGTGCACAGCAACGAGCGCAACAGAGCCCCACGCCCTTGCCTTTAACTCCTCGTCGACGTAGAGGCCGTTTAATAGATCCTTGTTCTCCTTCTCGAAGAAGAACCCGGACACAGACACAGTCAGAACTAGCAAGACAAGCATTTGTGAGGTCTGACTGTGAATGGAGGGCTTTTGAACAGAAAACGGAGCAAGAGAGAATTAGAATAAGACAATTAGAATTAAAATCAGAGGAACGGTGGCAAGATTTATTAGGGCAATTTTTAATATTAGGAAATAGAATAATAGATGTTTTAGAAAAAAAATAGAGATAATAGTAATAATTAGGGGTTAAATATTATTGATTACAATAGGTTAAATAGGACTTTAATCTAATGTTTATATTTTATATTGTTTATCCATGCGGTTCTGGGAGTGAAAGAAAAACGTACAATATATTTACCCGCTACTTCTCTTCCCGCGCAGATCATAAAAGCCGATCGAGGAGTGGGGAAATGTAAAATATCGTATTATTAGGCGATGAGGCTGACAAACCATCATCATAAGGATTTGGATTTCCCCCTACTTGGCCACCACAATGCGAAATTTAGCCTTTGGATCGTATGTGACCCTAGGCTCTATCTATCCCTTTTGTTTATAAGCTAATAAATATGACATTTGTTTAAAAACTCTTTAAAATTGTTGAAAAAATAAAAAGGGGTTGCATTTATGTTTCTGTACTTTTTTATTTCCTTACTTATATTAAATTTACTAAATAAATTCGTCCTTCTTGAGTATATTCTTCGAGCCAATTGATCTCGCAATGCTCTGCCCATTAATAAATCAGTGGAACCTTCATTTTCATGTAAGACTTCTTGTAGATTAAATGTTTCTGCAAAGTAAAGTGTCATGATTATTACCTAAAAAAATTATTGCCAAAAGAAAAAATAACTGATACACATTTATATACGACAGTATTTTTGTATTTATGTATATATATATTTGCACCCTATGGTATAAGGCAGCTAATTATTTGTTCAAATTATTTATATTCATTTGTTATGTATGTGTAATAAAGCATTAAATTAACAAATTGTCTCGTAGACTTACCTCGGGGTTGCCCAGGATCATTATCTGTTTCTTCTGGCTCTGAACATTATATTTTATAGCAATGTTATGTAACACACAACATGCTATAATTATCTGTGCACATTTGTCTGATAATGTGTTCTGTCTCTGAACACAACGCCAACGATTCTTCAGTCGCCCAAAAGTATTTTCTATTAAGACTCTTGTAGAAGTATGTACAGTATTATAGGCTTCTTCAATAGAGCCGTCAGCTGGATTTAAGTAAGGCGTCATTAACCATGGCCTTTGGGGGTAACCAGAATCACCTGTCAAAATGCGTAGATATTTATAATACTGGTAAATTTATAGTACCTATGAACAAAATAAACATGAATTTTATTCTTACCTAAAAGCCATACAATTTCATTTTGCCTATGTAAAGACTGAATATAGTTGTTAATAGTACTATTTTCCCACACAAAGAATCGTGGGTTGCACCTCCAATTGCTTTGCATTTACTGATAAAATTAAACAACGGTGGTCACATATCTGCAACAAATAATTTTAATGTTTTAATTTTCTTTGCACATTTACAAAATTCACTTAGTATGTACCGCACATACACTAAAATCATAATCATATTTACTTACCATTTGCACATTCATTGAGTGATAGTGTTTTCTACAGTAATATAAATGCTCTCCTTTTTGCTGGGTGTAAATATTTTAAAGTGGCTGCCATCAATGCATCCTATCACCCCTGGTATCCCGAATTCACTGTAGAAACTAAAATATTAAAAGCATATTTTTATAACTACTAACAAAGAATAAGATGAGAAGTAGAGATCAAATGAATATATTTTTTTATAAAACTATTGCTTTATTTTTAATTTTATCTACCTTTGTCTAATGGTATCCCTCTCTTGTCTTGTTGTAGGAAATTTGATAAACCTTTTGAGAATTTCAGGATGGTTCAATGCTTGTGTTACTTCGTCTAAATAAACACTTATCGCTTCCTGGGAAAAATGCTTAGCCTTGCCAGTAGGTCTTTGATAACCACCGTGTGCATAAAATAATAATGCACATAAAACCTACAAATAAAAAAATATATAAACATCATAATTATAAAATCTCATTATGTCTGTATCATAAGGAATCGTACATGGTCAATATCCAATAAGACTTACCTTGGATTCCAATGAGACTCTTTGTGTGGATTTCAAATCCGTGTAATAGGTTAACAAATCACACAAATCCTCAAAAGCTTCTATTATTAAGTCTGTAGTCTTTTATAAAATTGTTTTCACTTATGTGTTCAAGGGGATTTCCAATTAACTTTCTAATGTTCGCTTGAAAATTGCCTTGCTCACGACGCTCATCTTGATAAGCAGCCGTCGTTAACATATCCCATGCTAAATATCTTCTAGCCGACATTATTTTTCCAACAAACACTCAAAAATAAAGAATTTTGGTAGATCGTTTACACCTTTTCACGCCCCAATTAGCCAGTGAAATAGTTTACTACAGTCGTAAAGGTATTTCTCGATTACGATTGTCAAAGTTACAACTCATGGTACCGATTTCTTAGAAAAAGCTATACAAAACGCCACACGTTAGGTAGCGGCTCGATAGCGAGTAACTCGATAGGTTTCAGTGATGACTCATGGTACGGATTTTAATTCTTCAAGTGACCGCTAGAGGCGCTGTACATTTTTTCATAGACATTATTTACGGCGACGCTAGCGAGTTCGGTCACTATTAACTCATGGTAGAGCTACAGGTCGTATTTCTGAACCGATTCTCATGAAATTTTGGTGAGCAGGTTCGGTAATTTTATAGAATTTTTTAGTCGAGCCAGTTTTTCGAAATTTTATAAAATGGCGATAATATATAAAAAAAACCTTATATCTCAGCTATTTAAAAAAATCAAAAATGTCATAAGTCATTTTTGTTATCCTTATTAAGACGCAACTTTTGTATGAACAACATAGTGAAATTCAATAAAACCGCTATAAATCCATATATTAAATTCTTATACGATAGTTCACAAAAAATAAATAGATGGCGGAGCAAAGCTTTTAATACTCGGAAATTCATTTAAGAGGACTGGATTTATTGATTAAAATGAGATTGTTTGAATTGCGTGTATGAACACTTGAAATAAATCTGATATCAAAAAACTTCATTGTATGATTAGAATCCTATTAAAAAAAAGTAATATATACGTATATGTATATAATAGATTCGATTTCAAATTGAACTATCTTTTTTGAACTTTAATTTTGTTGCGCAAATTACATAGATAGATAGATAGATAGATCAACACTTTATTGCACCATTTACAGAGAAGAAATACATAGAAACAAAAGTAACAAAAACATTTTAAATGAGCGCAAAGGCGGGCTTATCGCAAATGCAATTTCTTCCAGCCAACCTCTGGGTGGTACATAAATATACATATAAAAAAAAAAAAATAACCAATAGGTCAAACCATGCATTTCTGACGACTGACGACCTCCGTGGCCTAATGGTCATCACGCCAGACGGCCACACCAGAGGTCCCGGGTTCGATCCCCGGTCGGGTCAAGATGGAAAATAATCTTTTTCAGATTGACGTGGGTTTTGGATATTTATCTATACATATATGTATTTGTTATAAAATATAGTATTGTTAAATTAGCATCCCGTAAAGTCTTGAACTTACTCAATCTGTGTGATTTGTCCGTATATATTTATTATTATTATTTATATTATTTCGAGGCGGAAAAGGCAGGTTTCAGTCATTTTTTTTAGTGGTATTGACCAACCACAAGAACTTTTTACTTTCTTTCCAGCATTGGTAGGTTGGTTTCAAAACTCTTCTAAGCCAGGGACACGGTAAAATATCGGTTATTTCGTGGAAGGGCTCGCGAGGTCTACTGTTCTCACAGAACCACTAGTATATATTTATATATGTACATATGCCATATATGCGCATTGATCTATGTTAGTTCATGCAATCATATGTTTCAGACTTCCGTTTATGAACAAAACTACGCAAGTTATAGTTAAAACAAACAATATCTCATACTTCGTGCCGCACCAGGTCTGATCTATTTTTTATTAATAAGTTAGTCTTGCAACTCCACTGAATTTGGGGTTAGCAGGCATCTCGCCATATATTATTTCTACATTGGTAATCTCGCCCGTTGTCGGCTATCACGAGATGTTAGTTTGTGTGTGTGTCCACTGGGACGCGGTCGAGAGGCGAGATGTCGGCTAGTCCTGTATTAACATTCCCGTCAACTAAAATCTGTATCATAACATGGTTTTTGAAAATACTTATTTAGCTTAGCGAATTCTAACATTTTTGTTTCTTGTCTACATCATAGGTTGAGTATAGATGTATCACAAAAACTATACACATGTATTACATTTACTAAATGGCCACCACATGTAACAGAGGTTGTATTATATACCTACCTTCCCGCGTGTGATCCTACCATTATCCAAAGAATCCTAACCTTTCCTCCCCCTTCCCCACTAGAACATGTAATATTGTTATTGTTCCCGCTGCACGCCCTTGTGCATGCATTAAAATCGACATAACTAAAACAATCTAAAAGCCTCGCTAGTTTCCTCGCAACTCGTGAATTGTATATGTTGTTGGGTATATGTTATTACATTACAGACTAACAAGTAAGAAGTAAGTGAAAGACATACACTTCGTTTGCATGAACTCGTGGCAGAAGCACACAAAGTAATTGAGATGTAACTTTGGCTTCCGCAAAGTAATGCCCGAGCCTATTAGCTGAAAGGAAGGACTTCCGACACTATACAATTTCGACGCTACATCGATGTAATTGGAGATCCTTCTGAAAAATTGCTCTGATAACAAAGTCCCCCGCGGTGTCTGTCTGTCTGTTCGCAATAAACTCAAAAACTACTGAACGGATTTTCATGCGGTTTTCACTAATAGATTCATGAGGAAGGTTTTAGTGTATAATTTGTTTAGGTTTTGTGTATATTAGTTGAAATATGACGATAATTGTTAAGGAAGTCGGAAAAAAATTTGCCGCCTGGCAGCTTTCATCGAAAACGCTGTCCAATCCCTAAGAGATGTATCAAAATCATGTATGGAGGAATTGTGTATCTATAATAGGTCTACAAAAAAGTCCGCGATAGCATATATCTAGCTTTTATATTTCAGCCACAATAACTACTTTTATGTTTTAAAAATAATTAAAATCGTTACGTGTTTTTTAACTGGTGATATTAACCAGAACTTATTAATCCTTATCAAATTAAACAAGTCTATCGTCACAAGTACTTAATATATTTAATATTTGCTTTTTACTGCATGTAATTTGGATCAATAGTTTCCGAAATACTGCACGAGTTATCTAAATACCAGCAACGCGCCGCGAGTGGAATATTGGGCCATATAGTCATAGCAAAGGAAGATTAAAACTCACCTTTTTACGACTGACCAAAAAAGGAGTGTTATGTTTTCAGACGTTCATGTATGTATGTATGTATGTATGTATGTAAGTTTCTTTATTCCACCATAAGTCCTGAACGGCTTAACAGATTTTGATGTAAGAGGTGTTGTTGGATTCCCTTGCATTCGCCTGAGTGACATAGGCTATGTGACGTCATCATAAAAACAAAATGGCGGATTATATACGCGATAAACAGCTGACCGAAAAAAATAAATTTGATCAATCTTATCGAGTGTAGTATCAAATTGAAGGGCTTTGAAAGGCAATTTCAAAAATATATATAACTTATATGTTTGTATGTACTTTTAGTTGTATAAATAAAATAGATAGTAAGATCAACACCGTTAGATCGTCAATGTACACAGAGAGTCCGGCCTTCGGCCTCGCCCCGCTCTTTGCTCACAAGCCCGAGCTCGGCCTTCGGCCTCTCTTGCGTGGCTGGCAGCCCTGGAGCTGCGTTCAGGCCAGGCCGAAGGCCGAGTCTTTCGTATACATGGATGACCTTATGATTTCATTTCAAACGGCTCTTAACGTCGAGTGGCCGAGGGTCTCCTATAATGGCTCGCCCCCGTCGATTATACGATTCTAGTTTACGTAGGCAGTACCCCAGATCCACTTTGGCGCGCCTTGCGCCGCATAAGGCAACAGTTCAAAGCTTCGTCTAAACTACCACCGGCTGTGGTCGACGCCAGGGTTCTCTATGTCATTCGGTCGAGCACCTCCCCCGCCTATATATTATAGGTACTCTCCGCAGAGCAGTACCCCAGGTCTACTTTCAGGTCTATTTTGGTACCGTTCCCGGTGCTGCTGCATCTGCGTTTAAATTGAAGGATGCTTTCCTTCTCCAGCCGCATCGTCTCGTGAACAAAGTGCAGGACGAGGCCTAAGGCCGAGCCCTTTGTATACATGGATGACTTTTATATTTCATCTCAAACCTCCAGTAAACCAAGGACCCCCCCCCCACCCCGGCCGCGCAATCAAGGCCACAGCCCGAGCTGCGTCCAGGACAGGCCGAAGGCCGAGTCTTTCGTATACATGGATGACCTTAGGATTAAAACGGCTATTAACGTCGGCTATGACTGGCTGTGGTCGTCGCCCAGGGGCCATTGTAATATTTGGTCGAGCACCCCCCCCGCTCCTTATCTATTATCTATCTTAGTTTCCGCGGGCGGTAATCCCAGCTCAGGTCACTTTGGTTGGTATATTTTGAGCACCTCCCCCGCCTATATATTATAGGTACTCTCCGCAGGCAGTACCCCAGGTCTACTTTCAGGTCTATTTTGGTACCGTTCCCGATGCTGCTGCAGCTGTGTTTAAATCGAAGGCTTAGCTTCCTTCCCCCAGCCGCGCTGCCGTTTCGAGAATAAAGTGCAAGACGAGGCTTTAGCCTAAAGTCGAGCCCTCTGTATACAAGGACGACTTTTATATTTCATCTCAAACCTCCAGTACACCAGGGGCACACAACCACCCGAGCTGCGTCCAGGCTGGGCCGAAGGCCGATGCCAGAGCATAATCACGAGACGGATCTCGTGAGCATAAAGGGGGCGAGGCCGTAGGCAGAGTCCTTCGTATACATGGACGATCTTCCGATTTCATCTTAAAAGCCCCAATATTCAACCGAGATACTGAGTCCGAAGGCCGATTCGCCTTGGCCCGCGAGGCCGATGGCCGAGTTCCGTGTATGAGAAGCCGAGATGCGTAGCGAGTCCGAAGGCTGGGGCCCGCCTCCAGCCGGTGCAAGCGAGACCGAAGGCAGAGTTGCAGCTTCATAGCAAAGAGCTAAAGCGAAAATAGTCTTTCGGCTCTTCACCTAGTCTAAACCGACAACTCTTCTACGTTGATGACTTTTTACTTACCTCTTAAACTTTTCTTTTAACATACTCGAAACTGCAAAAGTAAAATTGTCCTGCACAGCACGCTAGGTGCTTTAGCCTCGCCTCGCCTCTCGGCTTTATGTACGCAGCTCACCCATCAGGCCTTCGGCCTCAGCCCCTCTGCTGGTTTGAGATGAAATGAGAAGGTCATTTATGTATACGAAGGGCTAGGCCTTCGGCCTTGTCACTCTCTCTGCTCACGAGATGGAGCTCGGCCTTTGGCCAAGCACAAGTTGTCAGTCGTGTTTTTTATTTTTTAATAATTAGCTTGTGCAGAGCAACTACGCTCTGCTGCCAGAAAATGTGCGCAGAGCGAATCCGGACAAACGAAGCGGCGGGAAGAATTCTGTACCGGAACTTTACCGGGAAAAAATCTACCGGTAAAATTAAGTACCGGGAAAAAATCTCCACGCGACACCACGCTTGTCCGACTAGAATCTAACTTAAGCTATACGCAGTCTGCTACCACCGTAGCTTATGAAGGGAGCTACAGGGCCCTATATCATAACTAACCTATAAATTAACTAAACTAAAACTCACCAAGTTGACTTCTCAAACCAAGTTGGGGTGTCTTCGGAGGAAGTGGTGTTTGGTCCCTAAATCACCCAAACTACCCCTGAGATCTCAATCCCCAGAAAATACCTTGCTTTCCTCACGAGGGTTCACTCGGCAACAGGTTTCGGCGTCTCCAGGCGGCCACGTTTCGCATCTCACACGAAACAGTCACAGTAAAAGGTTTCACAAACACAAAAGTTCAATAGTTATTTAACAAACAGGAAATTCACACTTATAGTTCAAACTAATTGACAATCAAAGAAAGCGGGACCTCTCGCGTATTAAAAATCAAACCGATATCGCATAGGACAATGAGGCGACTGTCCGCGACGCCATTTTGCACGCGCGCTATCTGCGCGGCGCGGCCTCCCCGCGCGATGTTCAAACAATACTGAATTCAAAATGGTCGCTCGCGACTGCCGACGCCGGCCGAGCGGGCGACGACGCTACTAATATGAAACTACCGCACGCGCTAGAATATTACGGCGGCGAACGGACAAAACAACATAGATTTTATTACAAACATCCCCCCCGTCCCGGTCTGAGAAGCAGACCGCTAGCTTACTCTACGGGAAGGCGGGCGAGAGAGGTCACAGCTCTCCTCAAAATCGAACCGTCGACCAACACCTCAGCCACACGCGGAGTGCCATCTCCGCCAAGAATCAAACGTAATATGCGAGCTCGTCGCCAAAGCAATGAGGGCAAATTTGCCTCTTTTAACAATACTAAATCACCCTCCCTGGGAGGCTCAGTCCTGTCTGTCCACTTCACTCTTTGCTGCAGCAAATGCAAATATTCAAGCGACCAGCGACGCCAAAAGTCCTGGCTCATTTGCTGCAACATTTGAAAACGCGACAACCGATATACGCGTTCATCCTTCCACGGGTATTCGGGCAGGGCATTCAACGGCCCTCCCACCAAAAAATGACCAGGGGTGAGAGCTTCCAAGTCATTTGGATCTGGAGATAGCGGACAGAGAGGACGAGAGTTGAGGACCGCCTCAACTTTACAAAACACTGTGGCCAGCTCTTCAAAAGTTAGAGCCGTTTCTCCGATAATGCGGCGGAGGTGGGTCTTTGCGGATTTCACAGCCGCTTCAAAAATCCCTCCCCAATGGGGGCAACTTGGGGGACTAAACTTCCAGGTTATTCCCCTTTTGGGCAGCAATTTGACTTAAACTAGTACAATTTTTATCAATAAACACAGAAACATCCTTAAGATAATTTACAGTTCCTTTATAGTTTGTGCCATTGTCAGACCTAATAAGGGAAGGTAGACCTCGACGCGAAACAAAGCGATCCAACGCGGCGACGAAGGCCTCCGTAGTCAGAGCCGATACCACCTCCAAATGGACAGCCTTGGTGGCCAAACAAACAAATACACACAAATAGCCCTTCACAATACGGGCATTACGAAAGGGAGAAGCCTTGATCGAAAAGGGACCGGCAAAATCGGTTCCAACGCCGTCAAACGGTCTCGAAGGTCGGATTCGATCAGCGGGCAAATCACCCATCTGTGGTTGCATCGTGGATGCCTTCAACCTATAACATGCAATACATCGAAACAGGACACTACGGATTGCTCTTCGGGCAGACAAAATCCAAAACTCGCGTTGCAAAATAGCCAACAAAGCATTGCACCCAGCATGGGCGTTACGAATGTGTCGATCAGACACCAAAAGCTGCACCAAGGGTCCGCCCTTGGGCAACAACAGAGGATGGCGAGTCTCATATGGAAGATCCGCCTTCCGGAGCCTGCCTCCAACCCGAAGAAGCCCATCCGAGTCGATGTACGGGTTCAAACGAGCGACCGCGCCCTTCAACTTAGCGCGTCCGTCGCGCAAGATATGAAGCTCTGACTCAAACCGTCCGGTCTGCACGACACGGACCCAATGCAACAATGCGCTCCGGCGCTCTTCTGCACCTGCAATCGGCTCCAACCGCTTTGCCTGTGGGTTTCTACAATTATGTATGAAACGCTTAATCCAACTGGTAACACCCAGAAGCTTATCCAAGCTGCTATACCGAGCAAGTAGCCAATCCGGCTCCGACGTCGTCTCAGCGACTACAGCATGTACACGGAGCCCAGTCAAACTCAAAGAAGTAACATCTGTCTGACAGACAGGCCAAGATGTTTCTGATCCCATCAGCCACTCTGGACCCCACCAGAGCGGGTGTGACACCAATTCTGGTGCCGTACAACCTCGGGAGGCACAGTCCGCTGGGTTAAGCTCTCCCGGCACATGTCTCCATGTTATATCAATTCCGATATTCTGGATTTGGGAAACCCGATTTCCCACAAAAACCTCCAAGGTATGTGGGGCCGCGCGCAACCATGCAAGCGCGACCTGGCTATCCGACCAGGCGAAGATGTCCCGTATTTCGACCGTGGCCGCCAGTTCACTGGCAACGTGATGCAACAATTTAGAGAGAAGGTGAGCTCCACTCAACTCAAGCTTGGGAATAGTCAGCCTAGTCCTGATGGGGGCGACCTTGCTCTTCCCTAACAAAAGCGAGACATTGACCCGGCCATCGGCGTCAACTGTCCGCATATAGACTGACGCGGCGTAGCCTCGCTCCGACGCGTCACAAAAGCCATGCAGGCTGGCTCGATATTTCCCGGGGGGCAATATTCGACGAGGCAAGGCAATCCGATTGACTTCCTTAATCGATGAAAACAACTCGAGCCAATCATCCAATGGAGAGCCAAACAGCGGCTCGTCCCACGAGACGCCCAAAGTCCAAAGTCTCTGAAGAAGACACTTTGCAGAGAATATCACTGGACTGATCCAACCGCTTGGATCAAACATACGGGCTATTACGGACAACACCGTTCTCTTAGTCCAGACCTTTGGTATTTCCAAGTCCACTTGGAATGTAAAAATATCGGTTAGCGGCTGGTACTGCATGCCCAGCACCGCTATCCTGTTGGGATCATCCACATCCTCAAACAGGTGAGGGTTCTGTTGGTGATCCTCCGGGATCCCTTCTAGAACTTTAGGCTCATTAGACAACCACTTACGTAGCTCGTAGCCACCTGTCTTCAATATTTCAATCAATTCATCCCGCAGTAGGAGGGCCTCCTCAATACTTTGGGCTCCGGTGCACACGTCATCAACATACAAGTCACGTGACAGCACGGAAGCCCCACGGGGAAAGCGGATCCGTTCCCGCTCTGCCAATTCAAGCAATGATCTGATGGCGATATAGGGACTAGATTTCAAACCATACGTGTTTGTATTGAGTTCATACACCGTCACAGGATCCTCAGGGCGCTCACGCCAGAGTATCAACTGGAATCGCCTGTCCTCAGGATGTATGACTGTCTGGCGGAACATCATCCGGATGTCCGCGCCAAAAACCACTTGATGTCTTCTAAAGTTCAAGATGATGTCAATTATGTCCCTATGCAATTTGGGACCTGAATGCAAACATAGATTCAACGAAACTCCGTTCGAAGTGGGTGCGGACCCATCAAAGACAGTCCGCAACTTGCCCGTTGAGGCCTTCACCACCGCGTGGTGGGGCAAAAAATAATGCTCAGTTGAGCTCCAATCAACTCGAGCCGGAGACATGTGACCCAAATCCTCGTACTCGCGCATAAATTCAATATATTTATCGCGAAGTACGTGGTCACGCTGCATGCGTCGCTCCATGGACAGCAGTCGTTTCTCCGCAAGCGCCCTACTTTGCCCTAGGCTAGGACGAGAGGCAACAAAAGGTAACCTAGTTACAAACCGACCGGAGGGCAACCTCTCCGTGGTTGATCGAAAAAGGGCTTCGCACTCAGCGTGTTCCGGATCCATCCTGGAACTCATAGGTGGCTCCTCCACCTCCCAAAACCTTTGCATGGTCTTGGCCAAGGACGCAGATGCGACGACCGGTGGCTCCTCCACGGTGCTATTATCAAACACAGGGCCCATCAGGGCAAAACCAAAATCGTAGACACTGCCATCAGTGAAGACGAACCCAGAGCCTTCTGTGTACCCAACAAAATCCAACCCAATACGTCCGAGCCCAGGAGCAAGTCCACTGGGCCGGGATGAAAGACAAAGGGGTCGGCCAAATCCAGACCCGAAACCAAAGACAACACACCCGGCGGTATGTCTGTCGAGGGGTGCCAACCCGCAATGGTATCCATTACCATAGCCGAAGTCGTGATCCTCATTGTGGAGGACTTCAGCGAAGAAAAGGTGACAAGTGTCTGGCCCGTCAGACACTTCACTTGTATGCCACCAACTCCAAGAAGTGGCACAGGCGAGTCTTCCACGACTAAACCTAACTGGCGTGCCACTCGAGTGGTAACCAAACTGCTTTGAGCCCCTGAGTCCAACAGAGCTCTCAAATTAATGGCTTCCCCTACGACCCCATACGCGGACCACCGCGGTAGGGAGCAGAACCGTCCGCGGCTCTGTCCCAGCAAGGGAGCAAGCTAGTTACGGGCTCCCCACTCTCTCCAAACCAGGGGCGCGCCACTGACCCGGATAATATCGGCGGGCGAGTGCACATCCCCATCTGAGGGGGGCATAACCTACGCGGCCCGGCCATCCACATATGGTACGGCGGGTGGTACTCCAAGCCGTGGAGTACTCCGTGCAGCGGCAGGAGAAAACCGCTGCGGCTGCATAGGTGTTGGGCATTGGTAACCTGCCGCGTGGAGGGGGGTGTCCCCACACTCTCACGTCCGGATCTAGGGCCCCCGCCCATGGGGGCCCTATCCGGGGGCCTGGCCAGGGGGCTACATACTCGGCCATGACCTTGGGGGCGCGTGGTCCCGGTCCGCCAAGACCCGGGCGCAGGTGTACGCGACCCCCTCCCGAGGGGGGTGCGACGAGCGAAGCCGCGTCCTCCGTCACGGTGGTGGAGGGCTTCGCGCAGGAGCGCCCCCGCCCATAGGGGACCCCTGCCTCCAACATCCGGGTGCCATCCCCGTTGCGGTTCATGCAAAGCATCGCGTGGTGCCGCCCACGGCATGCACTGCATGGTAAAACGCTGGCACTGGGACAGTCACGATGCATAGTGACCGCCCAAACAATAAAAAGCAAAGTTCATGCCCGCTTTTGCCATGCGGCGCCGATCTTGTACTGGCAGTCCTCTCGCCAGTCCCTGCATTGCAGCAGGCTGCTGGGCCCATCCGACCACATTGCAGGCAGTCCGCGTCCCTCGCGACTGCTGCCGTGTGTGCAACCCGCGCACCAGCTCCACGCGGTGGCGGTTGCCGTCCCTGTTGGGGCCTCCCTCGCCATGAGGGTTCCAAGGGCCTACGTTCAGGCGCTCTGGATGGCGCTGAGTCCGTCATGGTATTCTCAGCCGCCCGTGCCTCAAACTCCAAAAACTTCACCAAGTCAGTGAATGTTGGTAGGGTGGTGCTGGCATCCTGTTCCGCATTCTCGCGCTCAAATCGCGAGCGGATGTCATTGGGCAATTTGCCCAATACAATGCGCACCAGCAAAAAGGACCATTGGTCCACCGGCAGCCCCAGTGTGCGGAGCGCGTTACAGGCCACTGTAACGGGCGTGAGCAACTGCAGGCGCAACTGTGCCCTGTTGGCCACCTTGGGCAGGGCCATCAACTGTGCGGTGTGCGCATCCGCTAACAAACGTAAGTTTTGGTAGCGGGAGTTCAATAACTCCCAAGCCGTATCGTACTGGTCGTCCTCCACCCGGAGGTGCTGGATGAGCGACCGCGCTTCATCCTCAAGAGTGGAGAGGAGGTAGGCCATCTTCTGGGCCTTCGACAAATCCCGTCGTCGCTACGACCAGGGACTCAAACATATTTTTATATGCTACCCACTCCCTCCATCCTGTACCCTCAAAGTGGGACAGCTGAAGGGTGGGGAGCCGACCAGTAACCGCTGGTCCTTCCTGTCTAACAGGTGTGCGAGGCTGGTCCGCCAGCCTGTCTCGCCCTTATTGCGGTCACCGCCTCCGCGATATCATCGTGGCAGACTCAGGATCTGGTCCATGTCCGCCATGTGACCTGCGTAGGGCCTCCCCGGGGGTAAAGATCGGCTTCGGTAAGCGCCGCCATGGCCGCTTCCGCGCTAATCAATCGTGAGTGGAGGTGATCCGCTCTTAGCAGTATGGCGCCCTCCCTGTCCTCTCCGGGACAGGGAGTCCTCCGGCCGTCACAAACCATCTCAATTCGTTGGCGAGTGTCGCCCTAGCATTGGAGTGTCTTTCGCCATCGCGTCAAGTCACAAACAAAAAATAACAAAAAGGTAAATAAAAACAACAAAATCAAGCAACTACACGAAGAACCGCGGTAGGTATGAGAATGGCACAAACCCGGAACGCACGGTACAAACCGCAAACAAATACAAAAAAGGTTACAAATATTCTTATACAAGCAAACTAAGAAAAATCTAATAATTTTTACAAACAATTAATTATTTTTTTACAAACGAACAAATAGAGGGTAGATAAACTACGCTCTGCTACCAGAAAATGTGCAGAGCAACTACGCTCTGCTGCCAGAAAATGTGCGCAGAGCGAATCCGGACAAACGAAGCGGCGGGAAGAATTCTGTACCGGAACTTTACCGGGAAAAAATCTACCGGTAAATTAAGTACCGGAAAATCTCCACGCGACACCACGCTTGTCCGACTAGAATCTAACTTAAGCTATACGCAGTTCCTGCTACCACCGTAGCTTATGTGAAGGAGCTACAGGCCCTATATCATAACTAACCTATAAATTAACTAAACTAAAACTCACCAAGTTGATTTCTCAAACCAAGTTGGGGTGTCTTCGAGGAAGTGGTGTTTGGTCCCTAAATCACCCAAACTACCCCCTGAGATCTCAATCCCCAGAAAATACCTTGCTTTCCCTCACGAGGGTTCACTCGGCAAACAGGTTTCGGCGTCTCCAGGCGGCCACGTTTCGCATCTCACACGAAAACAGCGTCACAGTAAAAGGTTTCACAAACACAAAAGTTCAATAGTTATTTAACAAACAGGAAATTCACACTTATAGTTCAAACTAATTGACAATCAAAGAAAGCGGGACCTCTCGCGTACTAAAAATCAAACCGATATCGCATAGGACAATGAGGCGACTGTCCGCGACGCCATTTTGCACGCGCTATCCGTGGCGCGGCGCGGCTCCCGCGCGATGTTCAAACAATACTGAATTCCCAAAATGGTCGCTCGCGACTGCCGACGCCGGCCGAGCGGGCGACGACGCTACTAATATGAAACTACCGCACGCGCTAGAATATTACGGCGGCGAACGGACAAAACAACATAGATTTTATTACAAACAGTAGCAAATTTTTATTTTTATTTTATTAAAAAATTAAAACCTCATATTTTTATTTTATTTTTAAAGAATGATTTTTTTTTCCTATGTCTATGAGTGCAAGAGACATCTGTAAGGATCAGCAAGATGGAAATCGCTAGTCTCTGCCTACCTCCGGGAAAAGACGGATATGACTCACATGAACATCCAAGTACAAATGTCTATGTACGTTACTTCAAAAGCATTTAATGTAAGTATGCAAGTACGATGTACGTTGTTCTTAAGTATCCTAGTACTACGATTAATGCAAGTATTACGAGAGCGAAGTGTGAAATGAAAGAAAACCGGCTTCCTGGAAGGCCCCGGCGAAGATGGCGGGATGATTTAGATTCACACTCTGCAGAATGGATTTCGATAGCTCAGGATAGAGATAAATGGAGGGAGGAGAGGAGGCCTTAGCCCATTTCTAAAACGGCTGAATAATAATAATGTGTGAAATGCCGATGTATGGTAATTATGTATGTAAGTATGTATGAGTTGTGGCGGCGTGTGACCACCAGGACTGACAGAGCAACAAATTGTCATGCACCATAAACGCTTGTCTCTGTTTGTTGAAATTCACATGTTTTTCACTAAGTTTCGTTAAAACGATCCTGTTAAAATTTTCGATTTTCCATAGGAATATGTTGTAGGGCAAAATTAACTTTCTTTGTACATTAAAGTTCTTTAGAGATGGTTGTTGTGAGGTCTCGCCTAAGGGCTATTATGTTAAGTAATAATTATTCTCTAATTGAGTTCTAACAAAATGAACAACAATATATTAAGTACTAGCTTTTGTCCGTGGCTTCACCCACGTGAATTTCTCACGGGAACGGTGTCTTTTCTTGGGATGAAGATGATTTTCATTACTTCTTACTATATGTATGCAAAATTTCAGGAAGATTGGTGCAGGAGATAAAGTGTAAAAGGTAACAAACAAACTCACTTTCGCATTTATAATCGACCGAGCGAGCGCAGCGAGCGAAGCGTCTCAGTTTCCACTAGCCGAAAATTCTTTTGTCTGTCCGGATGTTATCGCCTACAGGTCGCATTTCTGAACCGATTCTTATGAAATTTTGTGAGCAGGTTCGGTAATTTTATAGAATTTTTTAGTCGAGCCAATTCTTCGAAATTATATAAAATGGCGATATTAATATATAAAAAAAACCTTATATCTCAGCTATTTAAAAAAAAATCAAAAATGTCATTAGACATTTTTGTTATCCTATTGTATGAACAACATAGTGAAATTCAATAAAACCGCTATAAATCCATATATTAAATTCTTATACGATAGTTCACAAAAAAATCAATAGATGGCGCAGCAAAGCTTTTAATACTCGCAAATTAATTTAAGAGTGACTTGATTTATTGATTAAAATGAGATTGTTTGAATTGCGTGTATTTTTTTTTAAACTGAGGGCGTTTGACTTCTATCTTGCCTGATGAGAAGCATAGATGAGATCTAGGGTGGTACACGCAAACTGACAAAAAAATCAAGTATTTATTTGGTTAATGGTATTGTATTGTGGATTGCTTTGCTTGGTGGAATTATCTTGAACACTTGAAATAAATCTGATATCAAAAAACTTCATTGTATGATTAGAATCCTATTAAAAAAAGTAATATACGTAATAGGAATATAATAGATTCGATTTCAAATTGAACTATCTTTTTTGAACTTTAATTTTGTTGCGCAAATTACATAAATATACATATAACCAATAGGTCAAACCATGCATTTCTGACGACTGACGACCTCCGTGGTCTAACGGTCATCACGCCAGACGGCCACACCAGAGGTCCCGGGTTCGATCCCCGGTCGGGTCAAGATGGAAAATAATCTTTTTCAGATTGACGTGGGTTATCCAAAGATACATATATGTATTTGTTATAAAATATAGTATTGTTAAATTCCGTAAAGTCTTGAACTTACTCAATCTGTGTGATTTGTCCGTATATATTTATTATTATTATTTATATTATTTCGAGGCGGAAAAGGCAGGTTTCAGTCAATTTTTTAGTGGTATTGACCAACCACAAGAACTTTTTACTTTCTTTACAGCATTGGTAGGTTGGTTTCAAAACTCTTCTAAGCCAGGGACACGGTAAAATATCGGTTATTTCGTGGAAGGGCTCGCGAGGTCTACTGTTCTCACAGAACCACTAGTATTATTTTGTGCAGCAGGAAATTGGATAAAATAAATCGGCCAAAATGATAGGGTCATGGCAAAAATTGGAATCTAGAGTTATTTCGAATATAATTCATTAGAACCATGTTGAAAAACTCACAATTTGTCCCCACCCAGTGACCCACTGCTGCATTTTCTCCAAAGACGTCACTTTACAACATATGTCTTACAATTAAATGACTGTGTATGTGGACGAATATACACAGTATTTTACAATATTTTATTTTTCACTAAATTAATAAAATTGAAAGTTAAATTAAATTCACATATAATTTTACTAATAGGGCTCCCCACCACCGACTTCAGGAAGTGACGAGAGCGCTTGATAGCCGCTTTGATCATGGTGCGCTGTGAACACGTTTCAATGAGGGTTATAGTTTTTTACGGTTTTACTGTCAGTGGTACAATACTGTCATTTGAATTTGACACATTTTATAACACAACGTGAAACGTCTATGTCAGCGAGTCGCTGGACTATGTTATTTCTATTATTAAGTAACTAAATATTTTATTTCTATTATTTAAATTTAAACAAGTAGGTACCTATAACTTTCCTCCTTTAGTCGTATTCCACATGACTGATGGTTGTGGTCATTATATGGAATGAAATACACACATCGACTATCTTGGCAATATTAATGGAGTCGTTCGCCATGCCTTCTTCATTTCACACACTAGCTGATAATCATCAACCATAGTGCAGGTTTCCTCACGAGGTTTTCCTTTACCGGGAGCAAGTGGTGGTCGATGAGAATTACCATACACGAATCAGATTGGTGGTCCTTTGCAGCCACAGGCTGGCTGGCACCCTAACACTCGGCCACCACCACAGCTTCCAGCCTTCCTAGCCTTTACATCCTTCGATGAACTTTATAGTTGATCGAAGTTTATGTCGGCCATTTTGTTTCACCTTTTTGTTGTTATTCTTTTTCAATAATCCGCATGTTTTATAGCTTGTTAGACAGTTTGTTACTTGCTTCAAGATACTAATTAATTCAGGTAACACCAGTAGCAGGAAATGTTTATTACGAAAGAACGAGTTTTTTAAATATTTATTTAGTACTTAACTGTTTTCGTAACCTGTCGTTGAATTAAAATGGTAACAGCAAAAAGTTACTGATATTTTCTTTATCTTTTGATTGAATTGATTGAAGAACATTCGCCCATTAGGACACTGGGTGTAACTTACAGTACGCCTCATTTGTGATGGCGGTTAATACTTACCGACCATCCCAAGGTTTGGAAGTGGCTATTAATCCCACAATGTCGGCGGTCCCAAACAGAGTACAGTCAACAACACATCAATCCGCCCAAAAGACATTGTTCATCGCCGGCTTACTGCGGACAGTTCGTGCAATAAATAAAAGTATTATCATTCATCATAATTAATGTCAAATAGATTTTCTTAATATATATTGGAGTATGAATATCTATAATTAAAATATACAATTTAGTAAGTATTTTTTGCGTTTCCGTTATTAAAATCAAAGATGTCGGCCTTTACGTCTGTGCTGGGATGCCATTATCTAAAATAATATTACATTTAAGTAGTTTATTTTTTATTATTTGATGAAAGACTGGATTAATTAAGTAATTTTTTAGCATAATATGTTAGTTTTATGTATTAAGTACACTCATATCATTTCATATTTATATTTTTGAATGAAGAATTATGTATTTATTTTAATTTTTACTTAAGTAATTCAATATTGCATTTTCTTTACCTGGTAACACTCGATTCTTCAGCGCGGCTTTATTTTGACGTTGACATATTGTCTTCGGTCGACATTGACACTTGGATACTTGTCAACAACTGTCAACGTCAAAATAAAGCCGCGCTCAAGAATCGAGTGTTACCAGGTAAAGAAAATGCAATATTGAATTAAGTATTTAAGTAAAAATTAAAATAAATAATTCATTCTAAAATATAAATACGAAATGATATGCATGTAATTAATATAAAACTAACATAATATGCTAAAAAATACTTAATTAATCCAATCTTTCATCAAAGAATAAAAATATACTACTTAAATGTGATATTATTTTAGATAATGGCATCCCAGAACAGACGTGAAGGCCGACATCTTTGATTTTAATAACGGAAACGCAAACAATACTTACTTAATGGTATATTTTAATTACAGATATTCATACTCCAAGATATATTCCGAAAATCTATTTGACATTAATTATGGTGAATGATAATACTATTATTTATTGAACGAACTGTCCGCAGTAAGCCAAGCTCCCATACATTTTGAACGAAGTCCTTTATTGCAAATTCGACCTTATTACCATCTGAACTCTAAGTCTAAAAGATTTATTGTTGAAATGGTTCTACAAGGGATTGCCTATCCAGTTTGATCCATGATCTGGACAGACCGACACGTAACGTGTTAGATTTTAGGATTCGTTCGAAATAAATGGCATTCGGTGGCAGTCAGTCAATTGGTTCGTATATCCGAAACTGTCTTACGAATCTGTGCAGTTTTAGCATTGTATGTAGGTGTGACAATAAAACTCGATAGAATTAGCCAATAGATATATAAACCCCGACGATTCATGCTACGTAAACTTTAAAACGATATAACTATTATAACAAAGATATATGCAACGAATACTTTTTTTAGTCGGGGTTAGAAATAAATGATCCAAATTGGAAGAACTAACAGTCACATATTAAATTTTGCACAACAGTCGTCTTCGCATGCAATTAGTCACTTCATTTTATGTAATAGAAATACATTAATATATGAACTTTATGTCGCACTGTATAAAGTTGATTTGCCAAATCACAACATCTAGCTATGAAAAGAATTGTATGTAAATAATCATTAACAACTCTAAACAAGTGAAATGAATTCATCTCGAGCTTCAGACAAGCGCATTCTTTTATTGTATCTGCGATTTAACTAGATTGATAAGGATGAAAGTGTTATGAGGGCAATCTTTATACTTTGTATCGGCTTATCACGAAGACATTTTGCTTTTTAGATATTGCTACTGATCAGGATATTTTTGTTACAGTTTTCATATAGTTTAGTATCATGGATAGATTTTGAAGTGTTAAGAGTTGAGACTTTCGTTCGACCTTTGTCCAATACATACATCAAAAAAGTCTCAACAGATAGCGTTTTATGAAAGCCGAGTCTTTCCGTGCCAACAAAGTATAGGTATATAGTTTTGTGTCTGTATAAAATAGTATGGCATGGAAAGGGTTAAAGACAATACCTACATGATTTAGAATCGAAGCTCTGCACAGTACACTCGGTGTATGTTGTCTGAGATTGGTCCTTTTCTAACTTATTTGCTTGGCATCTCAAAGAGTAGCAATGTGGTAACTATGGAAATAATCAAATTGCCCGAGCATTATCGGACAGAGGTGAGCGAGAAGTGCCAGAACGGACTTGGCCACAATATTATTAATAACAGGTGACATGCATTTAAAAAGGTATGGTTAACAAAAGCTTTACCTAGCTAGGTTAGGTAGCGTGGAGAAAGAAAAAGAAAGAATATTATTGGCCAAACACAAAACTTAAAGCGATGATGACACTGATAGTTTGCATTAAACTAAGGGATTTATATCAATACATATAATAAAATTGTTATATTATCACTACATATAATAAAACTGTAACTGGTCTGTGTCTGTACATAGAATATTTTCTAAGAGAAAAACTATGAGAGGTCTTCATGTGGCCAATAGAAGCTAAAACTATTTTTTTAGAAATTTTGTCTGTCTGTCTTTCTGTCTGTATGTTTGTACGCGCATCGTGCAAAAAATACTGGACTAAATTTGATGCGGTTTTCACTGTTGTATTAAATAAGGTCTAGCTTAAAATCTGGCGTTTCATGTTGTTACGCCGCTTAGAACCTGAGATATGCGCAGACGAAGTCGCGGGCACAGGCTAGTTAAATAATATAAGTAAAGTCCATTCATTTATAATTGTCCTATTATGTAAACAATATTACCATGTGTTTTTATGATTTTACAACAATATTAAATTAAAATAGACTTTTTAGGAAATTACTTTCGTATTTAATAAATGTTTTACTTTAGAATTTTCAGGTTGGAACTAATATTTAATTTATTTTTTGTTGCGGATATTTTTCTGTGGACATTTTGACGAAGCATGTTGCGGATTCTTTTTTGTGTATTTTATAATTCAGTACCGTTCTAATAAATACAAGGTTTCAGTGAAAAAAATATTTTCAACAAAATTCAACAACAAGCTAATTATTAAAAAATAAAAAACACGACTGACAACTTGTGCTTGGCCGAAGGTCGAGCTCCATCTCGTGAGCAGAGAGAGTGACAAGGCCGAAGGCCTAGCCCTTCGTATACATAAATGACCTTCTCATTTCATCTCAAACCAGCAGAGGGGCTGAGGCCGAAGGCCTGATGGGTGAGCTGCGTACATAAAGCCGAGAGGCGAGGCGAGGCTAAAGCACCTAGCGTGCTGTGCAGGACAATTTTACTTTTGCAGTTTCGAGTATGTTAAAGAAAAGTTTAAGAGGTAAGTAAAAAGTCATCAACGTAGAAGAGTTGTTTGGTTTAGGACTAGGTGAAGAGCCGAAAGACTATTTTCGCTTTAGCTCTTTGCTATGAAGCTGCAACTCTGCCTTCGGTCTCGCTTGCACCGGCTGGAGGCGGGCCCCAGCCTTCGGACTCGCTACGCATCTCGGCTTCTCATACACGGAACTCGGCCATCGGCCTCGCGGGCCAAGGCGAATCGGCCTTCGGACTCAGTATCTCGGTTGAATATTGGGGCTTTAAGATGAAATCGGAAGATCGTCCATGTATACGAAGGACTCTGCCTACGGCCTCGCCCCCTTTATGCTCACGAGATCCGTCTCGTGATTATGCTCTGGCACGGCCTTCGGCCCAGCCTGGACGCAGCTCGGGTGGTTGTGTGCCCCTGGTGTACTGGAGGTTTGAGATGAAATATAAAAGTCGTCCTTGTATACAGAGGGCTCGACTTTAGGCCAAAGCCTCGTCTTGCACTTTATTCTCGAAACGGCAGCGCGGCTGGGGGAAGGGAAGCTAAGCCTTCGATTTAAACACAGCTGCAGCAGCATCGGGAACGGTACCAAACTAGACCTGAAAGTAGACCTGGGGTACTGCCTGCGGAGAGTACCTATAATATATAGGCGGGGGAGGTGCTCGAAATATACCAACCAAAGTGACCTGAGCTGGGATTACCGCCCGCGGAAACTAAGATAGATAATAGATAAGGAGGGGGGGGGGGTGCTCGACCAAATATTACAATGGCCCCTGGGCGACGACCACAGCCAGTCATAGCCGACGTTAATAGCCGTTTTAATCCTAAGGTCATCCATGTATACGAAAGACTGGCCTTCGGCCTGTCCTGGACGCAGCTCGGGCTGTGGCCTTGATTGCGCGGCCGGGGTGGGGGGGTCCTTGGTTTACTGGAGGTTTGAGATGAAATATAAAAGTCATCCATGTATACAAAGGGCTCGGCCAGGCCACGTCCTGCACTTTGTTCACGAGACGATGCGGCTGGAGAAGGAAAGCATCCTTCAATTTAAACGCAGATGCAGCAGCACCGGGAACGGTACCAAAATAGACCTGAAAGTAGACCTGGGGTACTGCCTGCGGAGAGTACCTATAATATATAGGCGGGGGAGGTGCTCGACCGAATGACATAGAGAACCCTGGCGACGACCACAGCCGGTGGTAGTTTAGACGAAGCTTTGAACTGTTGCCTTATGGGGGCAAGGCGCGCCAAAGTGGATCTGGGGTACTGCCTACGTAAACTAGAATCGTATAATCGACGGGGGCGAGCCATTATAGGAGACCCTCGGCCACTCGACGTTAAGAGCCGTTTGAAATGAAATCATAAGGTCATCCATGTATACGAAAGACTCGGCCTTCGGCCTGGCCTGAACGCAGCTCCAGGGCTGCCAGCCACGCAAGAGAGGCCGAAGGCCGAGCTCGGGCTTGTGAGCAAAGAGGCGGGGCGAGGCCGAAGGCCGGACTCTCTGTGTACATTGACGATCTAACGGTGTTGATCTTACTATCTATTTTATTTATACAACTAAAAGTACATACAAACATATAAGTTATATATATTTTTGAAATTGCCTTTCAAAGCCCTTCAATTTGATACTACACTCGATAAGATTGATCAAATTTATTTTTTTCGGTCAGCTGTTTATCGCGTATATAATCCGCCATTTTGTTTTTATGATGACGTCACATAGCCTATGTCACTCGGGCGAATGCAAGGAATCCAACAACACCTCTTACATCAAAATCTGTTAAGCCGTTCAGGACTTATGGTGGAATAAAGAAACTTACATACATACATACATACATACATACATGAACGCTGAAAACATAACACTCCTTTTTTGGTCAGTCGTGTAAAAAGTGGAACACCTGATGAAGAACCATAACAGAACAGCTAAACCATAAGAAATATGGAAATGGTGCCTTAACAAAAGTCGTTCAACCTGATGAGCATTTTCTGCTGACGTATAAAAATTGAAGATCTGGTACATCTGATGAATAACTCCAAGAGACCAGCTACACTATATCATAGGGTAGACCGGGGACAATTGTACCATTTTGCCTTTGGCGCTGAATTGCTAGTTGTTTTATAATATTTATTAAATAGTGTTAATACTCAACGATACCTATGTTAGTTAGCTAGAGGGTAGAACCATTCTTATGGCTATAGAAACAGTATAAACATATTATTTTTTTATTTGAATAGAATTGGGAAATTGTTCAGACGGCAATCAAAACCTATGGGGTGATTCGATATGTTTCTTAGTATGATACATCGAACCATTCGGAAATTGGTGAAAAAAATATAAGTACCTTACACTGTAAATCAAATTCCATACCAGCAGCTAAAAATCGATACACACTAACAGGGAAAATTGATCAAAACATTTAGCTAAGTCGTAAAGAAGAATCCAGTTCCTAGTACGTTCTTCCTCTTATCGAGTGTATTACTAACTGTGGTACTTGATATGATATAGTATTTTGAATTTGATAATATTTACTTCATCACCAGTTTGCATATAGCAAACATAGCAATACATGTGGTATAAAATTAGCGATGTCAATGACCTGGTGCAAGAATGTTTATCATTGTTTATCAACAGTTGGTTATTCGATAGCTTCGGTGTTTTTCTTGTTACAAACAAACTTACATTGTGCTCAAAATGGCTGTTAATCGGTAACTGAGGAGGCAACCACAAGAAATTGATACAAATTTTTATTATCGGGTTTTATTTGGTATAAAAACAACACGTTTATGAGAAAGTGTATGTGTACTTACTTCTGTTTATTATTAATTTCAAGCGTTCGTCCGTCCGGTTACGCAACTCGCAAAAACTGACGCGTTTTGTAGGACGGAAACCTGACGCAATAATAATAAGAATAATCTCAACGATTATTGTTCCGATAGTCGTTTGTGTGAATGGACTTATAGCGAAAAGTCTCGATCGTCATCTAGAGACTCTCGCTCGGCAGTTGGGTCAAGAGTCAGATTCAGAAGGCGGACTGCCGTGCCTCAAGGCGACTTTGTACCTAGTACTTACTAGATTTACTTACAAGACATGAGTAAGTGTATTCGAAGGTCGGACGTTCGCGGCAAGCTAATACACAGTATCAAACATTTGTCTGAATAATTCCGATCTGTCATCCTACTTTGTCCTCTTAGTAAGGGGGCAGATTGGAAAAAAATATTTGGTCCGGGATGGACCTGTTAGCAACAAATGGATAGTTAGAACTTTGTTCACTCCTTATTGGACATCTGTCCCAAAGCTGTACCCTAATCAATGATGATGGGAGAACAGACGAATCTGTGTTGGTATGGTGTGGAAAGAGTACCAAATAAGCTAGACTATAACCAAAACACAGAAATATATTTTTTTATTGGAGAGTATTTAAGTCTGTGAACCAAAAATATATTACCTACTTTTGTTATATTGTCCAGTTTAAAAAAAATATTCGGTTGATTCTATTCGTGGCGCAGTTAATAAAGCTCTTTTGAAAGAATCTATGAGTACGCTTGAAAACCATTCAATTTCAATTTCAATTTCAATTCATTTATTCAATAACAATTTAATAATTTAATTTTATTTCAGGTCCATAATGTCCAATTTTCTCTCAATGTAATGGTTTTTAAAAATCTCAGTACTTCTAACTATGTACATGTGAAATTTCAGGACGATTGGTTCAGTAGATAAAGCGTAAAGAGGTAACAAACAAATAAATAAACAAACAAAACTTTCGCATCTATATATATTATAATATATATTAGTTAGGATTAGGTTATACAAATTAGTTTAGTAGGTTGTTAGATAAAGATATCTACCATTGAACAATTTCATCGTCACAAATCAAAGATTTGACGTCTAGTCTGTACGGGGTAGACAGAGTCGTTATTTTGGAATCTTAGTAAAGGAAAGGTGGGCTGGACATATCTGTCGCAGAGATAACGATAGATGGAGCCAGAGGATTCTGTTTTGGCGACCCCGTACAGGAAGACGAAGTGTAGGCAAACCGGCAGCCGTGTTTTTTTAATTTTGGTCTATTATTATTTTTATTGTTAAAGTTTTTTTTTTTATTTATTTATTACGCAAAAATTTTACATTTACTTTTCACATATTCTGCCAAACTGTGAAACAGTTTGTCGGCAGCCCTCGTGAAACAAACACAATAAAATTCATCAAAATGCCTAATATGTAAGTAAACATTGAAGTCTATTCTCGAGGCCACACGACTACAACCCTTTTCAGTGGAGAGGACTAGTGCAAAGGCGTGACGCGTGTTGGTTCAAAACGATTAAATTAAAATAGAAGAAAAATTACAGAAGTAAATTCCTATAGTGAACTATTGAATAAAATTACTGTGAAAAAAAAAACGCGCGCGCATGCTGTAACAATTAAAATAAGCAACCACTATGAATAAAAAAATATATTTATTGCACATCATGAAATCTAACGACCCTTTCATTATAATTTCTACCCGGTATAAATAAAAAATATCGGGTATAAATTAATTTTAACCCATTCTATCCATTCTTTCCCATTTTTACCTTCCGGAAATTTATCCAAGCGCCCATCTCTAAATAGTAGTACAACGATGCCAACTTTTTCCTTCGGCTCGATTACCAAAGTTAGGTCCCTTAGCACCGGGGTTCGCCCGGTGCGTAGTAGAGGAACAGATGTTGGAACTCCAGGCGGCCCGCTTCCGGCCACGACGGTGGCGGCTGCTGGCCCGGCGCAGACTGCAGCGGCGGCTCCGACTCGATGTTTGAATACTCTTGGATTCTGTTCAAGAAAACAACATTTTTTTTAACCCTATCACGGTTTAAGAGTTAATTTACCTAAAGTTAGTACGGTCAGTAAGTAATTTGATTAATTTTGAAATGTCGAACAAGGATAGGGTAAATAATAGGATAAAAGAAAATTTTACTATAATAAATATTAAAACTACTACTAAAAGCTTTAAATACAGTGTAAATACCTAATGCAAAAATGCGTTTATCTCACGGAATTCCAAAACTGAATTCAGTATTCCAAAACCTAATCAGGTAACTGTATATTTGCGGCCAGCCGTAAAAATGTCTAAATGTGTCGGAACAGAAGGTCAAAAATAATCAGAGTGTGTACATTTTTTCCAATTAACAAAAATGCAAATAATTTGTAAAATACACGACCTAATTTTTTTTATATTTTTCTGATAACTCTTATGATAAGGCGCATCACCTGATTATGGCTTGACGTCGACTTCTCTTTCAATTTAATTATAGCGTTAGGTACGTTTACATTCCCATTTCCGCTCAAAACTTCCACTAGCAAATTATAAATCAAATGTTAATTACAAAGGATTTGCTTTACATTATATCAAATTAGTGTGACCACACCACACCGCGCCGCGCCGCCACATGTCACCAAACAAAAACATGCTAGCTATTTTTGGGCATTTTAGTTTTTTCCTTAGACATAGAAAAAAAAATTTTTTTTTCTTACTTCATTATCAGGGGGCACGGCAGTGCCCCCGCCAAGTCGAGCGCGAAGCAAACACTGCCGTACCATCCTTTACAGGAACCATTTCGCCGCATTTTCAGGCCCCTATTTGAGAACCTCTGGATAAGACCAGAACGAAGAAATTTTCGTCATCCAGTAAGCTATAATCATATACTTAAAATTCAAAATTTCAAGTCTGTAGGTCATTTAGTTCCGAAGTTAAGCGAAAGCAAAGTTTCGCATTTTCGACACTCACTCACTCACTCATGATCATCAAAATAGAACTAGTACTTCCCATAAACTCAGAGAGCTGAAATTTGGTACAGAGTTAGGTTTTAATGGTCACATAAAGGGAAAACTATAAAAACTAGGATAATCGAAGATCTGGAGTACCTGGTGACCCTAATTAGAAAACACAAGAGCCCAATCAAACTATTAGAAATCGACATACCGCCTTTACAAAAAATATTCAACTTGGTGGGCCGCTTCATTTGATGTCAAAAATCGAAGGTCTGAAGTATCTCATGAAGAACCCTCAGCTGGTCTTAGCTGTATTAGAGATTACCATATCTCTATGGCAACGCCCCCTTCTATTGCTACATAAAAAAATCGACTGTCATTGCAAAAGTCCAGCGTAGAGGGACACATCTTCTTATTTAATCTAGCCTATAGCGTCCCACTTTTGAGCGAATGTCTCCCCTTCTGCTTAATCATAATAAAAGATTAATTACATTTTTATTAGGTTTATTACTACCATAATAATAACATTTTTATTTTTAGTGCTTCTTCATTTAAGTATTAGTTTTAGTGCTTCTCCATCGGATTGTGTCCTGGGCAATGCACTTTGCTTCCGACCAGGAGAGAACGACTGCCTTTCCGCTGCAACGGTACGCCGCCGCCGGGTTTGCTTGGGTCGACCAACTTTTCTCTTGTCCTGTGGTATCCACTCGAGAGCTTGCCTAGTATATGGGTCTCTTCGAAGCGTGTGGCCGATCTATAGCGTTGCACATTTCCCACAGAGCTCACGCTTGGAGATGATCTCTGGCCAGAAAATGCCAAGTATTTGCCATACTCGTTACCTCTATAATACGTTATAACCGTACATATTCATCGGGATATTGTACCAAGTTGTATTTCGATTGTACTTAAAAGACAAATTTTTCGTTGTTGTCTGTTTTCATTCTGCTTTTAAGAGTTGCCCGCTTCTTCAAAAATTACCCTAAGTTCAGTATGAAAAATTGAAAATATTATGCCTCCTAATGCTTGATGACGAAAATAAGGTTATCAACTTGCATGAGGCCCCAATTATGTCGAAAATTGGTAATGATTATGGTGGTTTAAATGATATTGTTACATTTAAATTGTCAAAGTGCTGAGGAATGAATAAAAAATACTCATCAAGTATATTTTGACCCTTAATTTAGGGCTAAAACCCTCAATTTGATAACACTGATCAAGTGTCAAATAAAAAAATCCCTACATATCAAATTAACAAACGAAATATTATTTACTTTTGTTTGGGGTAAACCACAAGTTGGAAACCCTGCTCGTGATAGGCCAATAATGACAGACAATAACCATTTTTTTTAAATTTATTTGGTCTCTGGTTGTTAGAACACTGGCTGTATTATTGCATAGGAAAAATAAAACTTCGATGAAGTCTTATTTTTTACACGACTGACCAAAAAAGGAGTGTTATGTTTTCAGCGTTCATGTATGTATGTATGTATGTATGTATGTAAGTTTCTTTATTCCACCATAAGTCCTGAACGGCTTAACAGATTTTGATGTAAGAGGTGTTGTTGGATTCCTTGCATTCGCCCGAGTGACATAGGCTATGTGACGTCATCATAAAAACAAAATGGCGGATTATATACGCGATAAACAGCTGACCGAAAAAAATAAATTTGATCAATCTTATCGAGTGTAGTATCAAATTGAAGGGCTTTGAAAGGCAATTTCAAAAATATATATAACTTATATGTTTGTATGTACTTTTAGTTGTATAAATAAAATAGATAGTAAGATCAACACCGTTAGATCGTCAATGTACACAGAGAGTCCGGCCTTCGGCCTCGCCCCGCTCTTTGCTCACAAGCCCGAGCTCGGCCTTCGGCCTCTCTTGCGTGGCTGGCAGCCCTGGAGCTGCGTTCAGGCCAGGCCGAAGGCCGAGTCTTTCGTATACATGGATGACCTTATGATTTCATTTCAAACGGCTCTTAACGTCGAGTGGCCGAGGGTCTCCTATAATGGCTCGCCCCCGTCGATTATACGATTCTAGTTTACGTAGGCAGTACCCCAGATCCACTTTGGCGCGCCTTGCGCCCATAAGGCAACAGTTCAAAGCTTCGTCTAAACTACCACCGGCTGTGGTCGACGCCAGGGTTCTCTATGTCATTCGGTCGAGCACCTCCCCCGCCTATATATTATAGGTACTCTCCGCAGGCAGTACCCCAGGTCTACTTTCAGGTCTATTTTGGTACCGTTCCCGGTGCTGCTGCATCTGCGTTTAAATTGAAGGATGCTTTCCTTCTCCAGCCGCATCGTCTCGTGAACAAAGTGCAGGACGAGGCCTAAGGCCGAGCCCTTTGTATACATGGATGACTTTTATATTTCATCTCAAACCTCCAGTAAACCAAGGACCCCCCCCCCCCGGCCGCGCAATCAAGGCCACAGCCCGAGCTGCGTCCAGGACAGGCCGAAGGCCGAGTCTTTCGTATACATGGATGACCTTATGATTCAAACGGCTATTAACGTCGGCTATGACTGGCTGTGGTCGTCGCCCAGGGGCCATTGTAATATTAGGTCGAGCACCCCCCCGCTCCTTATCTATTATCTATCTTAGTTTCCGCGGGCGGTAATCCCAGCTCAGGTCACTTTGGTTGGTATATTTCGAGCACCTCCCCGCCTATATATTATAGGTACTCTCCGCAGGCAGTACCCCAGGTCTACTTTCAGGTCTATTTTGGTACCGTTCCCGATGCTGCTGCAGCTGTGTTTAAATCGAAGGCTTAGCTTCCCTTCCCCCAGCCGCGCTGCCGTTTCGAGAATAAAGTGCAAGACGAGGCTTTAGCCTAAAGTCGAGCCCTCTGTATACAAGGACGACTTTTATATTTCATCTCAAACCTCCAGTACACCAGGGGCACACAACCACCCGAGCTGCGTCCAGGCTGGGCCGAAGGCCGTGCCAGAGCATAATCACGAGACGGATCTCGTGAGCATAACGGGGGGCGAGGCCGTAGGCAGAGTCCTTCGTATACATGGACGATCTTCCGATTTCATCTTAAAGCCCCAATATTCAACCGAGATACTGAGTCCGAAGGCCGATTCGCCTTGGCCCGCGAGGCCGATGGCCGAGTTCCGTGTATGAGAAGCCGAGATGCGTAGCGAGTCCGAAGGCTGGGGCCCGCCTCCAGCCGGTGCAAGCGAGACCGAAGGCAGAGTTGCAGCTTCATAGCAAAGAGCTAAAGCGAAAATAGTCTTTCGGCTCTTCACCTAGTCTAAACCGACAACTCTTCTACGTTGATGACTTTTTACTTACCTCTTAAACTTTTCTTTAACATACTCGAAACTGCAAAAGTAAAATTGTCCTGCACAGCACGCTAGGTGCTTTAGCCTCGCCTCGCCTCTCGGCTTTATGTACGCAGCTCACCCATCAGGCCTTCGGCCTCAGCCCCTCTGCTGGTTTGAGATGAAATGAGAAGGTCATTTATGTATACGAAGGGCTAGGCCTTCGGCCTTGTCACTCTCTCTGCTCACGAGATGGAGCTCGACCTTCGGCGAAGCACAAGTTGTCAGTCGTGTTTTTTATTTTTTAATAATTAGCTTGTTCCTTGGAATCGAGTTAATTTTCAGTTATTCTTTACAATATTCCATGGAAGTAATAAGTACTTTGTACAATAAAGTACTAACTACTTCTATGCAATATTCTGTGGAATAAATTTCTAGAACATAGACATAAGAAAAAAATCAATTAAACATTTTTTTGCTAGCTCTATGGTCTAAAATTCTAGTAACCAATCTTCATGGGTATGGTATGGTTTATCGTGCGTTAGAACATAATATCTTGATGAGTTCATCTCATAAATGTTGACTTCAAGAGTATAAAAGCTCAAGCTTCAGCGATCACCGAATACAACCGGCTTAGGCGTAAATACCGCGCCGATCTTACAGAAATTAAACGGTCTAAACCGTCTAAAAGATTAAATAATGAACGCGAATGGGCAATACGAAAAACTGTTGCTTACTGTACAAGAATCAGAACCGGAAAAACCTAAAAAGAAAAAATCTGTGTCAAATAAGAAAATTTAATAAAATAAATCAATATGTCCACGTTTCTACAAAAAGAAGTGAAATCCCACCAAAAACATTCTGTAAAAAACTAGCCAAGTCTCGATGGAGCTGTTTGTTTGTCTCTAAAAAGTAATGAAATCTAGACAAAGTCGTTCCAAGTCTAAGGTTCCTTACTGCGATTTCTTTATTATTATATTTAATGTTGTGTGACTTGGCCGTTGAACATTCTTTATACATTAGTGGCTTTATCAAGCCTACAATTGACTGGTTATTGAATCAACGTTTTCCAAGTGGCAATTTTCCATCGTCAATGGGTAGCGGTTCTGGCGACAGATTAGTGTAATGGTGTCATGGAGCACCTGGTTTTGTACCCTTGTGTACCCTTCAACGGCCAAGTCACACAACATTAAATATAATAATAAAGAAATCGCAGTAAGGAACCTTAGACTTGGAACGACTTTGTCTAGATTTCATTACTTTTTAGAGACAAACAAACAGCTCCATCGAGACTTGGCTAGTTTTTTACAGAATGTTTTTGGTGGGATTTTACTTACTAATTTCATTATTTGTTTATTCGTAGTTTATGTTAGATTCCCTTTTCTAACATTGTACACAAAAGTATAAACTTACTTGTGGGCTTTCTTCTATCAGGTAATAAAGCCAGATTATTAGGCTTGTGCAGTATATCAGGGCGGTTGTGTAAAAGGCTTCGCAATATATTGGATGTTACCCATATACAACTGTATAAAGGGCTTTTATCTTTTTTAAAACAAGCTAATTATTAAAAAATAAAAAACACGACTGACAACTTGTGCTTGGCCGAAGGTCGAGCTCCATCTCGTGAGCAGAGAGAGTGACAAGGCCGAAGGCCTAGCCCTTCGTATACATAAATGACCTTCTCATTTCATCTCAAACCAGCAGAGGGGCTGAGGCCGAAGGCCTGATGGGTGAGCTGCGTACATAAAGCCGAGAGGCGAGGCGAGGCTAAAGCACCTAGCGTGCTGTGCAGGACAATTTTACTTTTGCAGTTTCGAGTATGTTAAAGAAAAGTTTAAGAGGTAAGTAAAAAGTCATCAACGTAGAAGAGTTGTCGGTTTAGACTAGGTGAAGAGCCGAAAGACTATTTTCGCTTTAGCTCTTTGCTATGAAGCTGCAACTCTGCCTTCGGTCTCGCTTGCACCGGCTGGAGGCGGGCCCCAGCCTTCGGACTCGCTACGCATCTCGGCTTCTCATACACGGAACTCGGCCATCGGCCTCGCGGGCCAAGGCGAATCGGCCTTCGGACTCAGTATCTCGGTTGAATATTGGGGCTTTAAGATGAAATCGGAAGATCGTCCATGTATACGAAGGACTCTGCCTACGGCCTCGCCCCCTTTATGCTCACGAGATCCGTCTCGTGATTATGCTCTGGCAACGGCCTTCGGCCCAGCCTGGACGCAGCTCGGGTGGTTGTGTGCCCCTGGTGTACTGGAGGTTTGAGATGAAATATAAAAGTCGTCCTTGTATACAGAGGGCTCGACTTTAGGCTAAAGCCTCGTCTTGCACTTTATTCTCGAAACGGCAGCGCGGCTGGGGGAAGGGAAGCTAAGCCTTCGATTTAAACACAGCTGCAGCAGCATCGGGAACGGTACCAAAATAGACCTGAAAGTAGACCTGGGGTACTGCCTGCGGAGAGTACCTATAATATATAGGCGGGGGAGGTGCTCGAAATATACCAACCAAAGTGACCTGAGCTGGGATTACCGCCCGCGGAAACTAAGATAGATAATAGATAAGGAGGGGGGGGGGGTGCTCGACCCAATATTACAATGGCCCCTGGGCGACGACCACAGCCAGTCATAGCCGACGTTAATAGCCGTTTGAATCATAAGGTCATCCATGTATACGAAAGACTCGGCCTTCGGCCTGTCCTGGACGCAGCTCGGGCTGTGGCCTTGATTGCGCGGCCGGGGTGGGGGGGGGTCCTTGGTTTACTGGAGGTTTGAGATGAAATATAAAAGTCATCCATGTATACAAAGGGCTCGGCCTTAGGCCTCGTCCTGCACTTTGTTCACGAGACGATGCGGCTGGAGAAGGAAAGCATCCTTCAATTTAAACGCAGATGCAGCAGCACCGGGAACGGTACCAAAATAGACCTGAAAGTAGACCTGGGGTACTGCCTGCGGAGAGTACCTATAATATATAGGCGGGGGAGGTGCTCGACCGAATGACATAGAGAACCCTGGCGTCGACCACAGCCGGTGGTAGTTTAGACGAAGCTTTGAACTGTTGCCTTATGGGCGCAAGGCGCGCCAAAGTGGATCTGGGGTACTGCCTACGTAAACTAGAATCGTATAATCGACGGGGGCGAGCCATTATAGGAGACCCTCGGCCACTCGACGTTAAGAGCCGTTTGAAATGAAATCATAAGGTCATCCATGTATACGAAAGACTCGGCCTTCGGCCTGGCCTGAACGCAGCTCCAGGGCTGCCAGCCACGCAAGAGAGGCCGAAGGCCGAGCTCGGGCTTGTGAGCAAAGAGCGGGGCGAGGCCGAAGGCCGGACTCTCTGTGTACATTGACGATCTAACGGTGTTGATCTTACTATCTATTTTATTTATACAACTAAAAGTACATACAAACATATAAGTTATATATATTTTTGAAATTGCCTTTCAAAGCCCTTCAATTTGATACTACACTCGATAAGATTGATCAAATTTATTTTTTTCGGTCAGCTGTTTATCGCGTATATAATCCGCCATTTTGTTTTTATGATGACGTCACATAGCCTATGTCACTCGGGCGAATGCAAGGAATCCAACAACACCTCTTACATCAAAATCTGTTAAGCCGTTCAGGACTTATGGTGGAATAAAGAAACTTACATACATACATACATACATACATACATGAACGCTGAAAACATAACACTCCTTTTTTGGTCAGTCAGTCGTGTAATAAACGACCTAGGTATTTTATATTTATAATTAAATCAACCATCACTTTATAACAACTTTGGTTGTGTATGCTAATCGTAAAAATATAAGTATTTTATCTATGTACAATAATATATATAAACATACATACAATGCTTTGAAATGCACAGCAACACAAGAGGCCTTAACTAATATAAGAAGAACTAAATAACACAGACTTAATAGTCACACGCAAGAAAAACTATGGCAGACGCGGTCAAACTATATCGATAAGGCTTGGGAAAGAGAAAAATCAGCTAATTCGGAATCATTGCATATAAGATTTTGTCTCTGTCACTCAATAGCTTAGCTTGTCAAGATTCTTTCGATTGTGCCTTATGAGAAAGTGATGACGTTTCCGAAAATAGCTGTGCCAAGCCTGACGGATATTGTTTATCACCGGGCAATGTTCTTATCTTATCTTATCTTAACACGCGGGGTCCGAGGTCCGGAAGTACTTCAAACCTTGGGTTTTTTTGTACTTACCCCAATGCCTTACTCACCCGCATCGGGAATTCTGAAGAAGGACTGCATGACCTTCAGAATATCACCTGTTGCGAAGTGCCTATAGTCCTCCAGGTCTGGATACGCTGATCCCAGGAGGTCCAGTCGCTTGTTTGCCAACGAGTCACAATAACACAAAATGTGCTTCATGGACTCCTCTGCTTTCGCACAAGCCCTGCACAGAGGGCTGTTGACAAGTTTTAATTTGTAGAGGTGACTGCGATTTTCAAAGTGTCCAGTCAAGGCCCCAATCAGAATTCTTGTCTGTATTCTGCTATACTTGCAGATTTCTTTGAGCCACCTGGTGTTGTCTTCACCAAGCATTGCCTTTGAATGTTTAAGTCCATCCTGTGCATTCCATTCGGAACTGTGTCTATCTTTGACATATGCATTAATTGCCGTAGTTACCATCCCATATGACAGCCCTACAAAGGGTTCAGGCCCTATTAAAGACTCATTTGAACCCTTCCTTGCCAACTCATCCGCATTCTCATTCCCCTCAACCCCAATGTGACCCGGCACCCAAACCAGCCTAAGTCTGTTGCGCCTACCTAAATTATTTAGGGACATTATGCAGTCAGAGACCAGTCCAGAGCCAACCCTACTGGAGTCGAGGGCAGCAAGTGCAGGTTGGCTGTCGCTAAGGATGTAAATCGTGCGATTTTCTTGTCCTTCCTCTAGGTTCAATTTAGCACAGACGGTGATTGCATACACTTCCGCCTGAAAGACGGTCGAGAATCGTCCCATGCTCTGATACAGTTGTCTGTCCGTCGAAAAGATGCCTGCTCCTGTTCCTTGGTTGGTTTTAGACCCATCCGTGTACCAGATTAGGCAGTCTTTTTCTTGAGGTTTAAATTCTCCTTTCCATTCATCCCTTGTTGGGATATATGTCTTATAGTTTCTTTTGAAGTTATACCTCGGGAGAATCTTATCACTGCCCATGTGTAACATCCTTTCGAGATTCTGTGGTACCTCCAGTAGTAGATGTCTAGTCTTTGGCGCATGCCTGTTCCACAATTTAGATACAGATAGTCTGTAGAGTGCTTTACAGGCTTCGCCTTTGATGTGCAAGTGTAGCGGTGGCAGTCCAAGTATTACCTCCAAGGCCGCTGTAGGTGTCGTGGAAAACGCCCCCGAGATTGCACAACAGGCTATTCGTTGCAGTTTCCTAAGGGCATCCATACACGTCACCTGTTCGACCTTCGGCCACCACACTAGTGCTCCATAGGTCAAGATTGGTCTAATCATCATTTCATACAGCCAACGTACAATGTACGGTTTGAGGCCCCATGTTTTGCCATAGGTGTTTCTGCACATACCAAATACCCTTGTGGCCTTAGTTATTATATTATTAACATGAGTATTCCAAGTCAGTTCTTTATCTAGTGTGACTCCCAGATATTTTACCTCCTTGGACAATTGTAGCTCTGTGCCATTCATCTTGAGGTTCTCAAGCCCTTTCAGTTTGCGACGTCTTGTAAAAGGAACGATGATGGTTTTACTCGGGTTTATATTCAAGTGGTTCGCGGTACACCACTCTTGAACTTCCCGCAGGGCCTTATTCATTATCCCTTTTACCGTATCAGGAACTTTCCCATTAACCAGGATGACAATGTCATCTGCATATCCAACTGCTATGATCGGACCTCTGTTCAGAGATGCTATCAGGGAATCTATAACTAAACTCCACAGGGTCGGCGAAAGTACCCCCCCCTGTGGGCACCCTTTCGTTGTTATTGCTGACAGCTTTTCTCCCATGTGCTCAGATGTTATTATTCTGCCTTTGAGCATATTCTCCATCCATCTGCAGAGTGTATCTGGAATGCCGTGTTCCATTGCTGCCTTGCAGATCGAGTTAAAAGTAGTCCGGTCAAATGCTCCTTCAACATCCAGAAAGGCACCCAGACATACCTCTTTATTCTCTAGCGCCTTTTCAGCCTGACTTACCACATAATGAAGAGCAGTCTCCGTGGATTTGCCAGGCTGATAGGCACATTGCATTTTATGAAGTGGATACCTTTTAAGCGGACCGTCTCTAATATATCTGTCCACCATCTTCTCCAGTGACTTTAGTAAGAACGACTGAAGACTTATTGGCCTGTATGACTTAGCCTCTTCGTATGTCGCTTTTCCTGGTTTTGGAATAAACGTAACTTTTACTAAATTCCATGCTCTGGGTATATGCCCAAATGCTATGCAGGCCCTGAATAGCCTACATAGATGTGGACCGAGTATGGAAATTCCTTGTTGCAAGAATATAGGGTAGATGCCGTCTGGGCCGGGCGCCTTGAAGGGTTGCAAGGTTCCTACTGCCCATCTTAGTTTATGGTCATCCACCACTTTCTTCGCCACTTCCCAGTCCCGTTTGAAGGTTCTAGCCTCCCAGGACTTCAGGCGGTTAAGATCTTGTTGATCATCTGTTGTCTCTATGCAACCTGGGAAGTGAGTTTCATACATCACCTTTAGTGTCTCCTTGGCGGTTTCTGTTTGCACGCCACTGTTGTCCTTGACAGTTGACAACGGGTTAGCCTTGGTGACGGATACAGCTTTGGCTAATCTCATTCCTTCAGGTAATGAACCGATGGAATCGCATTGACGTTTCCATCCTGTCCACCTTGCTTTGCGAACCGTTTTCCCGTATTCAGTGAGGGCCTTATGGTATTCGCTGAAGTCCTTCTTAGCTTTGGCTTCGTTGAAGAGCTTCCTTGTTTCTTGTCGCATTTTTGCCACTTCCGGCGTCCACCAGGGTTCCTTTTGGTTCCGAGGTTTTCGCTTAGGACAGCTTGACATCCATGCCTGTTTTATGCACTCTGCTATACGATCTGCTTCCAGCTCCAGGTCGACGATGGAGTTCAACTTAGATACCGGAGCTCCTAGCTCTGCTTTGAGCATTTCTCTGTAGGTTACCCAGTCTGTGTGTCTGGGGTTCCTCCTCGGAACAGTGTCTGATCTTAAGTTACCACATCTGTACCTAAAGCATATGTAGTTGTGATCCGATAACGATATCTCATCTGACACATGCCAATTATCTACCTTACCATATGCCTTTTTACAGGCCAATGTAATATCGATGACCTCTCTTCTCGCAGAATTGAAGAAGGTAGGTTTATTACCTTTATTGAGAATCAGCATGGGAGAACTCACCAGATACTCAGCCAACTTTTCTCCTCTTTCATTGATGTCCGTGCTGCCCCACAAGAAATTGTGGGCATTAGCGTCACACCCAATTACAAGGTCCAGCTTCTTCTCCGTCGTGTGATGCACAAGTGCCAACAGCTCCGGTGAGACTGGATCCTTCCTTTCGTAAGGCAGGTAAGCTGCGGCCATGACCACCGCCTGCTCTGCCCCTATCTGGACCTTGACTGCCGTCAGGTCCCTGTAACATAAAGAATTGAGTACCATTGCATTTATACCATCCCTGATATATATGCATGTTCTCGCATCATTAGTAGTGCAGTAAGTGAAAATACGACTATTCAGACTACCAAAGCCTTTAATTTGGCCATTATATAGATAAGGTTCTTGAATAAGAGCAATATCATACTTATTCAGCCGTAGCTCTCGTGCTAGAATAGCCACGGCTGCCTTACAGTGGTGTAAATTTATTTGTACGCACCTTAAAACCCCCATATTGAGGCCTAGTTGTGTCGGCGTACCGACAGTTCCTTTTCGGAGTCTGAAAACTCCACCTCTTCCACGTCCCGCGGCGATGATGCCAGCAGGCCTAGGTCCACGGGCCCAGACGTAGCCGGCGACAGCGCCAGCTGCTCGGCCGCATCCACTAGTGGCGAGACCGACATCGGGGGCCTCGCCATTGGTCCAGTGGTCACCACCAGGCCAGGTGACGGTGAGCGCGACCGCCCCAAGGCGTGCTGCCTGCGCAGGTCCAATGGCCGGAGGAAGCCGCCGCTCCTCTACCTCCAGGCGCAGCCACTGATGGAGTCGGCTCAGCCCGCAGTGGCCGTCCAGCCTCCAGCGTTCCTGCCGGCCCCAGAGCCAGTGGTCGCGTCTGTGGCAGCGGTGGCTTGGGCGCATTCCGCTCTCCGTCCCGTCCCCGCGGATCTTCGCCATCCCGACCCGTGGACGCAGCAGCCTCACCCTCCGCCGGAGCAACGGCATCGTCAAGGACCTTGAAGATGTCGGTGCTCAGGCAGTTTTGAGTCTGTACCCACGGGCCTTAATGTAGTCCGCGGAGACTTGGTCGACGAGCACAACACGTCTGACGTGCTCCCTCTCCACCAATGTATCCACTACCTTCCATTCATCCGTCTTTAAAGATGGATGGATTCTTTGGAGGTACCGAAGTACCAGTGAGCTCTCCGTCAGGGCAATATTCCTCGTCTTCCAGGCTATCTTGACGGGCTTGGGCAGATCCTTGGCGTGAAGCAGCTTGACCTCCATGCCCTCAAACTTCTCACCTCTTATGGCGTTGCGGATCCATTCGACATCCGTCTCTCCATAGCAGGAGAGGTGCATGGCTCCAGCAACGACACCCTTGAGGTCGACCATCGGAACATAGTCCAGGTCAGCCACCATCTTCTTGAACAATCGGGGGCAAAGGCCGTCCACCCGTTGCACGTGAACTGCTTTCCCGGGAATCCCTCGGGGACGATTGCCATCCGAATGGCAGCTGCAGCCGTACTGTAAGGCGCAGCTGTGTCCAGCCTCGCCTTCTTAGCTCCAGCCGCCGCCTCGGCGACCTCATCGCTGACCTCCCGGTCTCTCTTGGCTGCAGACGCCTCCACAGCCTCCTCCCTTTTGAGCTTGCGCATACGACGCTTAACGGACCCGCAAAGCCTCTTGCCCCGCTTCGTGCGCCATTCCGACCCGGTGCTACTTCCAGCTACCGCTTCCTCACGAGGGCAATGTTACTCTATTCTTTATGTTTGCTAACTGCAAGACGGAAGTTATGTTTGTAATTTAAACCTATATTAATATTCATTTCTGTTTTCAGTGATAGGCTGAATCAGCCGCCGCCGCCTAAAGCAGTTTCTATCATTGTATAGAAATATCTTTTTTATGGGCCTCTAAAGAAAGGTCTAAAAAAAAAAAAGGTGTGGGCCACCAGAACAAAACACCAAGTTTAGCATTGGCAATCAAAGTGTTATATGTAGAGGGGGCGAGGAGGCACCGGAAAAAATGCGCAAGTGGACCTGAGAGTAGACCATCAGCGACATGGGGTACTGCCCGCGGAAACGGTAAGAGATAGCGGGGGTTCGTATCTTAATTTATTCCTTAAATATTACATATCTCTTACTAGGTATATCTATTCTAATCTAATATTAAGTCTAAGTAGACTAAATGTTGAACTTAAATGGACTTTTGACAATGACAGTCCTTATATTTTATAATTAATTAAATTCATATACGCAAATTCTATATAGCACTAATAAAGATTTTGATTGATTCATTAATTGATTAAAATTTGAAAAGTGCCGTTGATGTCTTTTGTATGGGGAAATGAAAATAAAGTTAAAAAATAAAAAAGAACTATTGACAAATTCAATTTTGACGTACTTACATCTTATAGTGGTGACCGTATAATGTATGTTACTGTATGACGGTAAGCATAATATGGTCCTAGTTGGGAGTTACGTATGGTAAGGATATTATAGCTGCACGGCATGTTGTGAGTTATGTACGTTGAAGATACTACACCCGTATGGTGTGTTGTACTGAGCCTAACTCTTCTCTTTCGATACCTCTTACATATTTTGAAACTTTAACCAATAAACTCATTTTTATCGGTGAGAACTATACTAACGAATTTAAACGCTTCACGTTTAACGGCGACGATTGTCCAAACAACTTCATTCAGATAATAAAGAAAAAAACAGGGGTATTTATAGGGCCAATAGTTTAATTTACAGCCAAAACAATTTCTCTTAGAATTTATGTCTGACTGTCTGTATGTTTGTCCATCACGTAAAAATTACTGGTGGCGACGCGAGGTCGTAGACAACAAAATAAAAATGTAGAGCCGTTTTGTTTTGTTTGCCAACCCCAACAAGAAATATAATAATATTCGGTCTCCAGCACATACTTTCTGCCCTACGTGTTAAAACTTCTTAATATCATGATAACTGTACGTCGGCGACCAGATTGTCACAAAATAACAGTATGCTTAGTAATTTGTACCAAACAAGTTCTGTAATTATTATTTGCAGGCTCGATCAACTGGAGTAATGTGCTTTAGAAAAAGGTGTCATCTATAGCTTGTTAAAAGTCTATGTAAGTATTCTCATCCATATAAATATAAATAAAAATTGTATTATTGAATTCAACACTGACCGAGTGGTATATAAATGCAGAGACAAAACTGCTGTAAGTAGAAACTTGAACTTGTGTAGAGGTTCTTTATATAGCATATGCTGCACCCTGGGGCTTTGAGGTATTGTTAGATTCCTTACATTCCTCCGAGTGACATAGGCTGTTTTTTTATTTTTAAAACTTTTCATTTATGTATAGCGATTCATAAACATTATACTAAATATACAGAACGATGTTAAAATGTTATTGTGACTTGTGTTGTAAATAAAATGTTTAGAACAACTCAAGCTTGTTTTTCTTCATTTTAAATTGGAAAATGGCATTTACCTACATTCAATCCTTATCAATTTACCGTAAAAAAACAATTTCAGCCATTTACTTATCGATGCATTGCATATCACATCACACTATTATATACGATAGTTCGGATGTTAGTTTGTGAGTATATTTGTTGCTCAATCACGCAATTTACTGAGAGTGAAATGGAGAAGGCAATGGCAAACCACTCCATTAACACTGCCAAGATAGTAGTGTGTGATTCATTCCATATAAATCAAAATCAAAGATTCTTTATTGAAACTTGGTCTTCAAAGAAGGCTCTTTTTAACGTCAAAAACTAATATAATCATAGTATATTATGTCTCAAAGCTACAAACTACTAACATTTCAGAACGACCACTGCTGGGAAGGAATGCCGAAAGAAACTCATGAAACAGTCTTGGTCGCCTAACATGTCAGAGGAGTTTAAATAAATTTAAAATTAAATACTACTAGTTTTTGATTTTAAAATACTGAGCAGTGAGAGCATTTTCCAAATATACAGGGTTACTAGTATTTAACACATAACCCATACCCATAGGGTTACTAGAGGCGATTTAGATTACATCAAGACTAACAACATTTGTTCTATGACTTTTGCTTGAGACCAGGTCCAACCTGAGCTGCAAAAAACAAAATTCATATGCGCTTAACCGCAGCGTGTGCGCGTTGCAATAAGATAGTTTTTGCACACCACAATGTTCTTCGTAGGATTTAATACACTTATCCTTCGGACAAAATATCACCCTGTATTGTATACCTATAGTTCTTTTTCATAGAATTTGAATGGAAATAGTAAAACGACTGTGTTTATTATTGTTATTAAGTTTTTGTTCCAAGTAAAAGCTAACTCGTATGTACAGGAAGGAACTATGTATTTATATTGAACTACTTTGGTGGTTAATACATGTTTTACTTTAGAATGTTTGAACTAATATTTGAATTATTTTAAACAAAATTCAACAAAAAATACAGTGAAGATTGTTTACATGATAGGACTGGTAAGAATAAATGGAGTTTATATAAATAAAATTTCTGAACAATATAGGTATATTTTTGTATTTAGTGTGATTGCTTTGTGATAGATGGCGCTGTACGTTTTCGTTTTTTCTGAATCGCGCTATGATTTTGCTAATAATAGGGTGGTAGAATCACGGGGTAGAATAGATATGCATTTAATAATACATTCAATAATATACATTAGTGACGTAGTAATGTATACAATATGCATGTAATATAATACACAAATACGGGTATGTATTGAACACGTACTACGGTATGTAGCATCATCGATAAAATATTAGTACCTATAGATGGATATTCACGTACATTGAATCTGTACCTCACCAAAGTTGTATTATACTTAGATGGCGCCACTGAGAAGTACATCATCTCGGTTTTCATGAAAATTCCGTGTGTCGCTGCAGTCGTAGTTCAAATACCATACGAGTTAGTTAATATTCAGAGGCAATAGATGGCACCCCATCTCTACAACTACAGTAGGTACCTACCTATGGCAATAGATGGCACCACCATCTCTACAACTACAGTAGGTACCTATCTATACGAATAATAATCGACGTCTACACTACATGCACGAAACGACTATAAAATTACTTATTTATATGTAGGTAGGTCATCGAGATATTTTACTACGTACTAGAGGAGACGCCGAAATACATCGGCGCGTAATCATACGCCAGCCGGCGGCTCTTCGCTCGCTCAGACGGTCGCTACGCAAGCTCTTTGAGTGTTAAGTCTTGCTTGCTCGTGATCAAAAAATCGTGAATTTTGTTCGAAATACGCCCGCGTTTATTACGATACCGTATCAATAATACGAGCAATACATGGAAGTGGGATGGAGTAACTTTCCTTCGGTGAGTTACTAGATAATCATTTTTTAACTTAATTTGTGCTAAATATTATTAGCGGACGCCATGATGCCCATGACGCGTCATTTGTCATAGACTAAGAATTCAGATAGAACAAGTGTAGGTAGAATAACCTGTAATTTCTTGTTATACCTAGCCTACCTTATAAAAGTGATACCATTTTAATAAAATATTATTTATGTACTAACATTGTATTATGTTTGTTTTAGCCAAGAAGCAAAAACGTGGCATCAGAATAATAATCGTTTATCTTCTAAGAGGCAAAAATTAATTAAACTTATATTGTTTGAAGGAATTAAATAAATATTACTCACTGAAAAATTATATGGCGTTTATTTTTTTGTACCTATCAAAACTAAAAGTATAATTTGTAATTAGTCTACTGCGTTCTAATTACACGCGAACGAAGTCGCGGGCATAAACTAGTATGCAATAAAGAAACAAACATCAATTTGTTTTGTACCTACCAAGTTTTATTCAAAAGATTTGGTAAGTTCAAAACGCGAAACAGATGTCCACTCTGTGGTGTTTGTTATAATCTTGAGTCGCAAGTAAACAATAGCCTTGAAGCGCTGTAGCGCTGCTTGTTTCTGGACACTTTAATTATTGCTCCAGCGCTGCAGCGGATTTATTTTAACTTTTACAAAAACGGGACACACATTTTATTTGGAGTAGCCAGGGACTGGATATCGATATTTTCAAAATACCGATATTTTGACGAAAATATCGATAACGGAATTGATAACTGAAGTAAATACCAATATTTTTATCGCTATTATGGTGAACTGGTATAAAAGTATCGATCATTTTTATCGATACACCTAGGCTGCGAGGCGACGTTGCTAGATCGTGCACGTCATGTGTACCGCGGCCGCCAGCGTTCGCCGAGCGCGGGACGGCACGGTACGGCAACAGCGCGCTCGCATGAGCATTCATTTATTTGATGTTTTGTTGTCACAGATAACCCCCAATAGATTCAGTATCATTCAATTCCTGTTCGCGTCGAAAAGTCGAAAGTCATCAAACTTAGAGGAAGTACGCGGGGGTCGGGAGCGGCAGCTGACGTCAACGAGAAAAGGACACACATATACTTGATACTTGGGAAAGAAAGAGATGCTTGCAAAAGACATCAACGACACCCCATTTTGGTACTCTAGTTCGCAATGTTTCACATAGTTCGACCATTATAATGTGAACTCTGCACGTAATTTTATTAAATTAATTAATAAACATACCTGTGGAAAGTTATACCATCCTTTTGGAGATTTGATATCCTTGATGATTTTCTGTACCATTTTATGGAACATGTACTCATTTTTACACACTCAACGAACCTAATAGATTTTTTCGGAAATTTTCACAAAACTATCTCACAGGTCTGAGTTCTGGTCGCAACTAATGAAGCAATTTCATTTATACGTGAAAAAGCATGTAAGTGCGGTGACCACGGACGCCCATACAAGCGGAATCTATTGGGGGTTATCTGTGTTTGTTGTAGTACTCTCGCGACTACCTACTTTTGTATGTTGTGAAAATATTGTGCAAAATAAATAAGACAACTATAATACGAGTATAGAATAAATGACAAGTGTGAATTAGAAATAGAAGGTACCTAATAATACTGACAAATGATATAAAATTAATTTTAATGAATATGCGAAGAGGATTTCATATAGCTTTTGCCCGCGGCTTCGCCCGCATGAATTTTACACGAGAACAGTGCTTTTACTCGGTATGAAAGGTACGCTCTATGTCCTTCTCCGTACTTCTAACTATGAGTATGCGCAGAAATAGACAAATTTTTATTCGGATATTTTTACTCGAATTATCTATCATACGAATAAAATTTTATCCGTGGAAATTCATTCGCGGTTAATTTATATACGAATAAATCATCCGCGGATAAATTGGCCTCGAATAAATTATCCGTGATATTATCCGTCATTGGAATAACGAATAAATTACGACATCATTTTCATAAGTACAATCGTTTTAGGTAAGTAATGCTTGCTTGTTTTTGATGTAAAACATCTGTCGTCTGGCTTCTGACAATCTATAGGAGTGATTTCGTAGTGTTAAATAAATTTAAACTTACCAAACCAAAAATTTGTTTTTTACCAAGAAACAAAGTAATGCCGAAAATTTTGGACCGACCAAGTGAAATATATATTTATACTTCAATTGAAAGGCAAGTGATATTAAACCAACGGGCAATTTCAATTGGTCGGATTATACGTCAGCGATAAAAATCTGAATGTAAACATTTGGCGCACCATTTAGAAAAAGATCCGTCATCATTTATTATTTTATTCTCATTTCATGCTATAATATTTTATTATCCTAACTTCCTAACTAATATTATAAATGCGAAAGTGAGTTTGTTTGTTTGTTTATTTGTTTGTTTGTTTGTTACCTATTCACGCTTCATCTACTGAACAATCTTCCTGAAATTTCGCATACACATAGTTAGAAGTACGGAGAAGGACATAGGGTACCTTTCATCCCGGTAAAAGGCACTGTTCCCGTGGGAAATTCACGCGGGCGAAGCCGCGGGCAAAAGCTAGTAATAAATAGATTAGGTAGGTATAGTGATAGTTGTAATCCAATTTTGATCATAAAAGCATTTCATTAGAATAGGTAGGTATATATATGTATATATATATGTGTGTCGCAGTCGGATTGTATAAATCGACGTAAGATAACAGAACGTTTGTATTGCGGCGGGTCAACGATTAGCCAGATCGTCATTGCAAGAGGTACTACAATATGGCGGCTCACGTTTAGGCTCATTGTAAGTACTTATTCCATAATGTAGGGTGACCAAGTACTAACAAAATGAAACATTGTTTATATACAGCATTTATAAGGGTATACAAAAAGGGGTATACATCCAAAAGGGCACGAACCAGCCCCTAATACTGATCAACTTTTACTATGGGACCAACTTTGTATGGTGACAAAAAAAGCGGTTCCATACATTTCGATCAAGTAAGTTTGTAGAGTTATAGGTCGTTTCGCCCGTCATTTATTCGCCCGGTCGGGTCAAACGACCAAGTCACAATATTTATAATAATTGATTGGGCGTTTCGCCCGATGAAAGCTTTATTACAATTTAAACACCAAGTAACGTGAGCAAATTAAACTAAAACTTAACTAAAACCATATAATTTTATCACTAGTTTTTATTTTTAAAATTAATTAATTAGCTGTTGCCCGCGGCTTCGCCCGCGTGAGTTTTGCTTAGATGAAAAATGTTTTTGTGTTCCAAACTATAGTAACCTAAACTCCAGTACTCAAAATTTCAGCCATTTGGTTATCCCGTGTCCCGCGGGAATATATTAGGTACTCGTAGTACAGTCGCGGTGTTAAAATGAATCAAAAGTGATATTTCATTCAATAAAAGATCTTCGATGATATGAAAACATATCTGTGATTATCTTATATACTTTTGTTGATTATTGTTATAAGAACCATTTTTTATTTTTGTAGACGATTATTGTCATAACCACGTTTTAAGTGGGTTATAAGCAAATCCCAAGTGAGTGTTGTAATGTTTAGTGTATCTTATTTTTTATGACATGGGAGTTGATTAATTATAACCAATATATCAATACAATTTGTATTTTTTTTTATCAAAGCGATCTATTTTGATGCTGTCTGTACATGAAAAGTAATAAAACTTCTATCGGACGAAACGCCTAATCAAATATTATAAATATTGTGACTTGGTCGTTTGGCCCGATCGGGCCAAATAACGGGCGAAACGACCTATAACTCGTATTTTTGACTGAAATGGATAGAGGGACACTTAAAAAGAATAATAGAAAGCAAAAAAATTTTTTTGGAATTTCTTGTCTGACTGTCTGTCTGTCTGTCTGTATGTATGTACGCGTTTCACGCAAAAACTACTAGACTGATTTGAATGAAACTTTTTTTGTTGTATAGCTATTAAGCCTGGGCAACATATAGGCTATAATTTATTTTGAAAACTGGAACACCTGATGAAGAACCTTAACAGAACATCTAAACTATAAGAAATATGGAAATGGTGCCTTAACAAAAGTCGTTCAACCTGATGAGCATTTTCTGATGACGTATAAAAATTGAAGATCTGGAACATCTGATGAAGAACTGCAAGAGACCAGCTACACTATAACATATATGGAAACGGCGCCTTATTAAAAGTCGTTCAACCTGATGAGCATTTTCTGCTGACGTATAAAAATTTAAGATCTGGAACATCTGATGAAAAGCTCCAAGAGAGATTTTTCATCTAAGCGAAACTCACGCGGGCGAAGCCGCGGGCGACAGCTAGTTATGCTATATTATAGGAAGTCGTACGACATCCTATTTTGTTTGTCTTTATAATAGAGCGCGAAATATTTTATGTACTTACATAAGTCGGTACTGACTGCCTAGTCAGGAATCGTACTTTGTAATTATTTGTATGACAGTATTATTAAAAAATCATTTCGCTATACAATGTAAATTTTCGGAATTCCGGAACCATAACATACAGAATACGGACATCCGTAATCAGTCATCAGAGTAAGGACGTCAGCGGCACAATAGACAAATAAAGCAGTAGAGCAACTCCATACAAATGGCCCGATTTGACGCACGCACACAGACAAGCGCGTTTACACGGCCGCTAAGTGGTCATCGGTACTCAAGACGCAGGAGCGTCACGACACGATGTGCGCCGCTCAGTCTGGTCGCGGACGCGGATCGAGACGCATCTCGCGCTGTGTCTGCTCGTTGTGTACCTACGTTTCATTCTTGACGTAGTTAAATAGCGCTCTGTATTATTACATATTACTTACAGTTAATTATTATAATAGATGCGTCACGATCACGCATGGTCGCATGTATTGCTGTGTTTACGGATGCCTTAATTCAACTGTTATTAAACTCCATTTATTCTTTCCAGTCCTATCATGTAAACAATCTTACCATGTCTTTTTATGATTTTAAAACAATATAAATTAAAATAGTATAAGAAAAACTCCACTTTATCACTTTATAATTTTATTTATCTTCTCTCCGTTACAAATTATAAATCCACTTAAACTAAATCTATTTTTAAAATAACTTGAGCAGCATAACAACAACACATTTGAATACTTAATTTAAAAATATAACTCGAGCAGCATAACGCTAGCTCTCAAGAACGTGTTGACTCCACGAAATTCAAACGCAGACTGCCTTGGCTGGCTCGAGTGAAGCTTGTTTTAATGAATCGACATCCCTACCATTCGATTTGAATTATAGCGAATGTCGTTAATTTTTCAAATCTACGGTTATTAAGACTTTTTTTAATAACATATATGTATATATTGTGGTAATTATTATAATAAAAATAAAGAGACCTTACAATAGACTTTTTAGGAAATTACTTTCGTGGTTAATAAATGTTTTACTTTAGAATGTTTAGGTTTGAACTAATATTTGATTTATTTTCAACAAAATTCAACAAAAAGTACTGTAAAGATCGTTTACATGATAGGACTGGTAAGAAAAAATAGAGTTTACACCAACTATGTCATTTTTTAAACTTCCTGCTGATGCTGAAAGGTAAAATAATACCACAATCACTTTTTAGTAGTTTGTTACTTTTTTTATGAGTAGTTTGCCTAATAAGCATATAAAATGGAAAACACTATACAGTTTGGACTTTTTACCGCTTCCTTATGTCAGGGGCATAAGCGTTGTTATGGAACTGCAAGTGTTTAGTGGCATGTGCTGTTTGCCATACATAAAATAAGTAGGTACCTACCACATGTAACTTATATAAAGGCAGGTTCTATCAAACGGCAATTGTAAAAACATATCTATAGCTGATCGAGTAAGTACTTAGGTAGGTACATCAACCACTGAAACGATTTAGACAAAATGTTGTATGGAGATAATTTAAGTACCGAGAATGGACATATGCTATAGTTTGCCCGCAACTTCGCTCACGTAAAATATATAACGCCAACGAAATGCGCCTACACACATACTATACAAACTACACGCCTGCTTTACGTTTTGTAGGCGCCAACCCTAGCGCTCCGCCTAGCCGTAGGTATAAACTTCAAGGACACGACTCAGTTGCTCTACTGCTTTATCTCTGTCTATTGTGTCAGCGGGCTGCACCGGGTGAGAGGCGGGCGCTGCGCGAGCCCCCCGCCCGTGTGTTCGCCACTTCGTCTGCTTCACCCCCTCAAATACCTAAACTTCCACTATAAGAGCGCCTTAAACCCCTTTCCCTCGATTGACTTTTACAATCTGCACGGGAAGAGAAGCAGCTGGCACATTCTATGTTTTTCTTCGCTCCCAGACCAGCATGGAAGCAAATTAATTCAACGGTTCGAGAGTTATCGCGGAAAAAAACATACTTACATACATACAAACAATGTGTTTCCTTTGTGTTAACTTGAATTATTATTATTGTAATCTAATGAAAAATCTGTCTCCTCAATATTATTTTAAAATGCCTTTTTTTTTCAAATATAAGGATTTATTTGCAATTTTTAATTTTATGAATATTGATTTCTTATGAAATGGAATAAATAAATACATGAATGCCCGAAACCTTAGAATTGCGCCATCTAGTGAATTTGTGTGGTACTATTACGCGATTTGCTTTGATCAAGCTTTGTTGCTTCTAATTTTAACGACAAAATAGACAAAACACGCGAGAACCGCGAGATTGATACTGGTAGCGACATCTAGTTAGTCCAGGAACAAGTAACAGTCAGGCACATTTTGATATATGAAGAATATCTGTCTATACTTGTTAATATTTTGTCGATGGTAGCATGTATGCAATATATATTATATATTTACATTAATATGTGGTATATATGTTATATTAATTATTTGATATATAGTTTGGATATATTGTGTAGTGTAAGTATCGCGATTAGCCGATAGAGCAACACGGACTTCCGGGCCGCGCGCGGAAGTCCTTGTTGCTCGAAGGATTGGCCAAAACAACATTTGATTCGTAGTGATGACATCAAAAACAATTTTCATCAAAGAGAAAGCAAACGCCAAATGTATGGAACTAAGCGATTAGTAACTATCATTATTATTATTTAAAATACTTTTTTAAGGACGCCAGCACAAACACCAGATCAGTCCTCTCATACTGGGACCATTTTATTTAATTCCCCAAAACCCCTGTAGTTATTATAATTAGGCTCAGCAGATGGTTCATCGTCACAGCGCTGCCCACCATATTCCAGTAACTATTTTATTTTTATAGGAAGACCAACAGCTACAATTTTAGTCTTAAATGTCACTAACTATGTCTTACCTATCACTGTTAAGGCCCATTTAGACGGTGCAAGTTTCTTGTACATTAATGGCATTGACACGCAAAGAAGAAGTCCTCTCATACTGGGACCATTTCACCAAATTCCCTGAGATATTAGTATGGTTATTATAATTAGGCTCAGCAGAAGGTGAGCCATGGTCACTGGTCCCTATGATAAAGTCACTGTTAAGCGTCTATTCAGCTGACAGTGACCTGTGAGGATTCCTATGATGATTCTAATGTTCCTGTTCAATTTAAGCGGGCGTTTCCTAACCGTATGTTTCCAGCGTGAAGGACGGTTCGTTCCGCCAGTACAAGGGCCCGCGCGACGCGGACGCCATGTGGTCGTTCGTGGAGTCCGGGCGCTGGCGCCAGGCCGAGCGCGTGCCCGGCTGGAAGGCGCCGGACTCGCTGCAGATGACGCTGGTCGCTGAGCTGTTCAAGCTGTCGCAGGCGCTCAGGGTCAGTTGGGGTTGTAGATTGTTACGTCGCTAAATCTAAATCTCCCCTGGTCGCAAAACAGCCCTTTCGCAAAATATGCCTTTCGCAAAACGGCCCTTTCGCAAAATGTGCCTTTCACAAAATGGGGACGTTTCCCATTTAGTCGGTATCGCCGGCCAAAATTGTCGAGTCAACTATCAGCAACGTTTGCGCAAGTTATTTAAATACCGGATTGGGTTTCGGCTTAAGCTGAAAGATAAACAATTCTGAAAAGCCCGGGCATAAATTAAAGAGAGTTTCATTGTTTGTCTATAGGCCTATTTTCCTCTAGCATCTATTAAAAACCATTTAAATCCCGGGCCAAGAAACTCTGGTTGATATTAAAATATGTTAATTTGGACATTTAGAGGCAGAGGTGATCGTGAGCGTACCTGAGATGTGATTATCCTCTTTTTTTGAGGTGGGTTAAGGTCAGAAATAGGTTATCAAGTGTGCAATGAAATAATTACCTATAATTTGAATACCTGTTGGTAGAATCAGAATCAGAAATTCTCAGAATAAGAACTTCTAAAACTTGGCCTTTAAATAAGGCTGTTTTTCACGTCAAAAACTAATAATATAATCATAGTATATTATGTCACAAAGCTACAAACTACTAGCATTTCGGAACGACTAAGTTTAAACCTAAGGTTTATGAGATTACCGGTAATAAGTGAGTGTAAGAACGCAATTTCGAAATGGGCAAAATACTAGTAATATTCTAGAACTCTATGATTTCACTCCTCAATCTATAGATTTACAAAATTAGTACCTAGGTAGAGATAGAAACATTGAACGCGCATTATACTAAATTTAGACTTCACAGAAACTTATCAGTTTTAGAAGTATAGATAGTAAGAAATAGTTAAAGCTAAACATTCATATCACAAAATACATTTTACTTTTTAGGGTTCCGTAGTCCGACAAGGAACCCTTATAAGATCATTCAGTCCGTCCGTCCGTCCGTCCTAGTCTGTCACAGCAGAATATCTTCTACGTTTATGGACTGATTTGCATGTAACTTGGTTCGAGGATACTTCAAATATAGATCTCATTTTTAAAAATACAATAAATTAAAATTACCACTTTTTAAGGGTACCTCCCCATACATGTAAAGGGGGGGTGAATTATTTTTTTGAGTCCACCTTGTTTGGGGTATCGTTGAAAAGGACTATGAAAATAAGATAAGGTTTCCATACAACACTTTTTTATCAGCTTTACCATTTGCGAGATATAGCTCGCCAAAGTCGTTTACACGCTTTTTTATAATTGCCCTGCACAGCACGCGAGGTGCTTGCACCTCGCGCAGCACGCGACATCTAGTGTGTTATATATATAACTCCTTCGAATTAGTCTACTAAAGTATACTAGTACCTCTTCTAAATATCCTCTATACAGGATGTTTTTTTAAATCATTGGCATCCTTTCTTCTGGTGAAAGTACTCATGAACATGAGCAACTTTTTGTATGGGACCGACTCAATCCGATGGAAAAAAAAATCAGCTGTTCCATACATTTCGGGTGAGTAGGTATTGGAAAATAGTATGGAACAGCAGATTTTTTCCATCGGATTGAGTCAAAACTCTTCCGCACAAGCTAACGGTAGCAGAAGGATAACTTCTATTCGGCAGTTTTCTAGTCTGGGCAATGTCCTGAAGCTACGCTCTCAACATCATATCCCAAGCTAAATATGAGCTCATTATTTCTGCAAGAGTACAAATATGACTGCTAGGTTATAAAAGAAACTGAAATGTTAACAGTTGATACAAAAATAAGTATAATATACCTATACATAATATTTAAGTTTTAATAGACTGTAATACATCGAAGCTATAAGTTTTTATCGTTTAAAAAAAGACATACGAGTTTTTTTTCAGTAAGTCAATTTTATGTGATGGTAATTAAAAGCGAAACTTTTTTAGCTCTATTGGGACAGTGGGATCTTAATAATTTTATGTTTGCTAGTAAGATTAGTATTTCAAGTGCATGTTTAACGCACATCTACCGTTATTATAACTGCATTAGGTACCTTTACTCCAAATTATCTCTAAGAGGTCGCCGGCGCGTGACCATGAGCCCTTAAGCAACTGATTTGTGTAACATAAAAATGTAACGAAAGGGCTTTGGCCTTAATGGGTAATGATTTCATGGCATAATAAAACTGTAAACATTTCAAGATTAATCCACGTTATTTTGTGGGAGAACAGATGATGATTTACCAGTAAGTTGCAACATCTATGCTACACGCACCTAAGGGCCATTATGACAACATACAGCTAAATTTAAATTAATGACTTAAATGAGCCCAAATAACTTGATGTCGTAAATTGATTACTTCAGAATACGGCCCTGTGCGTGAAAGAAAGGTCTAAGTAGGTAATAGGCACCTACTGAATAGATTTTTTGAGTGGAAAACCATTCAATAGGCATACGTTCAGCAGTGGACGCAAATATGCTGAGAAGAAGAAGAAGAGTGGATCAACTATGTGTATGCGAAATTTCAAGAAGATTGTTTTAATAGCAAAAGCGTGAAGAGGCAACAAACAAACAAACGTTAATCAGGATTAGGATGGAAAAAAATATTGGAAGAGATTGAGAATAAATATAGAAAAAAAAATACACAGATTTATTCATCAAAAATGAGTCTATTAGTTCAATATTTGTAACTTAACTACAGTTAACTTAAGTACAGTTCGAATATAAAAATTATTTGTATAAATTTCGTCCAAGCGAAGCCAAGCCCTCATAGGAAAAAAATATAAAAACACAATTCGATGATACAAAAAGTTGCCATAATACAAAGAAAAACTACCACTACAGAATAAATTAAAACATTTCAACATAAATAAGTAACAAAAACAATCGTCTCAACAAGATTATATAAATAGGTTTTATAAAATAAGAAAAAAAATATGAAGTATCAACACTGGCCTGTCAATATTGCTAGGAGAGGATTTGGCGGGAAAGGAAAGCAAAAGGGCGGGAAAAAAGGTTTTTTTGGGGTAATGTCATTTATTTATTTCAAACAAAGTATCCTTAAGTATAGCTGCCGTCTATATTAAAATTGTTATAAATTTAACAAATAAATTGAATAAATAGTTATCATTCACAACCGACACGGACAGCATAGAGAAAAATTTCGATAAAAAAACGTTAAGAATAAAAAAATGTTATTTTGTGTGCAAATTACAAAGCAATTATACTTTCTAAAGAAATAAATACAGGGTAGGACCTAACAGGGAATGTTAGTACCCGGACCTATTTTAGACTTCATGAAAAGGAATCTAAATCTTCAAATCGTTACTACCAACCCGGATATGGTCGTCGGTTTGGCCAGGGAGGTTTCGGCCAGGGAGGTGGTTTTGGCCAGGGAGGTTTTGGACAAGGCGGATCTCTGAGCATCTCTAAAAGTATCTCTATCAGCAGGGGAGGTGAAAAATAGATGTCCTTGGAGGTGTGGTTTGCGGGGGGAAACGGGAATTAATGGTAGCGTGCATCCGCGCATTCCCCCGCTAGACTTTCATGCGCAGTCGACGCCATATTGGGTCTTGTTTCCTGCCGATACCTGTACATTATAAACGATGTAACAATTCCAGAGAGGCCTCGGCTTCATGCCGAAGCGAGGCGTGAATACGGCGGCGTGCGAGGTGTTCCGGTTCTACAAGCTGCACACGTCGCGAGGACTATGTGAGCCCATCTCCATGATCGTGCCCAGGAAGTCTGATTGCTTCCAGGTCAGCACAACATTATTATGTTTGTTTGTAAAATCTTTATTGCACATACACATAAGAAAAATACAAAAGATAGCGCGTAATTGTAGGGGCGTAAGAGCGCAAACGAGCGTAATTTTGACTCACACACAACTCACGAAAGTAGGCTCAATTGCCTTCACACTGACTCATGACTTGTGACTGTGGTTCACTGGTCCTAAGAATTTTGTTTAACATGGTCACCCTCGTCAGAAAGGGACGCGCCACGATTTCGAGCCTCTCTTTCGTCTCGCTTTTCTAGTCTCAAGTGAACCTTCCAGTTGTACAAAGTACTTACTACTTCCATGGTCTTTGCCTTTTTAAATTGACATCGGGAAAATAATTCGAGGTATGGCACATCACTGCAATGTCAAACAAATGTCAATGCATAGCAAACGTCAATGTCAAATATTTCAACAAGCAAACAAAACAAAATTAGATTATAAAAAGTGCCCACAAATGTATCAGAAATAATAAACATATCTAAATAGTTAATTACCCTCGAAAGCAAAGGAGAAGAAATATCAAGGCAAAGAACCAATACACTTGTACAACTTTAGCACAAAAAGAAATGACCTTAGTACTCAATTTAGCTTGGCATTTTGTGCCTGCGCCTGCCGACGAGTGATCTTCTTGGCGGCTGGCTGCTGATTTCCCTTTGGGGGGTTTGGTGGCACTACTTCGTTATCACTGCCGACTGCCGAAGCCGGAAACTTGTTGGTCAAAGCAGCCAACTGTCTTTTTGTCGCTATCTTAACTCGATCTCCGGTTGGGACTTTAACGTGAATGACGCCATCCAGCGTCCAGCAACGCTTCATGCCAAAGTGCGTCCGGGCAGCCAGGAATACCTCCTGCCTGTCACGAGTAAGGAATTACGACGTACTGATAGATGTCCCTTTAAGACCGGATTTCTTGCCCCAGACCAATGACTTTACCTCTAGTGTGCGGAACTTCACCAGAACCGGTCGTGCTCGACCCGGCTTAGACACGCCAATACGGTGACAAACCTTAATTAGGTCATTGGCGTCCGTAATGCCAAGCTTGTCCGTGAGAATGCTCTTAATAATGGCTAGACTATCTTCATCCGGGGACTCTGGTACGCCATTAAATAACAAGATCTTCTGCCTACTTCTCATCTCAATGGCGTCTACTTTGGCACTCAAGCTAGCAATCTGCAGGTCCAGATTATATATATTGATTTTTTCTAAATCACCCTTTGAAGCCCACAGTACTTATAGGATAACACCAAAGATCCCCAAGGATCGAATCAGCGATAACAAGCAGGCTTAATGAGCAGAAATTGTGCCATATCTCATCAACTAATCCATCCTAAATCAGTCATGTATTGGAATAAATCCTCCCCCACCTCCCCCCACTTTCCCAATCCTTCGTGGACACAAATCGTCGCCTCAGTGCTTGTTTGTTCTATCTACCAAATTTATCAAAAATGAACTTTGAATGCAGTATTGTTAGAAATTAAATTTCAGTCCTGTTAGATAAGAAATATTTATGAGTTTTTACTATTAAAATAACAAAAAAATAATTTCAAATTGATATGTGACACGACACTGTAATGAAATGTTAGTGCTTGTTTGTTCTATATCCAGCGATTGTTTTATGTCCTCACTTGTATAAGACGTTCAGAGCTTGCTTGTTCTATGTCCACTCAAACGACCAATCATAGCCCACGACGTCATGTCCGCCATTTTGTTTGATTGTCACTGTGGCTGGAGACATCGCAACAGGTACTTTGTCGCTTCCGAAAATAATTCGAAAAAACTAAGTTTTTAACTAAGTTTATGTGTTTAATCCTATTTTATACATACATAAATTGTTTAAAAGTATGTCACAGTCTGATTATAAACAAGAATTCAATCAGACGCTGCCACAAAGTGTGCAATAAGTACTTTAAAGTTTTCCCTTGAGTTCGTTTTGAATTTGAAACAGGGTGTTGTTTTTCTACGATTTTGTTGAACCATCCCCAAGCTAAGTCCAAGAGTATTATCGTATAAGTACTTGCTATTCTTAGTAATGTCAAAGAATATAGGTATTACTAGCAACCATAGAATAGAATTCAGTTCTCCGGCTCCGCTCAGCTTAGCTCAACAGTTTATTGTAACTCAATACCTGCATTTAGGTTTTGGCAGCAACACTGTACTAGTTAACTAGTTAAGGTTTACACTCCTCAATCATTGAGCTATTGTGAACGGAGTAAGGAGTCTTTCGGGACCAGGACCGCGGTCCTGAACGCCACCTTGGTAAATAATATATATTTTAAGTGGTACGTTAGGCCCACGAAATAAGAAATCCCTCTGCCCCAAAAGGAAAAGGCCCCGGTCCGATCAAGATTTACTACTCACTATGTGAACGATAACTATCTTATTATTATTATTTTTCAGTGATTTTTTTATGTAGTATGAAGAAAGCATAACCCTAAAAACATAACACTCCTCTTAAGGCAGTCGTGTAAAACATCTTATTAACTAAAATATGTTTGCTTTTGTTGTTATGAATAATATCGAGAATTAAACATCACCCTGTATAATATACCTGGGAGATAGAACAATTAAGCACGCAAATATGATACAGGCACGATGTCCTATGTCGAATGTGGTAATGTTCTATGTCCACATTCGTAATTATTTTTGTGCATTTTTGTTCTATCTCCACATAAAAACTGTAAAATAAGGTATAATTAATTCTCTTCTACAGATAAAAGTTATAACCATTAATTCATAGGTAACTCATGTATTTTTAAAGACCTTCAAAAGTAGAAGCTAAAGCTTTTTAAATAAATACAGCAAAAAACACTTCTCCTGTAAAATTTGACTGATGGTAGATAGAACAAACAAGCACTGAAGCGACGAAATCACGAGCCTCATTCGTGACATATCACGCGACTTCTAAGTGTTTCAGTTGATACTCCATTAACATCGAACAATAGCTAATTGCGATTTCTTACATAAGTATTACCTATTTCAAGATTATCATAAGATCAGATTATGACTCACGATATTACATACAAGTGACAGTGATTCGTAAGGCGCAGTTTTAATTATCAGTTGAAATTTTAATACTTAATTTTGACCCTCTGCCCCGCCCTCCTGACGTAAATACTCGCGAGTCAGCATTGACTGGCGGAGTATCAATTTATTTTACAGTCTGGATCTTGGCCTCTACGAACGAACTACTAAACTAATATTATAAATGTGAAAGTTTAAAACGTTTTTGTTTTTTTTCACACAAATTCTACTGGATGGATTTTGATGAAATTTGGTACACGGGTAGAAAAATATCACTTTTTATCCCGAAATTTCGACGGGAGCGAAGCTCCGGGGCGTAGCTGGTTTACTTTATATGTTATAAGCTGATATTGCCAATCCTTTAGCCTTCAAGCCTTGAAAGCTCTGGTGAATTTCGGACAAAATTGTTTGTGATATACTTAAGCTTTACAAAATCTTGTTTTGGTTTGCTATTTGATTCTGGATATACTAATTATTTTTAAAATTACAAAGAGTTTTTAGGTTTTTTCCACTTAATATCATAATATTATTATATTATATTTGTCGTTACATTCGCAATACTTCAGTGTCTTAATTATTTTTTTTCTATAGTTAAATTATTCAAAATTGGGAGTTAATCATTCGTCTCTATTCGGTAAACAATTTCTCCCAAAGTCATGCATTTACATAAACAGAATTCTAATATCACTACAATATCCGACTGTTACCTGATCATTTCTGATACCTACTGTAGAAAATATTGTTTACAAAAATAGTTTATTTTTGCTTTTGTATTTTATTGATTTAGAAGGCCCAAGTTTCCAGATATTATAGCTTAAACTTTCATTATTGAAGTGTCTTATTGCTGTTTGCTTAACTCTTCTGTATAATATTTTCATGTTATAAAACTCCATGTACTCGTCCTTTGGACACGCAGGTTAATTAGAAAATGCAATTACAAATTAAAATTTAGGTCCTAGACTTCCTTTAAAAATAAGGTCAGATCATTTGCCCCGTCACCGACACCGGCCGCGCCCGGTACACAGGTAATGTAACATGTATCTGATGCTGCGTCGCACTGCGAGCGTGCTCGCCCTGCGCGCCGCGCGCTGGGGGCTCGCCTCGCCCGAGCCCGCGGCCGTGGACACTATTAAAAGATTTCTAAAATAGTTGATGTTGAATAGATAAGGCCGCCTTTTGCGGTTTGCGCATCTTCCTCTCTTTTTAGTTTTAAGTGTGTATTGTATACTTAACATGTAATTACTTGGCAATGTAGGTAATGTGTGTGTTTGTAATTGTTTAAAATATTAGTGAAAAATAAGCTGGATGTGAAAGGAAAAGTATAATTTTTACAAGCACGAAATGTTGAATTATGGTCCGCCTCTTCTCCACTTGCGCTTTGGAGGCGGTGGCACATTCATACCTATTTCATCTGTTACGTGATCGGAAGTCTTTGGTATAGGTAAAATAAGGATATTACGCCATTGAACTGGAATTATACCAGATCTAAAAATAAGGTTGTATAATTTTATTAAATATTTCTTAGCGTTGAGCGGTAGATTATATAACATACTATATGTGATTTCATCGTCACCTGGCGCCTGAAATTCAGTCACTGCTGAAAGAAAACACGGATTCCGAATAAAAAATAATTATTAGTTATAGTAAATCGAACGACAAAAATCGTTGCAATACAAAAAATTTAAATTTCAACTTACGCGATGTATAACGGTCGTGGTAAAAACAAAAATGTTGCCAGGCCACAAAATGTTTATGTGTAGCTCTTAAACACGACCGTCCGTGGCGGGAAATCAAAAAATAATCAATTATACGTCAACGCGATTTTCACAAACTTTTTTTTTTATCCTAACTAATATTATTTTTTACTAACTAATATTATTGTTTGTTTGTTACCTCTTCACGCTTTATCTACTGAACCAATCTTCCTGAAATCATCCACGTAGTTAGAAGTACTGAGAAGGACGTAGCACAATAGACAGATAAAGCAGTAGAGCAACTCCATACAAATGGCCCGATTTGACGCACGCACACAGACAAGCGCGTTTACACGGCCGCTAAGTGGTCATCGGTACCTAAGACGCAGGAGCGTCACGCACGACACGATGTGCGCCGCTCAGTCTGGTCGCGGACGCGGATCGAGACGCCTCTCGCTCTGTGTCTGCTCGTTTTGTACCTACGTTTCATTCGTGACGTAGTTAAATAGCGCTTTGTATTATTACATATTACTTACAGTTAAATAATTATAATGGACGCGTCACGATCACGCATGTATTGCTGTGTTTACGGATGCCTTAATTCAACTGTTATTACACCAACTATGTCATTTTTTAAACTTCCTGCTGATGCTAAAAGGTAAAATAATACCACAATCACTTTTTAGTAGTTTGTTACTTTTTTATGAGTAGTTTGCCTAATAAGCATATAAAATGGAAAACACTATACAGTTTGGACTTTTTACCGCCTTCCTTATGTCAGGGGCATAAGCTTTGTTATGGAACTGCAAGTGTTTAATGGGATGTGCTGTTTGCCATACATAAAATAAGTAGGTACCTACCACATGTAACTTACATAAAGGCAGGTTCTATCAAACGGCAATTGTAAAAAAATATCTATAGCTGATCGAGTGAGTACTTAGGTAGGTACATCAACCACTGAAACGATTTAGACAAAATGTTGTATGGAGATAATTTAAGTACCGAGAATGGACATATGCTATAGTTTGCCCGCAACTTCGCTCACGTAAAATATATAACGCCAACGAAATGCGCCTACACACATACTATACAAACTACGCGCCTGCTTTACGTTTTGTAGGCGCCAACCCTAGCGCTCCGCCTAGCCGTAGGTATAAACTTCAAGGACACGACTCAGTTGCTCTACTGCTTTATCTCTGTCTATTGTGGACATAGGGTGCATATTTTGCGATTTCAGGCAGCAATCAAAACCTATGGGGTACTTCCCGTTAACCTAAAATTATGAAATTTGGCAAAAAGCAAGGTCTGATATAATAATATGTTGTTTGAAGTCTAAAAAAAGTATTACAAACTTATTTTTGCGCTGGATTCACCCGAATACCCGATACCTTTTTTATGATAAATACATGTTCATGGCAACATACAAATTTAATTTATTTATGAGACGAAATACTAGAAAATGTATTAACTAGGTACCTAAAAATAAAATGTAAAAAATTGTATAACTTATATGTATTTGGAATTTACCTTCAATCAAAACGGAATATTAAAAATCAAGTACCTACTACAAATTAAGTTGAGGTTTAAAGAAATATAAATAATTGTTATGCCTAAAAAATTTTTAATTTCTTTAAATATATCAAAAAATCCGTCAAAAGAAAAAAAAAAAATTAGCTGTATATTTAGCCTTTGGCCAAAGAAGATGCCAGCCCTTTGGTCGCGATATACCTCGACCAGCTTTTTCAAAATAAGTATAAAAAGCTGGTGAGCTGATGGACCCCATGGTCCCAAAGTATCCATCCCAAAAGGCTCAAAAATGTAGTTATTGCCAATAACCACAAATTTGCACAAATAAAGTTACAGGTTGGCATTTGCTAATAAACGTTTGAATGCGACTGTACGAACAGCTTAGGATACGTTCAATAGAGAAGGTTATCGATTTGTATGAAACCGTCGCTTTTTTGTAATCATTCTAATTTGGCCGGATAATCTGCCGTTGTTCATATGTTTTTGGATTTGTGTTTATTTACTTATATCCTTAACATTTTGAGCTCCCCGCTGCGCTCGAGTCCCCGCTCCTCCCCGCCCGCCCCCGCCACGCCCTTCGGAGACCTCGGGAACTCCAGGTAATCTCTCCATAAAAGTAGGAAGAACTACAATAACGAGCTGCAAGCCTACCATCAACTTTAAATGCGAGTCAGTTGACGACCTAAATTGAGCTGCATCGCAATTTCGTATCATCAAGCCCATATTACGATCTAGTTTAGGTAGTCACCAAAAGAAGATCGGAATTGGGTGTGGCCATCTAACATCATTCACTCATTTTGCATATAATTTAGTACCACGACGTGCTTTACGAGCCTAAACTGGATCGTTTAGCTGTTCAAACTTAGCGATTCAAAAAAGTTGCTTTTCGCCGATCGCAAGTGAATTGTTTACTAGAATTTGTTAATAAAATAATTAAAAAACAGTGTCAAAATGTGAGAATCATTTTTTTTGTGATGGAAAAGTTATCTTCAATTAATTTTCGGTTGCATTTTGTATTTTTTTCAAAATTTTAGGATCAGTAATTTTGTTTTGGAGATCAGGGGAGGGAATGGTCAATTTACGTTTTCTTTCATGAATAAAATCAAAACTATTTATTTTACTTTACTAACAAAAATATAGTTGAGATCCTCATAACGAGGCCTTTCATTTGATATATAACCCAGCAAGATCTTAATAACATGTTAACAGGTTAACAGACAATAAATCTCAATGATTCATTTTACGGCAATAGGGGCGACGAATGAGTCTGAGTACCTATTAGAGGACTGTCACCATTTTTCCATCCTGTCCCGTATGCAACAAAAGATTTTTTTTGCTCATCCGATAAATGGAGTCTATTCGTAGTCGTAAGTAGAACACACACAGGCGCTTCCCTTAGTCTGAGTTGGAAGGATCCTTACCTTATCCCCTGCATTGAAGTGAACGAGTAAGTCGACTAGCAGTTGCAGAAGTTGCTTCTCATTCAACGCGTCGAACTTTATAAGATCGTAGTTCCTGCCGAGACTTGCATTCAGTTCTTTGACTAAAAACTTTATTTGCTCCGTCATGTTCCTTGAATTTCTCGAAAGTTGTTCTCTTTACAAAAAGAACACTTCGAAATGCTCTGCAATGTTTATTTGTTTATATGCTTTTCGTTGTCATAGAAACATAAGGGTTGTCAACATAAAATAATGACTTGGCACGTTATCTATCATTTTTAAGTTTAGTATTTATTAAAAATAAATAAATTGATTGGTTTTTGTACATGGCAACCACCAAGGATTTCTAAACTTTGTATACATACATACATAGAATCACGTCATTATCCCATATGGGGTAGACAACGCCAACAGTCGTGCGACTCGGAGGCTACGCTTAGCTGAATAGTAGTCTAAACTTTAGTATTTGCTTTTTACTGTTGTAATGATACAACTAATGTTGTAAACTTACGCCATATTTTAAGTTTTCATCTTGATAAGCCGCTTAGAAACTGATATGCGCAGACGAAGTCGCGGGCACAGACTAGTTGGAAAAAAAAAACTAAAGATTTTTTTTCTGCATTTGTAGAAAATGTTTTGCAAAAATTTATAAGCAATTTCTTACATGTATAGATATTTTTTTTCTTTATTATATACTTAGATGATATTTGAATTGTGGTCGTGTCGTTGGAAAGATAGTGTTGCGTGTAAGGGGCGGCGGGATGTTTGTGCGCAGAATCGTCGCAGTTATCTATCTTCTATATATATAAAAGAACAAGGGTGATTGGTAAATCAACGCCCAGCCTAAACCATAAAAGCTATAAACTTGAAATTTGGACCGAAGTTTTATGTTAATACGTAGTGCTCAGATAAGAAAGGATTTTTCAAAATTAGACCCCTAAGGGGGTTGAAATTGAGGAGCAAAGATTGTATGAAAAAAAATTAAAATCTTCATTGATTTACTTGAAACTTGGCAAGAATGCTTTTCAATAAAAATAACTAATACCGTGTTTCAGCGTTTTTTGAAATTCAACCTCTAAAGGGGTAAAAAATGGGAGGTAAACTAATTTATCATCACAAAACTGAAACTATAAAAGCTATAAACGTGAAATTTGGTTAGTGTCTTCATTATACAATATACTGCCCACATAAGGAAGGGTTGTTCACAATTTCAACCCTTTCAGTCCAAAAAAAGGGGTGATTTTGCGTACCTTTAGACAAATCCCATTTGAAATTTCGCCAGTCACAAGCAATGTTCGTTGGCCTATCGGTAAAGGCCGCGGATTAATTTTTCAAGTACAGGGTTCGAATCCTGCCAGATGTGACTTTTTTTCCAATTTTTTTTTCGTTTTGTATTAGTTTTTTAGAATTCTATATTTTTTTTAATATTTTAGTAAAGAAATATTTCAAGAAAGTAGCTGGAAGTAGCTAGATCGAATCCTGCCACTAACAATAATTTTCTGTTTTCGTTTTTTATTTGTTTTCTAGAATTATTTTCTTACTTTTTTTTTTTATTTTGAAAAGAAACGAATAAATTCATTTGCAAATGTATTTCCGGTCATCTACAGATTGTGCCAAGAAAAATATCCAATAGATACATACATACATTTATTATCACGCCTTTTTCCCGAGGCAGAGACTAGCGATTTCCACTTGCTACGATCTTTACAGATCTCTCTTGCTTCCTCTACACTCATCACTCGATGGCCTATCGTATCCAATAGATGGCGTTGATAAAATGAGAAATGTAAGCTGAAATTATTTCTCAATATTTTTAATAGATGGCGCTGCGCCATTTTGGTGATTTCTACTTCGCGCTTATTTAACAGCATAAAGGGGTCGTGGGTATAATAATAAAACAGTAAAGCTATTTTGTCTGTACAGTACATTTAGTATTTTTGACTGAAATGGATAGAGGGACACTTAAAAAGAATAACAGAAAGCAAAAACATTTTTTTGGAATTTTTTGTGTCTGTCTGTCTGTCCGTCTGTATATGTATGTACGCGTTTCACGCAATATCTGCTGGACGGATTTGAATGAAACTTTTTTGTTGTATAGCTATTAAGCCTGGGCAACATATAGGCTATAAGTGATTTTGAAAACTGGAACACCTGATGAAGAACCTTTCCTTTGGAAAAGTTTATCAATCTAACGAGCATTTTCTGTTGACGTATAAAAATCGAAGATCAGGATCATCTGATGAAGAATTCCAAGGGACCAGCTACACTATTACATATATGGAAATGGCGCCTTAGCAAAAGTCGTTTAACCTGATGAGGATTTTCTGCTGACGTATAAAAATTTAAGTTTATGCAACATCTGATGAAGAACTCCAAGAGACCAGCTACTCTATAAAAAATGGAAATGGGGCCTTAGCAAAATTTGTTCAACCTGATAAGCATTTTCTACTGACGTATAAATAGACAGGACACGGGATAGGATAAAGAGGGACTCGGGGTGGGCGTGGTGGTACACGGGAAATTGTAGATAACGAGCAGACGAAGATCGTTTATTGAATGAAATAGGTATGACTTTAGATACATTTTAACACCGCGACTGTACTACGAGTACCTAATATATTCCCGCGGGACACGGGATAACTAAATAGCTGAAATTTTGAGTACTGGAGTTAAGGTTACTACAGTTTGGAACACAAAAAGATTTTTCATCTAAGGAAACTCACGCGGGCGAAGCCGCGGGCAGCAGCTAGTAACTTTATAAACCATTAACAGAACCTTTATGTGACACACGGTTCATGAAAACAAATCAATTTTTTTAAGATTTTCAGCGCTTTTTCCTACAAGTTGGATACGAATCTTCAGCCTTTTCAATGACAAGCTCTTAAATAGAACACAAATATCTTCAATATCAAATTAAATAAAAGGAAATCAAACTCTTTTTCAATTTTTAATTGTTTAAGTGCGGAGGCAGCGGCATCGAAAGTTTCGATGAAATTATTTAATGAAACTGGATTATTTGAAGTGCTTTTAATATTAAGCAATGTAGATACATAATGTGCACGCGGCTTCACTCCGCGTGAATTTCCCACGGGAACAGTGCTTTTTCTCGGGATAAAACCCTATGTCCTTCTCAGTACTTCTAACTATATGTATGCGAAATTTCAGGAAGATTGGTTCAGTAAATAGAGCGTGAAGCGATAACAAACAACTCACTTTCGTTTTTAACACTCGTCTCATTCACACGTCTCATTAATTACACATCTTATATATAGCTTATTCTACTACTACACTACGATCCTTATAGATCTCTCTCGCTTCCTCTACACTCATCACTCTCTTCATATATATCTGACGAGCATTTATGTTTGACATGCATGGTTTTTCTGAATGCCTTGTTTGTCACTTTGTCCAAAGTTCTAACTAAATTACGAGGGGGTAAATAAGGCCAAATACGATACATAAAACTCAGAAAACTTACTTATTAACCAAATTTAGAGTTATATATCGAATTCATAGTACCTATTTATTTTAATTTATAGTAGCTGTAGTAATAAACTTAAGATAGTTTTACAAAACTGTTAATGGGAATGGTCTTTTCTAACCTTAAAGTATTATTTTTTTACTAAATTTGTACGTGCAAACATGGTTTATATACATAAATTAAATCATTGCAACATCTTGTCAGCTTGAGAAAAGTGATAAAAATGTAGATCATCTTATATTACTTTAATGTAAGGAAAGACTAGACCTGTAATTTTGAAGTTTAAAACTATTGTGTTATCCACAGGGACACTATTTACAGACGGGCTTCCTGAAGGAGATTATAAGACTAGGATTGTGTAATTACCACTTCTGATTGGACCATGTAAAATTAAACCGTTATTTGTCAATTTTTTGCACTCTGTACAAATTGTGATTCAAGCCTCAGAACCAACAAAAATGCTTTTCGAGGGTTTCAAACCTGCTTTGGCATTTCTTCTCAGAAGTGGTCGTTCTGAAATGCTAGTAAATTGTAGCTTTTTGACATACATTATGATTATATAACTTGTTTACGACTTGAAAAAGACTGATTTCTGCTACCATAAAGTGCTTGCAGTAATTTTTAATTCATGTCATCTCGACTGGGATGGTATAGTATATTGTACACACAGGAAAGAAAATAACAAATAGCATCGAGTGTGGCCTCGGGTCACATAAAATTCGGATTACAAACGAGTTTCTTCATCCCAGATGCTTACTTACTTACTTAGGTACTTCGATAGCTCGACGACCCAAAGACTATAACATAATAATATATGGATATGGCGCCTTAGCAAAAATCGCTCAACTTGATGAGCATTTTCTGATGACGTATAAAAATTGAAGATCCGAAACATCTAAAACAGTTTGGAACACAAAAATACTTTTCATCTAAGCGAAACTCACGCGGGCGAAGCCGCGGGCAACAGCTAGTAATTAATATATCTTGACAAAATGTATTCAATTTATATCACAGACTAACTTTAATTTAGTCCCACTTAAGAGGCAATTTTGTGATCCCCAAATTACCATGGTATATGAGTCAGAGCGACAGGCATACGACAGGTACGAATAGACAGCATTTCACTAACAACGTATCAATAATAGGTACGTTGAAAATACGTACGTACGTCGTAGATTTGAAAGTACGTCCTCCCATACAATAGACCAACTAACTAGTTGTGACTCATTCACGAAATAGAGTTAGTCTAATTTTAGTACACCGGCACCGTGTTTTCACTAACTAAATACACGGCTAATCTAATTTAAGTCTTCTAGCTAACTCACAGAGACACCTGACCGCACCGCACGCGTGTCAAACTCGGACTACCTTCACAATTCGACTGTTTTATCAACTCACTGAAGTACAAATTAATAAGAAAGCTGATATTAACTTATTAGTTATCGATCAGATATTGCCCTTTCTAAATTTTATTCTCCGACATATATATTTAGTTGTGATTGTCTTCGCATTGTAGATATCGTTGTCGTATCACATCAATGGCAGGAATTTAAGCCCTATTCGTACAAACAAGAGAGGAACTCGGAGTTCATATACGACCGCATGATAACGGTCATGAAGACCATCCACAAAGAAGGGCAATTCCCAGCGGACAAATCGCCCGTTTATGTCGCAACTTATTGTGGCTGGAGTTATGGAGAAAAATGTTATTGTCAAACAAACGGATGACATTTACTGTGAAATTAAATTGTCGGAGTCTCGTTTGACATATTTTAAAATTTTATATAAAAGAGATGAAACAAAAACAGAAGTACATAGTAGCATGTGTAGTAGGATCTTTCAATTCTATGCTAACTAAAAATGATATAGAACTGCTGTACAGAGATGCCACTAAGCGGGACATTGTTTGGACCTACAAGTTAAAAATGGTAATGGTTATTTCATTATCGTTTCTTAAAATTAAATGATGTGAAATGTAAATAAACTATAAGAAAACTCGATATGATTTCCTAAAATGTACGTCATTTTATTCTTAGCAATGATCTTGCTATAGTGTCGTAGAGACAGACCAAGTTATTTTTAAAAAGCTGCATATTTAAAATTTATCCCTAAATTGACAGTGCGTAACATTACTGAGGTATGGTTTCATTTTCGTCCCTTAATCCTCGCATAAGGAAGTTTCCAGAAATAAATGTCATCCTTGGCCAGCGCGGTCTTCTAACCTCAACTCCATAGAAAATCTATGGGGCCTGATGGTGCATAGTAGATGAGCAAGGAAGAATTAGTTTCTCACTGTATGGATGTTTAGGACAGTTTTTTTGTGATTGAAATATGTGGAGAAAAGACAACAACGGCAACTTTACAAAATAGTGAGTTAATTATTTGTGTTTAAATTTAATCAGTGAGTTCATTCATTAAGTAGGTATATTCCAACTGTCCTCTTTATATTGTATCAAATCTGGTTTTATTAAAGTATAAACATTATTTAAATTATTTTTATACTTATTACTTGTTTTTGTATTTTGCATTACAAATACAAGGTTATGTTTCGTAATAGGAGATAAATTGTTAGATGTTGAGGTTTAGTTTCAATCTTCTTTTCATGATGAAAACGAATACTTAAGCTTATAACCTCAATATTTACTAACAAAAAGCGAAAGTATAATTTGAGCTGTAGAAACTCAACGCGGCGACGGATGAGATTAACAAGCTGGAACTGGAGTTGGATGTAAGTTTTTATCACTACTTTTTGCCCGCGACCAGAGGCGTGACTACACTCTTCGGGCCCCTATGGAAAATTCATCGACTGAGGCCCTTGCCAGTTAACGCTCATACTTATGACGGGGCTCCCTTTCCGACGATGCCACTGAGAGGCCACCCTATTGTTACGCCACTGGTTTGGGGCCTTTTTAGCCCAGGAGCCCCGTGTAATTGATACTGCGGCATCTACGCCCCTGCCCGCTACATCGTCCGGAATTTTATACTAATATTTATATCTCAGGTCTAAGCGACGCGACGTATCAAGATGAGACCAACGCCAGATTTTAAGTTAGATCTTCTGCATGCAACTGTGAAAACCACATCGAATTTCATTCAGTAATTTTTGCATTATGCGCGTACAAAAACAAAAATTAAAAAATATATATTTTGGTTTCTATTGGCCTTATAAACCGCAATACCTTTTATCTTAAATATCCTTTGTTATTGTATAGATGATATACTATCAATATGTCATTGAAATATTTGAAGGAAGTTATCCACACGATGATAGTGGAAACCATATGAAAAGTTGTTCGATGAAAATTACCCATTGGAGACCCAAAGTATAGTCGGGGAGTGCAAGGTATCTGGAGAGATTGTGGATTTGCAGATTTGTTTTGATGACTCATTGGATTTATTAGCATTACTGGTAAGTTTAATATTAGAAGTTTAACACTGAATTATTATGTCATAGTGAACGTTTTTGATAATAAACGAAAATAGAGTTAAAATCTTTGCTTTTTAAAAACTATAGACTAGTGTTGTTTTTTATTCCCTATTTGATTTAAAAACTGTATAAGTATTACCTAATTTAAATGTGGACACATAAAATTTGCAATGTTAGATCTAAAAACAAGAAAAAGGAGGCGAAACCCCTAAAACGCAAGTCTAACCAAGTGCCACCAAAATCTCGCGCAAAAAAAGGTTGGCAGCTGGACTCCGACAGCGAGGAAGAAGCAGAAGCTCAGCGTGCGGCCGCCATCAAGAAGCCTCCAGCTTTGCAGTCTGTGCTGACCCGGCGCGTTGCTGATGGGGTGTTGCGGCGCAGTGCTAATTTACGAGGCGATGTATTTATAGATCTAAAAATTTATAATGTCGTTGATATTTTAAAAATTGATCCCAAAGATCGGTGGGAACACGCTGTGAGTCAGTTTATTCCTATGGAGTTGTGACAGGTATAGTTTGAATTTGACATTTGGAACGGTTCGCTTTTTTCTTTTTTACGGTTTTTAAAGAAGTGGTGTGATGATTGGCTGTTTGATTTGTATTTACGTTTTGATACTCGTTATGTTTGGAACAGTATTTTAAAATAATCTCCATTACACTTTTTACATGTCAATATTTGCTTGTCTTTTATTGTTTTTTTTTTTTTCCTCTTTATTTGGGTGAACAAACAATGACATAATAAGGCTAGGTACTTATCTAAATATCTTACTTATACTTATTAATTATGCCACCAACAACATTCACCACATATTAGCTAATTAATATTAAATTAATATACTGGGTTTTCAACGAGGTAGCAATATTACCAATCAGAAATTTATACTAAACCAAAAAATAATAATTTATACAAATAAAAGATACATAATTGACTTCCGGAAGGGAATAACTTTGTAACATTAGTACCCAACAAATACAGTAGAACTGACTCATGAAATAAAAAAAACTAAAAAGTACACAGTGTGGGTATGTCTATTATTAAGTAGTGAGATGTGAAAGCAGTAGTTTTTAAATTTACCAGGACTAGTTGCAAATATATCAATATTATTGAAATTATCGTTATATGATTGAGTTAAATAATAAAAAGGCGATCGCTTGCCAGCGTTCGTGCGACAATGGTGAGTAGCAAACAATTTATGTTCTTTTCGTGCATTACGTTTATAAGCTCGAGTAGGAATGTTATAATAGATTTTGTTTGTAATTGGAATACAGTCATACCGACCATGGCAAATGTCATACAGTAACATAGCTCCAAGATACAGACGTCTCTGTTTAAGTTTAATATATTTATATTTTACAAGCAAATCGTCATATGCGGATTGAGTACGATAACACCTATAGTGCATGCAGCGGAAAAACTTTTTTTGTACGGCTTCGAGTGCATCTGTATATTTAGCGTACAGAGGGTTCCAGATAGACGCAGCATACTCAAGCTGCGAGCGGACCAGTGTGTTATATAACAAAAGATAGGTTGTAGGTCGTTTAAAATCAGTGCTAGAGCGCATAACAAAGCCATACATTCTATAAGCTTTATTAATAATATTGTCAATATGTATATCTAAATGTAGTTTGCTATCCAGTGTAATTCCTAAATCTTTGATTGTGCTTACCTTGTCTAGTTGAATACCATTTAATTTATAATTATATTCACTTATGTTTTTCTTTTTTGTAAAAGTAATTGTTTTGCATTTATTAGTATTAAGAGTAAGTTTATTTCTATTACAGTACTCAGAAAACCTATCAAGGTCCTGCTGAAATTTTGTGTGATCATTACTAGATTCAATTTTATGAAAAATTTTGAGGTCATCAGCGTACAATAGAAAGTCGCAAAACTTAAAGCAGTCCTTGATATCGTTAATGAAGATGATAAAAAGTAAGGGGCCTAATATTGAGCCTTGCGGCACTCCAGAACTGATTGGAACAAGCTCAGATTCATGGCCATTCAACACAACCTTCTGCGTGCGATTAGTAATGTAGGATTTAAACCAACGCCAAAGATTACCGCGTATTCCGTTGTAAGCTAACTTCTCTAATAAAATTCTATGATCCACTCTGTCAAAGGCCTTCTGGAAGTCTGTATACACGCTGTCTGTTTGTATATTTTTATCTAAATTTTCAAATAGGTATGATGTATACAGTAACAAATTCGTTACTGTAGAACGTTTCTTAACAAAGCCATGCTGTTGTTCTAATAAAATTTTGTGAATTGTAGGATATATAGTATTGTGAACTAATCTTTCGAAGACCTTTGCCAGAGTGGGTAGAATAGAAATCGGTCTATAATTCTCAACATTTGATTTATTACCATCCTTATAGACTGGTACTATTCGTGCAGTTTTTAGTTGTGCGGGAAAAACTCCCTCCCGCAAGCATGTATTAAAGATATGGAGTAATGGGTAATATATGGTCTTCGAAGTTGCTTTCAAAAATAGGGGGGGTATATTGTCTACACCTGGTCCCTTCGTAACATCAAGACTATTCAGTTCTTTCACTAATTCATCCTCCGTAAATTGAATATCGTTAAGTACCACATCCGATAACAAATTACTCTTTGGCATGTCACCAATTCCCAAGTTACTGGGAATATCATTTGGTTGAAATACAGATTTAAAATATTCTGAAAATAGGTAACACGCATCTTTAGGAGTATTTGCAGTTTCGTTTTTGTAAGTCATAGTATTTGGTATATTGTCTTTATTTTTTTGTTATGAATGAAAGTCCAGAAATATTTTATATTATTTTGCATATTATTTTCAACTGATGTAAGATATTCCTTATTACATCTGTGTGACAATGCCTTAAATCGCGTCCGATAAATAGAGAAAATTTCATAATCTGATTTGTTTCCGTATTTTCTCCACTTAACCCAATAAAGGTTTTTATTTTTAAAAATGTGAATTAATGCAGGTGAAAACCATACCGGATACCGTGTTGATTTAACAATTTTTTTGGGTACATTTTCCCTTACTATTCTATATAATTCCTCATAAAACAATGTCATCATATTTTCTGCACTTTGATTATCAAATAATTTCAACCACTCGATTCTAGCAATCTCCACATTGATTGCAGAATAATCTGCTTTATGAAACATAAATTGAGTTCTTGTCTGTGTTTTTACATAAGAGAAGTCACTACTAATAGGCACTAACATATAAAAGGGTGGATGATTGTTATGTGCCGGAGCTAAAGACAAAGGTGGCTGAGCATATTCGCAGTTATTTATGTTGGTAAGAAATAAGTCCAACACTCGACCCTTATCATTTTTTAATTTGTTTAGCTGTTGAGAATGAATAGATTGCACAAAATTTATCATAATTTTAGCATTTTCGGGATGTTTGCATTTAATTTCAGGTATAGACTTGGGCATAATAGGGTCCCAATCGATATTAGGAATATTGTAATCACCCAACAGAATAAACTTACTATTATCGGAGCGTTGTTGTATGAGGAAAGATAAGCAATTCAGGTATGACAAATAAACGTTTGGATGTGTACTGGGAGGAATATAAGTAGCGGAAATTAAATAATTACAGTCGCGAGTTTGCAACTCGATGTTTACAAAGTCAACGAGCGGTGAGATACGGTCGGCCGCCGCGGGCCCTGCAGTTGCCGCGGTAGGTACAGCCAGCCGCGTCACCGAGAGATCGGAGCGCACGGCCACCAGCACACCGCCCCCGTCAAGGCGCCCGCTGGCCAACCTGTCTCTGTCACAGCGGAATACACGGTATCTTGGGTCAATAAATTCATTATCGTGAATATCTTTATGTAACCAGGTTTCCGTCAAAACAATGACTTCGTAATTATGTGACAAGATGTTCATGTATAAAGTATGAAGTTTAGTTCGTAGACCACTACAGTTTTGATAATAAATAGACACCTTATCCATAATCAAAAGTACGCATGTATAAAAGAGTAATAATAAATAAATATTGTTGTAACATTTTGTACCACGGAAGCCTAGTCAGGGACACGAAAGTATTTAGCAACTTATTTTTATATGACTTTATATGACCGCACTCAATTTTTTTACACTTATTATTTCTAATAGAAATTAATATAATGAAAGAGTATTGACGTACACAAACCATTGCACTCAGTTGTATAATCCGCATAAAGTATAACAAAGTGTAACTATATTTTATAAAAATAAAATATACGACAAATAAATGTTCATAACTGTAACTGTAACATAAACATAAAATTATTCCATACGAAAAAAGTACCGTTTGTTGATATATAGCTAAGCGTATGCTGCGTCTACTCAGAACCAATGTCATTGTCGCTAGCCACAATCTCAGCTGACAGTGACTAAGTTTTCTACTGCATAAAAACACTCTCACCAGATTAAAAAAACTAGCGTAATGCTTTATTATAATAATATAAAGACGTGAATTAAAAAGAAATGTGAAAAAAGTGTCGATTGATAGTTTTAGGAATGAAAATAATGTATAACCAATTTTTAGGTTCTTGCTTATAAAGCTATATGCAATTACACATATCAAGGCAAGAAAACGTATCCTATACATATAAATATATATATACTTGAAAAACATGTGTTTACATATTATTATTATTGTATGTGTTGCTACACGGAAAAATTATTCTCGTATGTGTAACGATATTCTGGTTACCATTACAATATTTATTGCTCTATATGTGACGACTACTCGTATCGTAAACGTTACACAATGATTCTAGTTGAATATGAATTGTAGCTGTCACATTGTTATTGTTAATTCTACTATTTATTTTTCTAGATCTACAATACTGTTTTGTCCTACCAACAAGAAAGATAGTGTTTTATTATAAATGGAACAGAATGATATGTTCACATTACAAAATGATTTGTAATGACTACATTGGAGTATTGTGTAGGTAACTTCTTATTTTGTAAATTGGACCAGGAAAAAGTGGTTGGCTTATTCCATGGGAACTGTCGGTAGAGACGTGATTGCTTAAAAATGTGCTTTTATTTCTCAAGATTCATTAAGTTTCCTGAGAAATGAAAGCTCTGAACTTTAAGCAATCATATCGCTACATGACAATTCCCATAGAAAATGCCAACAAAAGAGAAACAAACAATAATAAGAATCAAACTTTTATTAATTCACTTTACTTCACTTTTTAATTTTATGGCTCCATCGTTTTATTAATTCACTTCACTGCTCTTTTTAATGTTATGGCTCCATCGTTCAGCCAAATGATGATTCTGCCGATGTCAAGGTTGAAGAAGACAATGGCATTAATATGAACAAATAGATTTGACTATAATAGTCAACTATTTATCAATTTCTGAACTGCAGGAGCAACCTAAAACAACACAACAAAAAAGGGTTAGTAAGTACCTAGCCAATGTTAGTAAACTATTTACAAATGTACAGTTGAATATTGTATGGTAGGTAAAGATAAATATACAGAAGAGGGTCTAAATATATGTAAGTAATACAAGCAGGAGAGAGGCAGGAATAGGGTCATAAGTAGATATTGTTATTATTGATAAATTTAATAATTGATATTTTATAAGGTTTCAAAAGAACTTACTTCAAAAATAATCATATTTTTATCAGTAATATATTTTTCCAAATATAAGTAGGTATGGTTCATCAAGGTCCTTCAAGGTCTTCCAATTATTGATATTTTTAATTTACTCTATGTCCAATTGGTGGTATGAGCTCCTTAATCATATGCATGTTCAACAGCATTATGCAGTCCATTTGTAATGTGGTTTTCTGAAATTAAAAAAACCTTATATTAAAAAAAAATAACAGATCAGTCAGTCCGGTACTTACTTTATCTAAAAAAACAAGTAAGGACCCACTTTTATATCCCAGTCCCACCTACATCTCATAACATTTTGTATAGTTAAATCTACAACAAGTTATGTAGGTACTCCTACGCTGCTCTGGGAGAAAATCAGAGTATCAGACTGAAGGGAAAGGGCATTTTTACTCTATTGAGGCGACGACTGGCTGATGAGCACTTGTCATGTCACTACTCAGTACCTAACACAATAAAAACATCTAGCCCACTCTTTGTCAGACTGGCCGCTTGTGTGTACCGTAGGGTCGCCCCGCCTCGCCCTAATATATAGGTGTGATTAAAATATGTATGTAATCTAAAAAGTCAAGCGTAAATTACATCTGATGAGTGTAAAATTAACTTACCTTAAACATCCAAGCAAGTTTTTAACATCTTCGTCCATTTTGTTTTTATACCTGATTACTTAAATTGTTATTAAACAAAAGTAAAACACTTCTTGATGGACAGGATACATTATATCTCTGTCTTAACGACAAATGCAAAAATTATTCATGTGATGCGATCCGTTAATGAATAGATAGAATAGTTAGCGGCCGAAACAAACAAAACCTAAACTCTCGACCTCCCGTGCGTATGTCAGTTTGACAATAATAGTGTTGTACCTAAACACGAATCGATACGATTATTTGATGCTACTTTTTGGATAGTTGTTTATAGGTAAAAAAACAAATCCAAATAAAATAATTATTTATATAAATCAGAAGTCTAAACCATCAGAGTCGCTGCCATCGTTACTAATATGGATAATTGTGAGTAGGTACCTAATAATATCTACTCCGATGTCACGATTCGATACGATTGCGTAAATTCTTGTCCCTCTTTCTTGTTTTTTGTTGCTCTTTTTTAATCTTAAAACGCAATTATTTTTATGTTTAACATTTAAAAATCAATAACTAAACCTTATTGAATAAATCGATAGATTAAACGATGTATCGTGATTTTTTACATTTTCACTATCGATTTATTGTAGCCGGATGCGATTCATGGGCGTGACCCTGATGACATGACACCTGTCATCATATGAGAGTTTAGGTTTCGGCCCGACTTAGGAAGCGTAATGGCTGGCGGTGATTGACGATTGTCTTGTCACTTGTCAAAAGAAGCGCGCGCGACCAAATAAGGAAAAGGTGATGCATTAAAGCTTTGCAGGACTATCGATAGTTTGAGTATCGATAGCCTTGAAAAATAGTCATACTATCGATAAGCCTATACACTTGGTATTGACACGTGTCAATATTATCGATAGTATTGATAGCCAATAGTTTGCAATACTATTGATGATAACCAAAACTATCGATAATCAATCAATACTATTAAATTTTTACAAGCTATCGATAGTGCAATAATATCGATTGTTTGTTGAAATATAAGTGTCAATACTATTGATACTATCGATAGGCCTATCGATAGTGTAACAATTTTTCAAGGGTACAATACTATCGATAGCCAACACTTTTGCTGCAACACTAATGCAATAAGTTCACTGCCCCTCACCCCCCGCATCTCGGCCGCCAACACTGCGCCGTGCGCGAAGTTTTTAAAATGCAACATCACTGATTGTACTCTTTACTAATTGTATTGTAATAACAAACGTATGTTCAGTGCTCATCATAACTACGTGTTGTAGATTCGTAAATTATACAAATTTTCTTGTAATTATTAATATACTTTCTGAGCTGATTACAATTTCAGAAATAACAGAAGTGACATTGTATTTCTTACAAAATGTCAACTTATGTTAACACTATTTCTGTTTCCGTGTACAAAATTATAGTCAATTTAACAGTATTTCTCATAACCTAGACGTTTTGTAGTATTGTAAACGAAAAAGTTTTTCCGTGTATACATTTTATTGAAGTCAAAAAATATAACTCCAAATTGCGAACTATTACACAAATATAACTCACAAAAGTAACACTATCTCATTTTATTTTGCCTAAATCTTGAATCGATCTAACCGCAATGACGGGGGTAGTGTCCGATTTCCGGGCTAATATAATTCCGTGCTTAACCCACACGTACTTAAAGTCTTGCTTCTTGGCAGTTTCACGACATTGTCTGAACAAGATTTTGTTGTTTAAGGTTAGATGTTCATTTAAGTACACAGGTACAGCCTGCACGCCACTAATACCCATCTTGTTGGTGTCCAATCCTTTACACGCTCGGTACGCTGAGATAACGTTGTCTCGAAGTAACCTAGTCGTAAGCTTCACTATGACATTTTTTGGACGCTTATTTTGTTGGTCAGCGTGCGGCACACGGTGGACAGCCACGATGTCCTGCATATTGATCGGCTGCTTTATACAATTTCCAATGCATAGTACTATCTCAACCAGGTTCTCCCCACGCCGCTCAGGCAAGTTGCATATTTCTATATTACATTGCCGTGCCTGTTGTTCCAAACTTGACAATTTATACTTTAAGGTAGTTACCTCAGCGGTCAAACTAGTTGACTGTGCAATTTCGCCTTCAATAGACTTCAAACGGCCGTCCAAGGCATCTTGCCTCTCTGCAGAAAACATTTGAGACCTCTCAACTTCCACAAGCCGGTTGTTTGTAGCTTCAATTGTTTTAGCCAAGTTGTTATAGTCCTGATTTAATTTCACTATATTATTATTTATGTCAGTTAGGGACGATGTGACAACGGTCAGCTGATTGGTGATAGGCAATAAGGCCGTGCTAACAGCAGCAGAAATACATTGACTAATTTTACTATCCCAGAGTGACATTTGGGAGTTAAATTTTGCTTCAAATTGATCCATCTTTATAAAATCTTCAAGTTCGGCTTGTTTACGTTTGTTTCGAGTCTTCAAAAACGCCTCTATGTCCACCGATAATGGTATACTGTTGTCTGATGGGAATTTATTTGGAGGTGAGTTTTGCAAAGACATTGCCGCCGTCCTTGTGTGTGTGCACAGTTATTTGCAGTAACAATGACTTTTTAACAATGTTTTTTTAGACTTTTTCCTTAAATAAGCGACTTACGTGAACGATGATAGCTCTGAAATACAACTACTGACAGCCGGCAGACCAACTCGTTTCATCTGTGGATACACCATTCTTCCAATTGGTACTAAAACTAACCATTTCTCTTATCGTTTTTTTTTGTAACTATGCAGTGACTTGCACGCCTCATAGCTCTGAAATGCAACCACTGACAGCCGGCAGACCAACTTGTTTCACATGCGGAGATGCCATACTTTGAAACTTTTCCGTAGGAACTTTATTGAATTTTAGTTAAATTTTATGAATTTATTGTGCTCAAATCGGGTGGAGTGAAAGGTGCTAGGCTAGCCTGGCGTAGCTTAGTCTAAGTACTTGTAATTCTTGTAACTTTAACTTTATTCCAGTCTATCTTAGCGTAAGTGCGAACTCTACGAGATCGCGAAGAAAGTCCAAGGAATCTTTCCAACTAAAAGCCTTTTGATGCAAACGAGTGGGAGAATAATATAAACCGAATACACCCATCTCTTTCTATCATAAGGGAAAATATAGACAGGTTAATGGGTATGTCCTTAAATAAATAATAGTTAGGGAGTCCAATAGAAGACCTATGTTGGGACCATTTCACCCAGTTCCCACACTTACCCTAATTCTTTTCTCGGAGAGTGGTCCAGGCGCCCTTTTCAAATAGGACTCCAAGTCTTGTTCTACATAAAATGAGCATGAAACCCCGTTAGGAGATTCAATGAACTTCCAAGGAACAATTGTAGTTATAGCTATAACGAAGCATCATCTGCTTTGCCCTTTCCCATTATCTGAGATAGCTATATGGTTTTAACTACTATGTATTAAAATTAATCAATAATTATTTATCATGGGAAACATAAGACATTTTTTGGTCTAAATAATAACAAGTGAGTTCTCACTTGTACTATTACTGCCAATGTGCGAGGATAAATTGCATAGCCCGTAAAACTTAACAAAGTATGGAGTGGTCATATAATAAATACATACAAGCTATACTTTGCATAGAATTAGTGTAATTTTCCCAGCGTGGAAATTACTTAAAATAAGAAAAAATAAACAAAAAAAGTAAAAAAAAAATATATATTAAAAAATACAAAAAAAAAAATGTGTGGACTATATTTCCAGTTTAATATTCAGCATTATATAGGCATGTTTTTGCATTCATATTTAATGAAATGATTACATATACTACTCCAAAAGTCTGGTCTTAGCTTTTAATGTATATTGTAAACTCGGCATAGCCATTCCTCTTATTTTCCTTTTCGTTTGTACAGGTGTCTATTTGTTTTATAAAATTAGTTAGTATGGTGTGTTTCGGATTTATCTCACATGCTGAGCATTAAACGGAAAAAATATTCTCAGCTTGTATAATGTCTTGTTGACGAACTGCCCAACCTTTGCTTTGGGGCCGTCCATATATTACGTCATTCTAAATTAGGGGGGAGTTGGTCTGCGGATGACGGTAAATGATAGATGGGGGGGGGGGGTGTTTCGAAATTGACGTCATTCTTATTTATTTATTTATAGTTTATTTTTCACGTACAAAAAGATTATTTCTAAAAAGAAATTTCTTCCAGCACACCTAGTAAAATACTAGCTGCCCGCCTGTATTATACATATAAACCTTCTTTAAGAATCAGTCTATCTATTTAAAAAAACCGCATCAAAATCCGTTGCGTAGTTTTAAAGATAAAGCATACATAGGGACAGACAGCGAAAGCGACTTTGTTTTATACTATGTATTGATAATAAACACAATACTTAAATAATAACTACAACATTACATAATTAATAAAAGTACATATTAATACTATACTTATACTTAAATACATGTCTCATACTAAGGAAAGATAATGTTCTTGTGATATTTTGCAAGTATTTAATGGTATTAATTATTGAACTCATTATTTATTTATTTATTACAAGGTCAAGGCATGTCTACATTATTTTTTTAAACTATAAATAACCTATTTTTCTCAAATCTGCAATGTTTTATTTTGTCAAACTAGTAATGACGTCAATTTTGGGAGAAGGGGGGGGTCATTAAGAAATGACGATAGGATGATTATAGGGGGGGGGGGTCTAAAATCTGAAAAAATCGATGACGTAATTTATGGACGGCCCCTTTGTAACAAGATCCGAGAACGCGGTCGACTCACTTGAACTTGGAAATGACTTCTTACAAAGTGCAAGGGTTGGTACTTGCGAATGTTACGCGTGGCATTTGTATGAAGAGGCAGTTTTATACTACTAATATATACATTAGGGGCCGTCCATATATTACGTCATTCTAAATTAGGGGGGAGTTGGTCTGCGGATGACGGTAAATGATAGATGGGGGGGGTGTTTCGAAATTGACGTCATTCTTATTTATTTATTTATAGTTTATTTTCACGTACAAAAAGATTATTTCTAAAAAGAAATTTCTTCCAGCACACCTAGTAAAATACTAGCTGCCCGCCTGTATTATACATATAAACCTTCTTTAAGAATCAGTCTATCTATTTAAAAAAACCGCATCAAAATCCGTTGCGTAGTTTTAAATGATGTAGGGACAGACAGCGAAAGCGACTTTGTTTTATACTATGTATTGATAATAAACACAATACTTAAATAATAACTACAACATTACATAATTAATAAAAGTACATATTAATACTATACTTATACTTAAATACATGTCTCATACTAAGGAAAGATAATGTTCTTGTGATATTTTGCAAGTATTTAATGGTATTAATTATTGAACTCATTATTTATTTATTTATTACAAGGTCAAGGCATGTCTACATTATTTTTTTAAACTATAAATAACCTATTTTTCTCAAATCTGCAATGTTTTATTTTGTCAAACTAGTAATGACGTCAATTTTGGGAGAAGGGGTCATTAAGAAATGACGATAGGATGATTATAGGGGGCAGGTCTAAAATCTGAAAAAATCGATGACGTAATTTATGGACGGCCCCTTACATTATACATACAACATTGTACATGTAACATAATATGATAGTAATACTATATACATAGTATAATTAATTACATAATACATTAATTGTAATACATTAATTGTTTATTATTGTACTATTGTACTGTTATTAGTTATTACGTATAATTGCATTGTATTTACATGTATGGTATAATTATACTTATTAATGTATAGCATGTATTAAATTATTATAAATGTGTAAAGTGTATTGTCGCAATACAAGTACAAATGTTAGTTCATTGCATCGTAAACATTTATTACGACGCTTTGAACATTTAAGGCTGTTTCAACCACAGAAGTTGAAGTAAAGTTACTTATAAGGACAGAATTTTTTAAATAGTGGTAAAGAATAAAACAAGATATGTTATAAATTTTGTTACAAGACTGCTGGTTAGTTCGTAATCTCTACATTTAATAAGACTGTAACTGGTCTATGTCTTAGCCATAGATATAGAAAAAAACCGCCCAAGTGCGAGTCAAGCTCACGCACCGAGGATTCCATACTCGCAAAGCATCTCACATTATAGCTACTTACTACTACTTACTACTATACTTTTTTTAAGCTTCCATCAATATATTTTAAACTTTTAGATTTATTCTTGTACGAGTACTGTTAGACCTTGCTTTTGCCAAATTTTATAATTTTAGATCAACGGAAAGTACCCCGTAGGTTTTGATTGCTGTCTAAAATCACAAAAGGTTACATGTTGTTTTATATTTTACATGTTTTTAAGCTGTTCTTAATCTTAAGTCACAAGACAAGCAAACACCATATAAACTAATAATACTGTGTGTACCTCGCTTGCCCTATTTTTTATTATTTTGGGCTTTTCAGCTATACAACATTATGTCACAAACTTTTATAACATTTTCGTTTTTTAATAAAGAGCAAAATTGCAATGCGGAATTGATCAGTTTAGGCATATCATAAAGACCTTGAGAGAATGGACCAATAAGAATAGGGGGTTAATATCACATGTTCTGTAACACAAAAGTAATGAGAAGACACAAGGCCTTTGGAAAAATCCCGCACTGCAGAATTGATGAGGACATGCCTAACCACAACAAAAAGTAAATGTTAAATAACAAATTCAACCAAAGTTATTAAGATGAGATTCACTATGAACATGGTTCTCTATACTCTGAATATCACAAATTATTTCTAGGTCACACCTGTTGCAGTATACATTGACTTCGTTCTCATTTGCTAAAATACCGCTCCAAAGATACATCCTGTTCTTCTATGAGATCCTCCATTTCTGCAAACCATTCTATGTGCTCTTCATCATCATCAATATGTTCTGCAACCGTTACGTATTTATATACTACCTTGGAATTGGTGGCTAATTATTTATCTTAGTTAAATAATAGTCCACTCGATTATTACAAATGGTAACTACCTACCTACTCCTAAAAATCCACTCTCTCCAGCCATCCAGCCAGCCCCTTTGAATATCGGTTAACAATTTATTTATTGAAATTTGTCGGTCGACGTCTCGCGTAGTCTTAGAAACAGTTATATATATTATTATGTAGATTATAATAATAAAAAAAACGAATCTTTTGCGGCCCTGAAAAGGGCCTTTTTGAATAATCGTTGATGCACCAAATCCGTCGCTATACCCTGCATGTCATAAAATGTATTGCTCAAATTATTCTATATCCATGCGATGCTAGTCGGACTCGTTGCGTGCAGTTCAGAACAAATGAGTGCGTTAGATGTAACATTACTAAAACACATCTTGGAAAATTATATTTATCGAGCACATTTTTTCAGATCGTGCACGTCATGTGTACCGCGGCGCGGCCAACGCGCCGCCGCCGCGCTGCCCCGCCGGCGGTCGCCGAGCACGGGACGGCACGGTACGGCAACAGCGCGCGAGTTGCTCGCATGAGCATGCATTCATTTATTTGATGTTTTGTTGTAGTACTCTCGCTACTACCTACCTACTTTTGTATGTTGTGAAAATATTGTGCAAAATAAATAAGACAACTATAATACGAGTATAGAATAAATGACAAAACGGGGTGTTAAAGAAAACTCGATGATATCGCGAGCCGAGCCAGATAACCCAGAAACTCGTACGATTACATGTAAATAAACCTTCGACAATACAAAGCGAAGCTATTTTGGGTAGATTCATGTATTGACTCCCGGTGACAAACGAAAAAGGTGTCAGATATGTAATAACAATTTGGTAAGGAATCGTGGTGAGTACTCTATTGGTTTAGTCGCTGGGTCCATAAATGTATGTGTGGTAACCTTAGCTTTAAGTAATTTTATGATGTCAACTAACTAAAAAACAAGAATGGGACGATTTATAAGTGCTATTTTTAAGCCTACTTATATAAATAAAAATAAATGACTTTAACTATCTTAATCATATGTAATAAAGTTATTATTATCATCTAACAAGTACTCAACGTAGCACAGTGTTGCATCTGTCTGCACAAGTTACGCTATCATCTATCTTTATAATAAAAAATCTTCCTTCTAAAAATCTTCTCAACAAGAATATGACGTTTGATGGATATGACATTTGCTGTCATTCACAACTGTCATTCAAGCTGTCATCGTTATACAAGGAAGTTATATCTATGGAAGTGCTATTTTCGCGGTTTTTTTTAAAACATATTCAAAGAGCTCTTACGGCCGAATACTGAAACGTCACTCAGATGCAACAGTCAGCTGAAGCGCTCCTAAAATCTAAGCATCTGCCAAAAAGTAAGTGGTATACACAAAAGCTACTCAAACGTTTGGAAGCCATTATCAGCTAAGCAGACCTAAAGTAATTTACGTCATTTCCTATCATTCACGTTCAGTCAATAACCTCTTTTTACGCAACATTGTTTGAAAAAAATAATTTTTCTTTAGCATATAATTTATTTAAAATAACATAAAAAATAAAAGTTTTATTTATTTTACAATTTATTTCATTATTCCGTGATAAAATCATATTTATTGACCGAGCGAGCGAAGCGAGCGAAGGTCTCTAAATCGAGTTGGGGGCGAAACACATTGTTTGTATGTATGTATGTATGTATGTATGTATGTATGTATGTATGTATGTATGTATGTATGTATGTATGTATGTTTGTACCGCGATAACTGCCGAACCGATGGCCCAATTTTGATGAAATTTGGTAGGCGTGTAGGAAATATTAATAGAATTTTCAAGTTCGTTGGGCATCAAAATCGGTTTAGTAGTTTTTGAAATATTAATAAAAATGTCCGCGATTATGTAGCAAACGAAACCATAGCGTGTTCTAACTTTGGATAACGCCATCTAGATTTTATTTAGGGAACTGAATTATGTTAGAAAAGTCGAAATCAGAGTATATCAATAAAAACGCGAGTAACAATCGCGAGGTCTAAGTTCGCGGCGAACTACTAGTTATGAAAAATAATGAAAATAAACGTAAATAATTACCAACAAATCGTTCTAAATTTTTGTGGAATGAAACGTTTTTGCTCGGGTATAAAAATACCTATTTATTCTGTGGCGTGGGCCCCTCTCACACATTGCGACTTTTTCAACAATACAACCGCCGCGTTTTTTCAGCCGCGCGATTGCTATGCGACATGAGTATGTGTTTGGAGTCTATGTCAAGAGAGAACGGACCGTCTTTGCCGTCTTCATATTGGATACTAGCTGCGCCCTGGGGGTTCGCTCTTGTGGGAATTCGGGGAGAAAAGGCACCTCGTATGCTATTTAGGTTTTATTCTGTTCAATGGTAAAGAAAATATTTTGTTGAATCCCATTCCGTAGATATAAGTGATTGTTTCACAAACCTCCATCCACACACACATATTTTAACGTACAACAAAGAATATTTTTTGTTTTAGAACTTACTTTTTATAATAATATTTAAAATGTAATTATAAAATGAATTTATTTTAAAATAAAGAAACTTAATAACAGCGTATTTGATATGCCTGACCTAGGTACAAACCAAGGTCCAAACCAAATTTTGTCAAATAAAATCTTTATCATTTATTTTCTTACTTATCTGTGGTTTGCAAGTTCACCGTGGTTTATGTAAGTAAATATTAACTTGTAAATAAAAATCACCTTACGAAACTATCGAAAAGTAATTATTCTTGAAGTTCAGTGTTTTATAAAAGACAGAACTGTTAGCAGTTCACTTGAGGCCTGACGAACCCAGCAAGCCCAAGCCGAAGCCCGCCGCGCCCGTCCACTACGCCAACGGGGACGACGCCAACACCTCCAAGAGGAAGCGTGAGTGGTTCTATCACCTTATTCATGATGTTTTATTAATTTGTTCTTTTTAGTAGGATGATTGCATAACTGTCATCGAATTTTGCAAGAAAAGAAGTCGGCGCGATTCGACTAACCTCATCTGATGAAGACTTGGACCATCAATTATGAAAATTACAGAAAAGCTTCCTACTTATTTATCGTACTTATACTTAGTTGTAATTTGTACTGCGGTATGAAAACACGTAAATATATATGTATAAGTAGTGGTAATTAGGTAAACATCCATTTAATTTTTTTGGTTATTTTATAACATATTACTAAATAATTTATAAAAATTCTGTATCACATTTTTGATGCACCTATCTGGACATCTAACTGAAATTTTACACATCGCTCACGGGATATACAGAGCCAAGAGTCGTGAGACTTGAAGGCCACGCTTAGCTATTAAGCTAAGCGTGGCCTTCGAGTCTCACAGCGTAAATTATGCCGTGGTCGTTGTCTGTCTGTCATACTAAGTACTTGATTTTACTAATAATAATCACATTTTGGTAATATCAAACTAAATGACGTAAACAAAATGGCTTGAAAAAGAGGTTTTCTGTGTTTTTACACGACTGACCAAAAAATTTGTGTTATGTTTTCAGGGTTTATGTATGTATGAATGTAAGTTTATTTTTTCCCTTCTACGCGCTCGGTGTCCATTAAACGTTATATGATTTTAACATGTGTGTTATTGGTTTTTTTTTGTTGGTGGTCTGCAGATGCAGAATGACATAAATATCTTTTTCACTTCTCATGCTCTGAAAGTGCTTATTTGTGCAGGATATAGGCTGCACAAAGTCGAATTTTGTGCACAAGGGCATTAACGTATCTACTCATAAATGTATCTATATTAAGGCAAAGAAAATGAGCCATACAGCCAAACACGATAAAAAGTTCATAGATAGAATTTATTATTTTAAAATATTTACTTTTAATTTATTTGCCTTATGTGTTTTTTAAGACATAAAAGATATAAAAAAATAAATTCAAGTAGGTATACAGTAGGTTATTTAATTAATGAAAAAATATATATTACAAAATTAATTTAATAGTAGGCTGTATAGGTCTGCAATCCAAGCCTATCAATGTCGTAAGATTTAAAAAAAATAAAGCAGCGGGAAGCAGCTCTTGTTTTTTCGTGCGTTTATTAATTTCTTCAATTTGATTTATTTCCTCGCAATCGAAGTGAAAAGCAGAGTTTATAACTCGTCCACAACACGATTTTTATCCTCGACATTACTATCAGCCCTCGCCTTCGGCTCGGGCTGCTAAAAGTCTCGGATAAAAATGATTCGTTTTGTGCACTTGTTGTAAAATCTACTATTACCAAATTAGGTCAAAACAAATCAAACAATATTTTAACAAAAGACGAGACTTTTATTCGGGGTAAATGTGCCCTGCGTGTACGTAATCCTCGGTGCGTGAGTTTGACTCGCACTTGGCCGTTTCGTTTTAAATTTATTTCACACTTATGTTTAAGTCCGAATGTTTGCGGTTTTTGTTAGTTCTGATTTCAATGGTTATGTAAAGTAATGTTTTTCTATCAATAATTTTGAAACTTTTTGTTGGATCCAATGTTCAAAATTCAAACAATTTCTGTAGGTAACTAAAACTTTTGACTGACTGGTATGTATTGGCAATATTTTTGGCTGTATAGAATTTATTTGAGATAAATGTATTATTTTAGTACTGTTGATACGACAGGCACGTTTGCTACTATACTTAGAGCAGGCACAGCATTCCGAGAGTTATTTCATAATAAAAACTGAAAGCTGGATAAATGCAAGTTTCATTCAGCTTTAAAACATTTGACATCATTTTGCTACAAATACTGTCTCGAGGACATATTTCAATTAGAAGTTTAATCCATTCTAAAGCCAACCCTATTTTTTTAACCATATTAGCAGCTTAAGCTGATGCTGATCTTGAAGTTTGGAGATTTTGTCTAATCAGTATAAAATATTTAAAAACAAGTCATTTTCACTCCAAAATCAATAACAATCCTCTATTGTAGTTACCACAGACTGTTCAGATGGAGAGTGTGGTAGGCCCTCTTGTCTGTCGGCTTTCTTATCGCAGTATAATTTTATTAGAACTTCAGAGAAAAAATTCGCAGTTTCGATTCCCAGTACAATTTTTTTACTTTGTTTTTTATTTTTTATTTGGTAATTATTTTTATTAATAATATTGTTGACCATTAATGAGTGTATTTAAAATGCATTTATTCAAGAATAAGCAAGTCTGTTTTTCGTGATTCACGTCGCAAAGCAGCATCGTGCTGTTTTGACGACTTTTTGAGAGCGCCATCTAGTCCTTGATTTGTATAACAACCCCCATCTATATATATAAAAGAACAAGGGTGATTGGTAAATCAACGCCCAGCCTAAACCATAAAAGCTATAAACTTGAAATTTGGACCGAAGTTTTATGTTAATACGTAGTGCTCAGATAAGAAAGGATTTTTCAAAATTAGACCCCTAAGGGGGTTGAAATTGAGGGCAAAGATTGTATGAAAAAAAATTAAAATCTTCATTGATTTACTTGAAACTTGGCAAGAATGCTTTTCAATAAAAATAACTAATACCGTGTTTCAGCGTTTTTTGAAATTCAACCTCTAAAGGGGTAAAAAATGGGAGGTAAACTAATTTATCATCACAAAACTGAAACTATAAAAGCTATAAACGTGAAATTTGGTTAGTGTCTTCATTATACAATATACTGCCCACATAAGGAAGGGTTGTTCACAATTTCAACCCTTTCAGTCCAAAAAAAAGGGGTGATTTTGCGTACCTTTAGACAAATCCCATTTGAAATTTCGCCAGTCACAAGCAATGTTCGTTGGCCTATCGGTAAAGGCCGCGGATTAATTTTTCAAGTACAGGGTTCGAATCCTGCCAGATGTGACTTCTTTTTCCAATTTTTTTTTCGTTTTGTATTAGTTTTTTAGAATTCTATATTTTTTTTAATATTTTAGTAAAGAAATATTTCAAGAAAGTAGCTGAAGTAGCTAGATCGAATCCTGCCACTAACAATAATTTTCTGTTTTCGTTTTTTATTTGTTTTCTAGAATTATTTTCTTACTTTTTTTTTTTATTTTGAAAAGAAACGAATAAATTCATTTGCAAATGTATTTCCGGTCATCTACAGATTGTGCCAAGAAAAATATCCAATAGATACATACATACATTTATTATCACGCCTTTTTCCCGAGGCAGAGACTAGCGATTTCCACTTGCTACGATCTTTACAGATCTCTCTTGCTTCCTCTACACTCATCACTCGATGGCCTATCGTATCCAATAGATGGCGTTGATAAAATGAGAAATGTAAGCTGAAATTATTTCTCAATATTTTTAATAGATGGCGCTGCGCCATTTTGGTGATTTCTACTTCGCGCTTATTTAACAGCATAAAGGGGTCGTGGGTATAATAATAAAACAGTAAAGCTATTTTGTCTGTACAGTACATTTAGTATTTTTGACTGAAATGGATAGAGGGACACTTAAAAAGAATAACAGAAAGCAAAAACATTTTTTTTGGAATTTTTTGTCTGTCTGTCTGTCCGTCTGTATATGTATGTACGCGTTTCACGCAATATCTGCTGGACGGATTTGAATGAAACTTTTTTTGTTGTATAGCTATTAAGCCTGGGCAACATATAGGCTATAAGTGATTTTGAAAACTGGAACACCTGATGAAGAACCTTTCCTTTGGAAAAGTTTATCAATCTAACGAGCATTTTCTGTTGACGTATAAAAATCGAAGATCAGGATCATCTGATGAAGAATTCCAAGTGGACCAGCTACACTATTACATATATGTGGAAATGGCGCCTTTAGCAAAAGTCGTTTAACCTGATGAGGATTTTCTGCTGACGTATAAAAATTTAAGTTTATGCAACATCTGATGAAGAAACTCCAAGAGACCAGCTACTCTATTGTAACGTACTCACCCACATCGGGCCGGCACGTCACAGGCACACAGCGACAGGCGAGCCGCCTCTGACCGCCGGCCGAAACTACAGTTCTAACCGGTCAGCTGGAACCGGCGCCGCGGCCCTATATAAACCGAGCCGGCTATAAGTAACTTCAGCACTTCATTCCTGGCGCGCCGCTGCGCAAGCAGTTCTCCCTCTCCCAGTGGCCCATGGTCGGTGTGATTACCCTCGCATCTGACAGTGGGTCATTTAACCCTACGTCCCGCTAACATTTCCTCCCCTTTGGAATTGGGGGTTGTGGCGTGTGGTCGGCGCGGGTTTCCCGCGTTCGATAGCAGGTCGCTCCACCTCTCTTCATTCCCTATTGAACACCCTGGTCGGCGTGGTTTCGCGTTCGATAGGGGCACTTCCGGAATTCGGGAGAGTCGTGGTTTGTGGTCGGTGTGATACCGCATTCGATAGCAGGCTACTTCACCCCCAATTCATCCTTCCGCTAACACTACCCCGTAGGAATCCCGATTATTAACCCTTTGATCAATACGGTCCCTGCAAGGGACTCGTTCCCCCGTCCCGTAAGAGGGCACCCGTATCGCCCATATAGCGCCGCTTCACGGCAGCTCGCGCGCGCCTAAACCTGAACCCGTGGGTCCGTTCCGTACCCCACTTATCCCACGCGTGTTCAATCCGTTCCGGCACCCCGTGTGGTGTTACCGCTATCCTCCTGCAGGATCACCTCAAACGTCAGCGGGGGCGGCTTTCGCGCCACGTTTCCGTTTTGCGCTCTCTATAGGTGCATCCTGTTTACCAGCTCCGCGCAGCCTGTCGCTGGGGGGGCGTTCGGGCCATACCGTTAAAACTAGGTGGTTGAATTAGTGTTTAAATCATATGTTAGCTCATAAGGTGTCCTTAGCATAAGTAGCTATAAGTGAAACATTGTATTAGATGGTACAAATAACTAATTGTTAAACCCTATCCGTATTTGTATTTATCCTCCCACTAGAATCTCACTTAAGCCTGATCAACCCTGTCATACCCTTCAGGTAATAGGATTTTATAAGTTGAAGACAGTGGTCGGGTTCGACTTCCAGCAACCACCTCATATCACACTATAAAAAATGGAAATGGGGCTCCTTTTAGCAAAATTTGTTCAACCTGATAAGCATTTTCTACTGACGGTATAAATAGACAAGGACACGGGATAGGATAAAAGAGGGACTCGGGGTGGGCGTGGTGGTACACGGGGAAATTGTAGATAACGAGCAGACGAAGATCGTTTATTGAATGAAATAGGTATGACTTTAGATACATTTTAACACCGCGACTGTACTACGAAGGTACCTAATATATTCCCGCGGGACACGGGATAACCAAATAGCTGGAAATTTTGAGTACTGGAGTTAAGGTTACTACAGTTTGGAACACAAAAAGATTTTTCATCTAAGGAAACTCACGCGGAGCGAAGCCGCCGGGCAGCAGCTTAGGTGTTAATATATTTTACGTAAGTGAAATTTGCGGAGCAATTTCGACATGCGTCTGCCTTGTCTAAATGCCACCGGCAGTCTGAGGACAGAGAGGTCTTTCGTCTTAAGTACTAAACGCTGTGCTAAAAAGAGGCGAACACAGTTCCATCACTTTCTTATTTTGTAAGGTTGTACCAGGGCTATGTGTACTTGTTGTAGGTCCCAAAGTCCCAATATACTACAGACAAATTAAAAGTAAGTCACAGTCTATGATTGCGTCAGATAAAGTAGATGTCATGGCAAATTTGACGTATAATGTTTACATGGCGTCGCATCAGAAGATACTTGTACATGTAAAAATAGTAAGCCGATAATATTGTATAATGTAGGACATAACACAAACTTATCAAAAATGGATTATTTCCTTTTTTTAACATTCCTGTCAGGGCCATGGGGTTGCATATTAAATATTTTTATGGTAGGTATCCACAAAGGTACATAACCCCGAAGTTCCTGTTTTAATAATAAATGTTGTATTAAAAACATTCCATCATATATATTATATTTATATAGTAGAGCATTTTTTTGTAATCCAATATATAACACAAACTTTCTTTGCATTGCATGTGAGTAAACTGAAAACTCCATAAAACATTATATTGAACCTTTGATCAATATTAGGTAGCTTCTAAAAGTTTTATGTACTTATTTCATAATTGCCAACAGTGATTGCGAGACGAAAGTCGAGAAAAACCTTTTTCTTTTTTAAGCAAAGAAATATTAAATGTTCTCGTTAACTTCTTTTATTTCAGAGGATACTTCGCTTTCCACGAAGCGGGTAGGAAGCATAGAGTGCACAGAACGGACGGGGCACTAAGAGTGTCCCGTGCTTCCATACACGCGCCCAACGACAGCATCATCAGGTCAGTTCTATTCTGTTCTCAACTCTGTGCTACGTCCGTGTCAATACGCAAATTAAGATCGCTTTCCGACGATTCCAACTAACTGCAAGTCTTTGTTATTACTATTTCACTGTAAACGGCATGTCATAATTGAAATTAAACAAATGTTTTAACTAGATAGTTCCAATTTAGACGCGTTTAGCGATAAGTCCTAAGCTTATCACTAGTGCTAGAACGCTAACTATGACATGAAGCTAATTACAACTAAAAAGTTACTTAGCACATTGTCAAGCGTGCATTGTGGCCAGTAAAGTCACTCTCACTTAAAAAGCTTGAGTCTCGACAGGCTTGCTAAAGTCCGTGTCTAAGGCAGGCGGAAAAGGACAATAACCTCAATTTATTGGTACCTGTTGTTTATACGCAAACATATTGCCATCTCGTTTTTGCAAGTTCATTGCTCAAACGCGACGGCGATATACTCCCATGCCTGCGACAGAGACAGGTAGATTCTCAACATTTTCCTTTTTTCCGCCTGCCCTTGAAATAATTTTAGGGACATTACTGAAAAATGAAGGATTAATCCAACAGAAATAGAGGCCAACATTTTAGATCATGTCGCGAAAACGGGATCCAAAATTTCCATAATTTGAAAATATTTTCTGACATTGGCCATTAAAACATGCAAAAATAAAGAATATGCCAAAATGTAAAACTAAATTATTTCAAGCCTATGTGCTATTCCAGGTCATTATCTACCTCTGTACCAAATTTCATCGAAATCCGTCCAGTAGATTTTGCGTGATTGAGTAACAAACATCCTCACAAACTCACAAACTCACAAACTCACATCCAAACTTTCGCATTTATAATATTAGTATGGATATTAATATGAATTAAACATATACCATTAATAACAAAGTATTACAATTATTATATGTTAATAATGTTGTATGTATTGTGTTGTGTAGTGTATGTACTGTAGGTATGTATAATCTAATAGTTATTATTTACTAGCTTTTGCCCGCGGCTTCGCCCGCGTGAATTTCCCACGGGAACAGTGCTTTTTCCCGGGATAAAAAGTAGCCTATGTGCTATTCCAGGTCATTATCTACCTCTGTACCAAATTCCATCGACATCCGTCCAGTAGATTTTGCGTGATTGAGTAACAAACATCCTCACAAACTCACAAAACTCACAAATTCACAAACTCACAAATTCACAAACTCACAAATTCACATCCAAACTTTCGCATTTATAATATTAGTATGGAAGTAAAGCAGTAGAGCAACTCCATACAAATGGCCCGATTTGACGCACGCACACAGACAAGCGCGTTTACACGGCCGCTAAGTGGTCATCGGTACCTAAGACGCAGGAGCGTCACGTCACGCACGACACGATGTGCGCCGCTCAGTCTGGTCGCGGACGCGGATCGAGACGCCTCTCGCGCTGTGTCTGCTCGTTGTGTACCTACGTTTCATTCGTGACGTAGTTAAATAGCGCTCTGTATTATTACATATTACTTACAGTTAATTATTATAATGGACGCGTCACGATCACGCATGTATTGCTGTGTTTACGGATGCCTTAATTCAACTGTTATTACACCAACTATGTCATTTTTGTAAATTTCCTGCTGATGCTGAAAGGTAAAATAATACCACAATCACTTTTTAGTTTAGAATTTTAGTTTGACTTTTTAACCGACTTCGCAAAAAAGGAGGAGGTTATATGTTTTTTTAAACTTCCTGATGTAAGTATGTACTTTTTAGTTTTTGTTACTTTTTTATGAGTAGTTTGCCTAAATAAGCATATAAAATGGAAAACACTATACAGTTTGGACTTTTTACCGCCTTCCTTATGTCAGGGGCATAAGCGTTGTTATGGAACTGCAAGTGTTTAGTGGGATGTGCTGTTTGCCATACATAAAATAAGTAGGTACCTACCACATGTAACTTATATAAAGGCAGGTTCTATCAAACGGCAATTATAAAAAAAATCTATAGCTGATCGAGTGAGTACTTAGGCAGGTACATCAACCGCTGAAACGATTTAGATAAAATGTTGTATGGAGATAATTTAAGTACCGAGAATAGACATATGCTATAGTTTGCCCGCAACTTCGCTCACGTAAAATATATAACTACACACATACTATACAAACTACACGCCTGCTTTACGTTTTGTAGGCGCCAACCCTAGCGCTCCGCCTAGCCGTAGGTATAAACTTCAAGGACACGACTCAGTTGCTCTACTGCTTTATCTCAAATAGATTTTCGGAATATTAGTATGGAGTATGAATATCTGTAATTAAAATATACCATTTATTAAGTATTGTTTGCGTTTCCGTTATTAAAATCAAAGATGTCTGGCCTTCACGTCTGTTCTGGGATGCCATTATCTAAAATAATATCACATTTAAGTAGTATATTTTTTACAAACACTTCTTTGATGAAGATTGGATTAATTAACCTGTATTTTTTAGCATGGGGATTATGTTAGTTTTATCCAGGGCTTAAGCGTACGTAGGCGCATATCATTTCATATTTATATTTTTAGAATGAATTTATTTTAATTTTTAGTTAAATACTTAATTCAATATTGCGTTTCTTTACCTGGTAACACTCGATTCTTGAGCTCGGCTTTATTTTGACGTTGACAGTTGGACAAGTATCCAAGTGTCAATGTCGACCGAAGACAACATGTCAACGTCAAAATCAAGCCGCGCTGAAGAATCGAGTGTTATCAGGTAAAGAAAAAGCAATATTGAATTACTTTAGTAAAAAATAAAATAAATACATAATTCTTCATTCAAAAATATAAATATGAAATGATATGAGTGTACTTAATACATAAAACTAACATATTATTCTAAAAAATTACCTAATTAATCCAGTCTTTCATCAAAGAATAAAAAATAAACTACTTAAATGTTATGTTATGTTACTTATATGTTATTATTTTAGATAATGGCATCCCAGCACATTACTCTGAAGGAAGACATCTTTGATTTTAATAACGGAAAAACAATTTTAATACTTACTAAATTGTATATTTTGATTATAGATATTCATACTCCAATATATATTGAGAAAATCTATTTGACATTAATTATGATGAATGATAATACTTTTATTTATTGCACGAACTGTCCGCAGTAAAAACCGGCGATGAACAATGTCTTTTGGAAACAAGCGATTGTAAAACTAGAAAATATGCGATTTGTTAATAAAGACGGCAGTGAAAAAGTCCGTGCCTTCGTTAAAAAATTGGATAACTACATTAAAAGGTTACCAGAGGGTGTGGTAAGTATTATCTAATAAAAAAGTTAAAGTCATGCGCCCTCGTTACATGAATTCAGATCCCATTGAAAATTTTTTTGGTTGAGTGAGACGGCTAATATGTCAATATTATCCTTGAAGATCTTGATAGGAAAAATAAAATTCTCGCTATTTAGTTCATTCCGTTTTAAATAGGCCATTGCAGCATTGACCGTTTCATATGTCACCGTAAGGTTGTTACAATGAGCGATTTTTCTGACAGCTACTTAAATTAAGAAAAAAAAATCAGTATAAAAAAATCTCAACAGATGGCGTTTTATTGAAAGCCGAGTCGTAATAATGGCTGTTTCTATATTGTGCGCTTTTTATTGTCAGCCAGAGGCATACAATCACATAATAAAGAGGAAGTGTTTGTATGCATGTGAGTTCGTTTGCAGAGGTAAGTATTCTTCAGAATTACTGAACCGATTTCAAAAGGTCTTTCATTATTAGAAAGCCACATTATACCTAAGTGATGAGTAGGCTACCTCCTGAAACTGGGGCGGGATGCTAGATCTTTTGTAATTTAATTTATGTTAGGGTCTGCGCATAAGCTGAATACTTATGCCAGTAGACCCTGCTCTATGATTAGCATATAACCTATATATAACATTAATTTCATTTGGATATTTATTGCTTTCCCATTTTTCTTGCGCGGGTTTACGGGAAGAAATTTCTGTAGAAATAATCAGTACTTTTTACTGAGCCTTACTATACAGAATTATTTTTAATTAACTAACAACCTTCCTAGGGGGTAAAAGTACTTATAAATATGAACATCTTTTTTGTATGGGACCGTATACTTTTCTATGTAGCCCACCCTACACTAGCTTTTACCGAGACTTCCTGCCCGCGTGAATTTTATTTTTCGCCTATTTCACCCCCTAAGGGATGAATTTTTCAAAATTCCTTTCTTAGTCCTCACTTACGTTTATATAAAGAACCTCCTAGTGCAAAATTTCAAGACCTAATTTTTTACGCTACAATATAATAATATTTTGATTATATAAATTTCAGAGATAAAAATACATATCTTGACCTCGATTTTCCATTAAAAACCAAATCACAACGATAACAACTTTCAGCGTAATTAAATCTAATATCGAGTAAAGAGTACGTCTATTAACCGAACAATGTGTCTAAATAGGGACTAGCGATTTACTATCGCAGAGAGTTAACAAGCAAGCAAAAAAGATAACAAACAAACACACTTTGTGACGTAAGTTTAGTGCTTTGTGACTCACAGATTGAAGACAATATAAAGTTATCAATATTAAAAAATGTTTTTCTAAAACTTTCTTACATATTATCACGCTTGTAACCTTCGATCACAAATAAACAACCTGTAAAGTGGGCGTAAGACTTATTATACTTAAGACATATTTTAATTATTTATAACCGGCCACCTTGGTCAGCTCTTCTTTGGTAACCGTCACCTTTTGGAAATCCTTGGGGGAGGCCTTTGTCCAGCAGTAGACGTCTTTTGGCTGAGTGAGAGAGTTGGTGATAGCTGACCCCTGAGCTAAAACATAATATCCATTTTTTATACAACTATAAAAGGAAATCTCCATTTGAATTTTTAATAAAACGCATCAAAGCTGAAACAACCAGCCTATTCAAGATATGTCACACTCAGAATGTGGCTATTATACTCAGTAATAAATTTTCAAATCTGACTGATAGTTCCAGACTCGGAAACAAACTATATCTCTCATAGTATGCAAGTATAGATTGGAGTTGAAACAATGTTCACGATATTAATGATGTACATAATACTCAACATAAATAAGACGCTTGATCCCATGAGAATTTCGGGATAAAATGTGGCAAAATATATTTTATCTAATTCAATTACATGCAACATATATTTCTATTGTCTATGCAACATTTAAACTGAGACGTCATAAAGCGCACATTAAAGAAAAGGTCATTTGACTTATACTAATTAGAATAACTATGGAAACATTTGCTATGTTTACTTTATTAATGAATGAATGTATCAAAAACAAATGTTTACATGAAAATACTCGCCATAGATCTTTTCTTTGTACACTGTAATTCAATTGGGGATTGGGATATTTTTAAAATTAGGTTTATTTTTTAATAAATAGTTTCGGGCACTTCTACTACAAACTAGTAGTAAGTTTATATATTTAAGAGGTATGCTTTGCGATGTAGCGGAACCCTCAATGCGTGAGTTTGACTCGCATTTGGCCGGATTTTTATTTTCTTAAAAAGAAACACTTTGGAAAAAGCAAAATCTTTTTAAAGGGGCAGTTCTCTGACAAGGCATTTTAAGTTGTAAGAGTCATTAATTATTAAATCATCTGACGATATATTTGTACCCATACCACTCGACAACACCACGAGTAGTGATCTTTTTCCATAAAACTATCGCAGCTATATGAGCAGCACGTTATTATTTTCTGAATGGAAACAATTTATAAATAGTAAAGGTTTAACAACAAAAGTTAATTATAATAATAAAATGGTTCTCAACATTACACAATATTTTTTTAATTTTTACCTACCTCCACGTAGTTACGTTTTATAGAAAATGTATAATTATGTATTTATAAAATTGTTGACCATTGACTATAACGGTCAGACCTAATAGTCTGACGACAGGTCGCAGTGGATGGACCGTGGATGGAGATGGAGGCCATTTGGGCCGCTTTCAATCAGTCTTTGAGTAGGTAAATCGATGAGAGAGAGCCCCCTCCCCAGAGGAGATCCAAAGACATTGTAATTTTTTTTAAATAAAAATAAATCGCCCACTCGCACCGGGCACGACGCAACCGGTCGCGATCAAATTCACCTTGAGGCGTCGCTTTATTTTTGTTTAGACAATCGGGGGCAATTAGCACGAGACCCGTGGGACTTTCATTACATTAATCCCGGAAATAAATAGCGGCCAGGGGGATCCGAAATTTAGGTATGAAAACCGAACAACCCCACAAGGGGTTTTTTCATCCAATTTGCCGCAAAAGGCTTGCGTGTGGGAGAGGGACGGCGGACAGCGCGGGGCGATCGCTCGCGAGTTATGGCTCGTCTACACAGTGCGAGCTAGCATACGGAGTCAGCCTGCCGAGTAGCTGCAGTGCAGTAACTCGCAACGTTTGGACATATCTTACGGAGTAACTCTGCACGTGCGAGATGGACAGTAGCTGGCATCCGAGTTACTTCAACAATTTTTGCTTTTCACTCGCCTGCTCACATGACAGTATCTCGCACATGACAGCAGCTTTCGGACATCGCTCGCATCATATGGACGCGTTCGGCAGTGTAGCTCGCCGGTGTGCCTACGCCAGTGTTGTCAACTCTACTTTATGAGGTAGATAGATCTACCTTACTTTGCCCACCACTTACCCACTTACTTACTTACTTTGACCACCCAGAGTCTTATAGGTATATTTGACGCGCCGTTTCTAAATCTACCTATTTTCCGATTTTTTTATTATTAGCATTTTTTTTTCTTTATCAGACTTAGACTGAGCTGAGATCAAAAACATAAGACGGTATGCCGCTGTGACTGGAATCATGGCTCCATAGATGGCATCATCATTTTTTTTCTAATTCAACGCATAAAATTGTGGTCATAGACCGTATTACAGTTTTTTAATCGAAAGCACGTTGACTCTGACATTTGCGACAAACTCGCTAGGAGACTGGACAGCTGGGCTTATCATTGTGTAAACAGTCAAGGCGAGCCGAGCTACTGGCATACGACTAGCCAAATGCAAGTAGCTGCGTACTGTCTAGCCAGTAGCTCTGCACTGTGTAAACGGCTCCATTAGCCCTGCGCCCGCGCACTTGGAACGGACGCGCCGCGCGCAATTCCCGCCAGTGAGAAGTCCTATGGTCTGTGTCTATAGACCATTAACTGCCGTGAACAAAGTTGATCTAATTCACATATAAGTGATGAATTAGTGCAATCGTCAGTGTTTATTTTGAAATGTTTTTTGTCGTCCCTATTGTTGAATTCCACAATGACACACAAAAGTTACATCGGCACGCCTGTTGTTCTCGCGCCGGCCGGCTTTGCGCAATGTCAAAATTTATCTTGTAAACGCGAAAAGTGGCAGTTTCCAAAGTATTTCAAACAGATACTTGCAGCATATCCACATTGTTTACGTCGTCGTTTACTTTCCAATATCTCTATTGCTAATTACACATTATCTTCATTCACGCTTCACTTCAGTTTTGTTGTGTTTGTAAATATGCTTACATCTACATGCAAAAGTTAGGTTATAATAAACTCAACATTGTACAAAATGTGAATAAAGTGAAATAACTGTAGCCAAAGGGTCTGTTAAATTCAAAAGATGAATATTTTTCTTTTTCTTTCACGGGAACATTGACATAAAGAATCTTCATCTGAAGATGGGGTACTTTACTACACTGAGTATTTTTTATGTCGTAAAGGTACCTCTTCAACCTAGTGAAGGTTAGCGATTAACATGCTCAAGTCCTTCTTGGCATTAGCTCTGCAGAACAGCTCAACAGCATTCGCCAGATTCGTTCCGGTCTTCTCTCGGATGTTTCGCAAATCCAAGACTTTTTTCTTCTCTTTTCATTATATCGATATAGCTTTTTATTACTTTGGGTACTTTTTATAGAAGAGAGTGCACTCTCCTGATCATGAGGATTTCACGCAGACAAACAAATAAACTGATTTGTTTATAGTTCATCTGCGACTTTAGCGGGATAATTTATGGATATCCATTATGGCGAAGCGTGTTACTATGTTATCGAGAGCAATTACTTTACTTCTAGCACATTATCAAAGTCAACTGCCATGTTCTTTAGTAATTGTCAATCGAGTTAAATGGATCGAATTTATATGAGCATTAACTAACTAAAAAACAAGAATATGATTATTTAAAAAGTGCTATTTTTTAGCCTATTTAAAGCTAGTCGTTCAAGCCGCGAACTTACACCTCGCGATTATTATTTTAAAAAATTGCGTATATCTCAAAAAACGGCTGAACCGATTTTGATGCCAAAAAAAACATAATTTCTACGTGGGTGGAACCATAGATAGCCTGCATGGAATTTCCCACGGGAACAGTGCTTTTTCCCGGGATAAAAAGTAGCCTATGTGCTATTCCAGGTCATTATCTACCTCTGTACCAAATTCTCATCGAAATCCGTCCAGTAGATTTTGCGTGATTGAGTAACAAACATCCTCACAAACTCACAAATTACAAATTCACAAACTCACAAACTCACATCCAAACATTCGCATTTATAATATTAGTATGGATATGTTTGTATGTACTTTCTTTGTGTAAAAACTTGTCAGTCGTGTTTTTTATTTTTAACTAAGCTGTTGCCCGCGGCTTCGCCCGCGTGAGTTTCGCTTAGATGAAAAATCTTTTTTGTGTTCCAAACTGTAGTAACCCAAACTCCAGTACTCAAAATTTCAGCTATTTGGTTATCCCGTGTCCCGCGGGAATATATTAGGTACTCGTAGTACAATCAAAAGTGATATTTCATTCAATAAACGATCTTCGTCTGCTCGTTATCTACAATTTCCCGTGTACCACCACTCCCACCCCGGAGTCCCTCTTTATCCTATCCCGTGTCCTGTCTTTCGTGTTTCAGTAGAAAATGCTCATCAGGTTGAACGACTTTTGCTAAGTACCCATTTCCATTTTTTATAGAGTAGCTGGTCTCTTGGAGTTCTTCATCAGATGTTGCATAAACTTAAATTTTTATACGTCAGCAGAAAATGCTCATCAGGTTAAACGACTTTGCTAAGGCGCCATTTCCATATATGTAATAGTGTAGCTGGTCCCCGGAATTCTTCATCAGATGATCCTGATCTTCGATTTTTAGTGGCCGTCAACAGAAAATGCTCTGTCAGATTGGATAAACTTTTCCAAAGGTACCATTTCCATATTTCTTATAGTTTAGCTGTTCTGTTAAGGTTCTTCATCAGGTGTTCCAGTTTTCAAAATTACTTATAGCCTATATGTTGCCCATAGGCTTAATAGCTATACAACAAAAAGTTTCATTCAAATCCGTCCAGCAGATATTGCAGTGAAACGCGTACATACATATACAGACGGACAGACAGACAGACAGACAAAAAATTCCAAAAAAAATGTTTTTGCTTTCTGTTATTCTATTATGTTATTGTCTTTTTAAGTTGTCTTAAGATATTAAATATGGTACCCTTTAAAAAACAATTATATAAATGGCTCGTTGAAAAACTTGAACTTGAACTCGTTGAAACTTTCTTGGACAACTAACCATTAATATTTGCATGCTATTTATTAATAGCAAACATGTGATCCTAATTTTTTGTAACAACTTGTAATACCATGTTTTTTGAGCAAATAAAGATATGAATATGAATATATTCTTTTTAAGTGTCCCTCTATCCATTCTCAGTCAAAAATACTAAAATGTACTGTACAGACAAAATATCTTTACTGTTTTATTATTATACTACTTTATGCTGTTAAATAAGCGCGAAGTAGAAATCACCAAAAATGGCGCAGCGCCATCTATTGAAAAATATTGAGAAATAATTTCAGCTTACATTTCTCATTTTATCAACGCCATCTATTGGATATTTTTCTTGTCACAATCAGTAGATGACCGGAAATAAATTTGAAATGAATTTATTCGTTTCTTTTCAAAATTAAAAAAGTAAGAAAATAATTTCTAGAAAAACAAATAAAAAACCAAATCAGTAAAATTATTGTTAGTGGCAGGATTCGATCCAGTTACTTCCAGCTACTTTCTTGAAATATTTCTTTACTAAAATATTTAAAAAAATATAGAATTCTTAAAAACTAATACAAAACAAAAAAAAAAGTCACATCTGGCAGGATTCGAACCCTTGTACTTAAAAAAATAATCCGCGGCCTTTACCGATAGGCCAACGAACATTGCTAATGACTGGCGAAATTTCAAATGGGATTTGGTTCTAAAGGTACGCAAATTCACCCTCTTTTTTTGGACTGTATATGGGTTGAAATTGTGAACAACCCTTTCTTATGTGGGCAGTATATTGTGTATAATGAAGACACTAACCAAATTTCACGTTTATAGCTTTTATAGTTTCGGTTTTGTGATGATAAATTAGTTTACCTCCCCTTTTTTACCCCTTTAGAGGTTGAATTTCAAAAAACGCTGAAACACGCCATTGGTTATTTTTATTGAGAAGCATTCTTGCCAAGTTTCAAGTAAATCAGTGAAGATTTTAATTTTTTTTCTCATACAATCTTTGCTCCTCAATTTCAACTCCCTTAGGGGTCTAATTTTGAAAAAATCCTTTTCTTATCTGAGCACTACGTATTAACATAAAACTTCGGTCCAAATTTCAAGTTTATAGCTTTTATGGTTTCTAGGCTGGGCGTTGATTTACCAATCACCCTTGTTCTTTTATATATATAGATAATTAGCTTGCTTTCGATCTTTCTTTTAGTTGCTCTTAAATATGTAACAAAAGCTTCTACTTTTTTAAATATGTCTCTATGATAAAAAACTCTTGAATTTTTTTATTTTATAGAAAAGTAAAAACTTTGGCATTTTTTTGTAGCAAAGAAATGAAATATAAGTTTTTAGTAATTTTTTTTTTGCATTTAAAAGCTGTTTTCATAAGTTTTTAAATCATCTCTATAGTATTTGCCTCCAAGGCTCATGGATTTGAAAACAATTTTTTAATTAGTCTTATATTTAAAAAAAAATTACATTTGTGATGAGCCCGCTTTTTGTATTTCTTTTGTTACAATGTATGTTTTTTTATGTAAATTATGGTACAATAAAAAAAAATATAAATCGATCTAAAATATATAGATTATTATTAAAGCATTCAAACTACCAGAAAAAAATTAACAATTGTGTACGCGAGAGTAACTAGGATAGCCGACCCCAAATAATGGAAAAAAAGGCTAGGAAAAGAGAGAGACACAGCAAATTCCACATGTATAATGAACAGAAAAGGCCACTCACCGCCCCGCACTCATTCCAAATACCCCACCCTGGCATCAGACAAGACATCACTGGCACTCTCTAAACGAGGGCTGGCGCGTGCAATCGGCGCACTTTTCGCGCCATTTTGATTAAACCACGACACGCAAGCAGCCCTACTAAATTTCACGCACACATTTACACGTGTACAAACGTCGTCATTTACCTACGTAGTAGTAAATTTGCGAGGGTTGTATGGAGTGTTCCATCAAAGAGCTCACTATTCAGCTAAGCGTGGCCTTCGAATCTCACGATTCTTGGCTCTGTCTACCGTGATAAAGACGTGATTCTATGTATGTTTGTATGTATGGAGTGTCCGGGGTGTGACACATGACATGTGTTTTATCCGAAAATTCCTACAAGGCTAATAAAAAATATATATAATGACGCTATACCTGTACAACAACATTGCCAATTGGAGTTGTAAACGGATTATCCAAATTATCCGGACAGAGGTCTTGATAAGTCATACAACTTCACGATCTCATCTTGAGGTCCTCGAACAACCAATAAGTATGTCCAGCTTTAGTTGCATTGGCTTTTAGGAAAGATAGGATATTCTGAGCAACATCTTCTGTCGTGTATAAAAAATAAAAAATAATAAAAAGTGTAGGTTGTTGGGTGTGCGCAGGGGTCTCCAACTATTTGGAAGTGAAGCACGGCAATATCCCTCAGCAGTGCGATTATACACGAACAATTACTTTAGAGAGAGCCGGATGTAATGCTCAGGATAGAGCCTCGCACTTTTGAAGTACAAGGACCTCTTGTCTAGTAAGCCTTAAGTCCTGGGAGTCATGGGCAGGGTGATATCATTAATACAATATGGTTGGGATAGAATATAGCATTTTATTCCATAAACACACTAGCCGCTGAGGGCGGGCACATGTTATACTAATACCAAAATCTGATAAGTCTTTGCCGCAATTAAAAGTTAAAATTAACATAAACCAAATATAAGGTACCTGGCCAGGTCCGTACGCAAACGCCTGTGCGCACTTAGAACGTTGTCCCGTTCACCGTTTTGTGATCCATTGGGTTCGAGCACTGGTACTGGTCGCGTCCTCAAAGCGACGCGGCGCTCCTGCACGCTCCGTTGTATGCGAGATAGTAGACGCTGGCTGGGCCTTCCGAGGTTTGCGCTGAGCCACACACGGACATCGGATCGAAGGCGGCGACGCGGCCTTTGGAAATAAGGTTAGGATCCGTGTGTCGCACCTTGGGGTCGCCGACGACGGGGCCTGCGCCGTTGCATGCGGTCCACGGTCCGGGGAAACCGCACCCTCTGGTGATGGGAGGACACTCCAGGAAGCGCCAATTCATACGGCCGGGCGGGCACGTGGATATCAACAGCTCATCCTCCTGACAACTTCGTGGCGGCAAATATCCCCTGTGTCCTTGGGCGTATCGCGGATCTTAAAGCTAAAGGTTAAACTATAGTCCCATGACGGGGTGCCGAGGGCGGCGAAAGTGAAAAAAACCCCAAAAAATTAATAATTGCTCAAGCCATGTTACATGTCGTGGCGGCCTTCTAGGGAGAGAGCGAATCGGACTCACTCGATTTGACATTTCATCTTGTCACGCTCCTTTTCGCATAATTCGGACGCACGTCAAACCAACCTTTTAATATTCTTTAAAAGAACTAATGTTTAAATAAGGTATTTATTCGTTGAATATTATAATAATCTAAGTCGACGATATTAAAGGAGAATAATTAAAATTCTACAACAATCCTACCATGGTTTCTTATTTTTTACACGACTGACCAAAAAAGGAGTGTTATGTTTTCAGGGTTCATGTATGTATGTATGTATGTATGTATGTAAGTTTCTTTATTCCACCATAAGTCCTGAACGGCTTAACAGATTTTGATGTGAGAGGTGTTGTTGGATTCCTTGTATTCGTTCCTTCCTTTGAGTGACATATAAGCTATGTGACGTCATCATAAAAACAAAATGGCGGATTATATACGCGATAAACAGCTGACTGAAAAAAATAAATTTGATCAATCTTATCGAGTGTAGTATAAAATTGAAGGGCTTTGAAAGGCAATTCCAAAAATATATATAACTTATATGTTTGTATGTACTTTTAGTTGTATAAATAAAATAGATAGTAAGATCAACACCGTTAGATTGTCAATGTACACAGAGAGTCCGGCTCTTCGGCCTCGCCCCCGCTCTCTTGCTCACAAGCCCGAGCTCGGCCTCTTCGGCCTCTCCTTTGCGTGGCTGGCAGCCCTGGAGCTGCGTTCAGGCCAGGCCGAAGGCCGAGTCTTTCTCGTGAAGTACATGGATGGACCTTATGATTTCATTTCAAACGGCTCTTTAACGTCGAGTGTGCCGAGGGTCTCCTATAATGGCTCGCCCCCCGTCGATTATAGCCGATTCTAGTTTACGTAGGCAGTACCCCAGATCCACTTTGGCGCGCCTTGCGCCCATAAGGCAACAGTTCAAAGCTTCGTTCGAACTACCACCGGCTGTGGTCGACGCCAGGGTTCTCTATGTCATTCGGTCGAGCACCTCCCCCTGCCTATATATTATAGTTACTTCTCCGCAGGCAGTACCCCAGGTCTACTTTTCAGGTCTATTTTCTGGTACCGTTCCCGGTGCTGCTTTCGCATCTGCGTTTAAATTTGAAGGATGCTTTCCTTCTCCAGCCGCATCGTCTCGTGAACAAAGTGCAGGACGAGGCCTAAGGCCGAGCCCTTTGTATACATGGATGACTTTTATATTTCATCTCAAAAACCTCCAGTAAAACCAAGGACCCCCCCCCACCCCGGCCGCGCAATCAAGCGCCACAGCCCGAGCTGCGTGCCAGGACAGGCCGAAGGCCGAGTCTTTCGTATACATGGATGACCTTATGATTCAAACGGCTATTAACGTCGGCTATGACTGGCTGTGGTCGTCGCCCAGGGGCCATTGTAATATTTGGTCGAGGTTGCACCCCCCCCCGCTCCTTTACTCTATTATCTATCTTAGTTTCCGCGGGCGGTAATCCCAGCTCAGGTCACTTTGGTTGGTATATTTTGAGCACCTCCCCCGCCTATATATTATAGGTACTCTCCGCAGGCAGTACCCCAGGTCTACTTTCAGGTCTATTTTTGGTACTGTTCCTGATGCTGCTGCAGCTGTGTTTAAATCGAAGGCTTAGCTTCCCTTCCCCCAGCCGCGCTGCCGTTTCGGAGAATAAAGTGCAAGACGAGGCTTTAGCCTAAAAGTCGAGCCCTCTGTATACAAGTGAGATCGTGACTTTTATATTTCTCATCTCAAACCTCCAGTACACCAGTAGGGCACACAACCACCCGAGCTGCGTCTCAGGCTGGGCCGAAGGCCGTGCCAGAGCATAATCACGAGACGGATCTCGTGAGCATAAAAGGGGGGCGTTGAGGCCGTAGGCAGAGTCCTTCGTATACATGGACGATCTTCCGATTTCATCTTAAAGCCCCAATATTCAACCGAGATACTGAGTCCGAAGGCCGATTCGCCTTGGCCCGGCGAGGCCGATGGCCGAGTTCCGTGTATGAGAAGCCGAGATGCGTAGCGAGTCCGAAGGCTGGGGCCCGCCTCCAGCCGGTGCAAGCGAGACCGAAGGCAGAGTTGCAGCTTCATAGCAAAGAGCTCAAAGCGAAAATAGTCTTTCTTTGGCTCTTCACCTAGTCTAAACTCGCCGACAACTCTTCTACGTTGATGACTTTTTAATACTTTACCTCTTAAACTTTTCTTTAACATACTCGGAAACTGCAAAAGTAAAATTGTCCTGCACAGCACGTGCTAGGTGCTTTTAGCCTCGCCTCGCTCTCTCGGCTTTATGTACGCAGCTCACCCACTCAGGCCTTCGGCCTCAGCCTCTGCTGGTTTGAGATGAAATGAGAAGGTCATTTATGTATACGAAGGGCTAGGGCCTTCGGCCTTTGTCACTCTCTCTGCTCACGAGATGGAGCTCGACCTTCGGCCACAATATCAATACAAGTTGTCAGTCGTGTTTTTTATTTTTTAATAATTAGCTTGTTCTTCTACACAATAAACAATTAGTACATAAGGTGACGTTCAAAATGCCAGTATTGAGAAGGATTTATTTTTTCATATAATACTTTTTAATCCCAACAACGGGGCGCAGCTAGTAGTAGTATTATAAATATGTAGGTAGGTACTTACTGCAATTATTTAACCAAACTTGGAGTCGTACAGGATCTCCTGTTGGAAATCTGAACATTGTTTTTTTAATCCAAGAGTTTTTGCACAAATAATAAGCACAGTTTGATGGCATTTTGTGTCTTCAGTCTTCGCCCTGGTTGGGGTTCGTTCTCAGGTCCAGTAAGCAAGCCAAAGGTCTACAGTAGTGGTAGTTACAAGAGTCCAGTAGGTATGAAAAGCCGAAATATCCGTGCGTGGAAGATGTCAGAGTCCGATGTGAATAGCCAAAATTGTCGTGCGTGTTATAATTTGTCGGTGTCCGAATTCACAGCCCAAGTAGTTTGATTCGCAGGAAAATCCAGTTCAGAAGTCCGTTATTCAGTGCCAGGTCGTAGAAATAGTTTTCGAGAAATATCAATATAGTGCGCACTCAACTCAAGAAAAGGCGAGCAAAGTAAGCCAACCAAAACAAACAAACTTTTCAAAACTTGCTTCGAGCAGATGCGTTTAGTTTCGATATTCGTGTCATTCATGATGAGGATATATGTGCATGATATGCTTACAGCATTAATTAATGCTTTAAGACAGTAAGCGGTTGATTTTTTGACGGTTTTAATCACATTTTATTTTTCATTGATTTCTTTTAATAGTTTATAAAAATAAGACGTGTAAAATTAAATGTTTGTTAAACTCGAAGTAACAGTGAACTAAAACGCAATTATAAAGAAAAAACTTTGACTAAAAAGGTTCTTGTCTGTGCACAATTTCTTTAGGTAGATTCCTGCTAATCTCACATTTTCCTTTCTGCTCTTGTAATATATAAAGCAGTAAAAATTAATAAATTATTAAGTAGTTAATACCTAGATTTACGATTTTTAATGATCAGTTAATAATTCTTGATAATGAC
>JAEMBS010000039.1:163406-210400 GCA_018467065.1 Ephestia elutella | reverse complement strand
GTGCCCATCTGTGCCATAATTAGATTTAAGAAAATATTTATAATTTTTAAGTAATCGTGTTGTTTTTGAAATAACGAAAAAAAATCATAGCGCCTAAATGAAAAGACGTGTAAGCTCGCTGAAAACTGTATTCGATTCTTCTATACACCTACAATAACCACTAAAAGTTTCTGAAGTGCACATGTATTCATTATTGAATAATATTACAAAAAGACAAAATTAGGTGACTTAACTTTGACGTCAACATACAAGAAACCGGCTCAACCCAATAAGTGTGCGTGTGAACCAAAGATTAGTGTGTTTAGTCATATATTATCGTGGAAATTTTCAGTTCAAAATATTAAGGATATAAGTAAATAAACACAAATCCAAAAACATATGAACAACGGCAGATTATCCGGCCAAATTAGAATGACTACAAAAAAGCGACGGTTTCATACATATCGATGACCTTCTCTATTGAACGTTTTATACCTGAGCTGTTGACCGTACAGTCGCTATCAAACGTCTGTCGGCAATTCCCAACTGGGAATTCCCGACAAAGTTTGAGGAAATAATTAAAAAATCCTAACTAATATTATTAATGCGAAAGTGAGTTTTTTTTTTTTATTTACTTGTTTGTTTGTTACCTCTTCATGCTTTATCTACTGAACCATTCTTCCTGATATTTCGCATACACATTGTTATAAGTACTGAGAAGAACATAAGATACCTGAGAAAAAGCACTGTTCCCGTGGGAAATTCACACGGGCGAAGCCGCGGGCAAAAGCTAGTATGGATATAAAATGCACAGGACATGCACATAGTGGCCATATAAAATAAAAAAAGAGGTTTTTGATTTGGAAATTATTATTTTTATTCTCTTATACATAGGTAATTTTAATAGTAAATATTATGGCATCAAATCACAGATCAAACTACTACTGTGGACACTGGGAACAGTGCTTTTTCCCGGGATGAAAGGTACCTTATGTCCTTCTCCAGTACTTCTAACTATGTGTATGCGAAATTTCAGGAAGACTATATCAGTAGATAAAGCATGAAGAGGTAACAAACAAACTGATTTGACACCGTAGATGCCTCGGTGGTCCAGTAGTCAAAGCATAAAATATGTCTCATGATCTGGCTGGGTACTTTATATATCTACCAAGCATATTTTGCGGAAAGGATTTCCAGTCTTATTGGGATATTGCATTTTCAAATCAACTGCTTAGCCGAAAACAAAAATGACTCAATGACTTTGGACTGCACTTTTAGCTGTGGGTCTCGAACAATAAAATAATATTTACTTACTGCTAAAGAAAACCAAATGCCTTCCTTTCTAACCATTGGTAACTTAAATATTTACTTACCATTGCAGATTATTCCATTCCAACTTCATAAACTTTTAACCAACATCTAATTAGTAAACAAACGCAACTGCGCAACAGGATCTCCATAGCGTCATAACATACAACATGCACGCGTGATGCACGCAACGCACCAAACTGTTTACCAAGAGAAAAGATGACTCACTTCTAGTAAAAAGCAAAATACATCGCATTATTGAAAATAGAATGACGATTATATATCTATCTCTGTCCCACTTATACCATTTTGCTTACTAGTTATCTCACTTTCTTCACGCTAGCTAGACAAAGCGACTCCCTCCCTATTGTTTTTGTTATCCGTAGACAGAAAACTAATCCAACGTCATCGGGTGTCGGGCGGAGGAAGGAAACATCGGTCGGTGTGCAGAATTGTACGACTCGACATGGAAGAAGAAACAGTAGCCATAGCCATGTAGCTAGTTCATAATAGTGGTACCTAAATAAACTTTCACATTTAAAAAACACATTTTGTATTTTATAGAAGGTACCTAATCTACCTATTTCGACAAATAAGGAACACGACCTTAACTTTTATACAAATCCCTATTTAACAACAATACATATTTTTTAATTACTTCCACTATTTCCCACAAATAAAGTTACAGGTTGGCATTTGCTAATAAACGTTTGAATGCGACTGTACGAACAGCTTAGGTATAATACGTTCAATAGAGAAGGTTATCGATATGTATGAAACCGTCGCTTTTTTGTAGTCATTCTAATTTGGCCGAATAATCTGCCGTTGTTCATATGTTTTTGGATTTGTGTTTATTTACTTATATCCTTAACATTTTGAGCTGAAAATTTCCACGATAACTTATGACTGAACACACTAATCTTTGGTTCACACGCATACTTATTGGGTTGAGCCGGTTTCTTGTATGTTGACGTCAAAGTTAAGTCACCTAATTTTGTCTTTTTTAGTAATATTATTCAATAATGAATACATGTGCACTTCAGAAACTTTTTGTGGTTATTATAGGTGTATAGAAGAATCGAATACAGTTTTCAGCGAGCTTACACGTCTTTTCATTTAGGCGCTATGATTTTTTTCGTGATTTCAAAGACAACGCGATTACTTAAAAATTATAAATATTTTCTTAAATCTAATTATGGCACAGATGGGCACAAATGAATAGCTACTCATGTATATTTATCTTACAGGCGCACATACGATGGATCTAGGAGATCCACGATTTTGCAAAACGTTACTCTAGCAGGAAATGCAATATCCCGAAAACCTGAAGACGCACAAATGATCTTTTCGGCCCAGGTCAATGCACAGCTCTAAGCTCTCTGCCCCCTCAGAATATTTCTCTCTCCGATCATTCGTTTAGAACTTTCCTGCTAGAACGACGTTACCCTAGCAGAATCCTAGATTTCCGTTTTTTTCCTAAACTACAAGACGCACAAAAGTTTTATTCGCGGCACATGTACACTAGACTACGCACAACGTTTTGGTTCCATTCACTTAACTCCAGGACACACTTTCCTGCCAGGGTAACGCACACACGCTTAGCTGAATAGTTCTTTCATTCTCATACTCTTTATTGCATTCATTTGTTGTTCAAATTTTGTGTTGCATCTAAACTAACTCCCTGGGGCTCCGCTCCCGTGGGAATTTTGGGATAAGAAGTACCCCTATGTGCTATTCCCGGTATTTTAATGCCTGTGTACCAAATCATTCATTTCATTCATCAAAATCCGTGCAGTAGAATAAATGCGAAATTTTGGATGAGATGAGCTAATATGTCAAGATATACAGAACGAATTTTGATGAAACACCGGGAATAGCACAAGGAGTAATTTTTATTTCAAAATTCCTCCTGTATATTAGAGTGCGTTCCCCTAGCAAAACACTACTGAATATCAAAACGTGTTGTTACTATATAATTAGAGTATGACGTCGTGTAAATGTTTATATAAGTTTAAAATTTGTGCATCAATTAGTTTTTGAGATTTTAATTACAAACAGATTCTGCCAGGATGACATTTAGAACATTCCCCCAGCAAAAAAAGTTCTCGGATCGAAATGAAAGTAAGTACAATAATTAGAGTGTCGTGAAAGGTAAATGTTTATGAATAAATAAAATTTGTGTATCCAAAGACTTGGGAGAAATTCAAATCTCTGCTGGGGGAACGTTTGGCCGGATGCTGGATATCCTAAATGGTATGGCGTAGAGATATGACTTTTTTTACACAAGTTGTTATTAATTTGTGTATAATGTTTGTAAAAATAGAAATTTAAAAAATATTACCGTTCAGGAGCTAAAAATAAAAACGTGAATTTAGGTATTTTGGCGCTTGTACTATAAATATGGGCCCTAGAGACTAATTGGTGACGTGAGTTTGTACCTTGAAGTTGTTTTCAATGTCCATGTAAGTATCAACATAGTATCATAAGTATTTAATAAATTATGAAAATAAATGCAATGATTCAGCCGTCATGAATTTCGACAGTCCATTAGACGAGTTGGTCTATTATTTACGAAATTCACATGTTTTGCATTAATTGCTAAATATAGTTAACTATCCATTCTCCAAAAATCAGATCAATATATGCAGTAGTTCAAGAAATATAATTATTAATCCAAGCCAAGGTGAAATACCATGATAAGGCGACCAAATTCGAGAGTCTACCAAAAAGCGACCGTGCAGTATATTGAAGTGGTTTACTGAAATTGATAGTGTATTACCTCTTTTTTCTGTGTACAGATGCGTACTCAAATGTTAGCATACCTAAAAAAACATCTGAAAAACGAACCAACATAATATATCTTTATTTTAAGTGATTACACTCATATCTTACATTATTAAATTAACTTAAATATGTTAATATCACACCCTACAAACTGTAACGCGGCTACGCGTTCATCCTCTTTGGATCTTATTATACGTGCGCTGGCACATACATACTTTTACATTTACATTACACCTGTCATAAATTTTAAACTGTATTCATTCATATTCGATTCTGTATTTTGGTTGTCATTCTTGGCCTAGCATTTACCGATATCTATTATGTTACTTTCATTAAATATTATTAAACTATAGACCCTTATCGGGTCTTATGTTTACCAATAGGTAAAATAATATTCAACGACCCTGAGGTTTATTATTATATAGAGCTCTCACGCTCCAAAACTATTTTATTATAATATATTTCTGCACGGAGCATGTAAGCTCCGGCAGTGAGCCAAGTGCGGGCAGTCCCACCTCGTACCTATCATCTTTAGGATGCTGTTGGTACTACCGCGCACTCTCCTGAGCAAAAAGGGTGGCGCATGATCGTAGCAGAACAATCTATACCAGCCTCTTCAAACATACCGGAGGCACTACAATAGCGCGGTTATATAAGTTATGTACGTATGGGGTAGAAATATAAGGTTTATAATTCTATCATAGTGAAAGTGATTGCCGCGCCGCAGCCTTCCAGTAGGAATCGGTCCTATACTAGGTACCTAAGATAGAACGAGCGCACAGTTTTCCAATTAATATTGTATTGTAACTAAACGCAAAAAAAAATATATAAATAAGTAACAATAAAAAATCTTGAAATCCTGGACAAAAGCTCTTCATTGAAAATTATATTAGTTCAGTTGTGTACGCGCCTGTACTAAATTACGTTTATAATACTGCAAATTTCGGATGGTTGGTAATATATACTGTACGGCCGCTTTTTGCTAGATTCTCGAATTTGGTCGGCTTATCATGCTATTTCACCTTGGCTTGGATTTATAATTATATTTCTTAAACTACTACATATATTGATCTGATTTTTGGTGAATGGATAGTTAACTATATTTAGCAATTAATGCAAAACATGTAAATTTCGTAAATAATAGACCAACTCGTCTAATGGACTGTCGAAATTCATGGCGGCTGAATCATTGCATTTATTCTCATAACTTATTAAATACTTATGATTCTATGTTGATACTTACATGGACATTGAAAAGAACTTCAAGGTACAAACTCACGTCACCAATTAGTCTCTAGGGCCCATATTTATAGTACAAGCGCCAAAATACCTAAATTCACGTTTTTATTTTTAGCTCTTGAACGGTAACATTTTTTAAATTTCTGTTTTTACAAACATTATACACAAATTAATAACAACTTGTGTAAAAAAAGTCATATCTCTACGCCATACCATTTAGGATATCCAGCATCCGGCCAAACGTTCCCCCAGCAGAATTTTGAATTTCTCCCAAGTCTTTGGATACACAAATTTTATTTATTCATAAACATTTACCTTTCACGATACTCTAATTATTGTACTTACTTTCATTTCGATCCGAGAACTTTTTTTGCTGGGGGAATGTTCTAAATGTCATCCTGGCAGAATCTGTTTGTAATTAAAATCTCAAAAACTAATTGATGCACAAATTTGAAACTTATATAAACATTTACACGACGTCATACTCTAATTATTTAGTAACATCACGTTTTAATATTCAGTACTTTTTTGCTAGGGGAACGCACTCTGTATATTATCCTAATCCTAACTAATATTTAAAATGCGAAAGTGAGTTTGTTTGTTACCTCTTCACGCTTTATCTACTGACCCAATCTTGCTGAAATTTTGCATACACATAGTTTGAAGTACTGAGAAGGACATAAGGTACTTTTTTCATCCCAGGAAAAAACACTGTTCCCGTGGCAAATTCACGCGGGCGAAGCCGCGAGCAAAAGCTAGTAATGTATAATTTTAATCTCAATCGATTGTCAATACCTAAAGACGTTTGTAACAAAACCAGGCCATACATTTGTGAACCCAGGACCACGCAGTATGGCGGCCGCTGATGCAGCTACTAAACGACTCGCCGGGAACAGAACTGCTGACCGTGGGGTCCTCGACCTTATGCAACCTACTCCTAGAGTTCTCTCCAGCCAAAGAGCCAATGTTAGATCAAGGTTTGATACTATACCACAGATTATTAACGTTCATTACAGGTGAATCGTTTTGCTGCAAAGGAAATTATACTTAGATACATGAGACGAGAGTCGAGATTGCATCGTTTGCCGCGTTTCTTTGGTGCTAGTTTTTTATTTTTATTTGCTGTTTTGTATGGATCACCACTTGCTACGATCCTTACAGATCTCCTATCCGTGATATTTATTTATTTGATAAATATCTTTAATTCAAAACCATATGGGTCAATTTACCATGTAAAGATTAAAGATTATCTCCAGGTGTCAGGGTATTTAGAATTTTAACACCAAGCCATATATGTCACTTTACCTTGCACACAATAAAGAAATCTTATCTTCCATGTGCCCGGGCATTTAGAACTTTAACACTAAGCCATATGTGTCAATTAACCTAAACTGTCTTTACAGTAAAAAAAAAGTTTATCTTCCATGTACCAAGGCATTTGAACCTTTAACACTAAGCCATGTGTCAAATTTACCTTGCAGACGAAAAAAGACATCTTTCATGTGCCAGGGTATTTAGAACTTTAACACCAAGCCATATGTGTCAATTTACCTCGCAGAAAATAAAGTTTATCTTCCATATGCCAAGGCATTTAGAACTTAACACCGAGCTAGATGTGTCAATTTACTTCGCTGATAAAAAAGACTTGTCTTTTATGTTATATTTAGAACTTTAACACCAAAATATAAAGGTCAATTTATCATATAGCCAATAAGTAATGTTACCTTACAGATGCCAGGGTATTTAGAACTTTAACACCTAGATATAAGGGTCAATTTCCCTCGCAGCCAATAAGTAAGGTTATCTTCCAGGCGCCGTGGAAATGCTGTGTAACCTCACGAAGAGGCCCGAAGCAGCGCTGAGACTGAACGGGATCTGGGCGCTCATGAATATGGCCTTTCAGGTAATCTCATGTATGTTTTGTTATACAATTGGACATTATTCTCTAAAACTATCTGCTTAAAAATCTGATTAAGTCTACGTATTACGTATGTTAAGAACTTAACATACGTAATTAAACTATTCATGTAATGAGGGTTATAGTATTTACGCTAACTATAATCGGGCCGAAACCTAAACTCCCGTATGACAGGTGTCATCAGGGTCAAGCCCATGAAGTACCGAATTTTTGTTTTTTAAATCTATGCGCGGAAATGTAGTACTTGAACTTCCTGCTTGCCCGTTTAGGGAATTCCACTGCATCCGGCTACAATAAATCGATAGTGAATGTAAAAAATCGCGATACATCGTTTAATTTATCGATTTATTTAATAACATTTGTTATTGATTTTTAAATTCTGAATATAAAAATTATTGCGCTAAAAAATAATATTATAGCAATACAAAATAAAAGAAACAGGGACAAGAATTCACGCAATCTTATCGAATCGTGTCATCAGAGTAGATAATATTATTTACATTGAATTTATTATCCATGTTAGTGACTATGACAGCTACTTTGATGGTTCAGACTTCTGATTAATAAAAATAATTATTTTATTTGTATTTGTTATTTTTACGTAAAATCAAATAATCGTAGCGATTCGTGTTCAGTTACATCACTATTATTGTCAAACTGACATACGTCATACGGGAGTTTAGGTTTCGGCCCGATTATAGTTGACGCTACTGGGGAGTATGGTCGTGTCAATGGTACAATATTGTCATTTGAATTTGACACATCGACATTGACAGTGTTGTACCATCTGACAGATGATGTCTGTCCATTCGTAGGTGTTGACATTTGGTGGAATATTTGAACGCGAAAGCCCTCAATTAAAGTGTATCTCCTCTAGTCCATTTAATCACAAGTGCAGTCATAGTAAGCCTCAAAGATTTTTTATCTTGCCTTAAAGATCATATTGCCCTGTAGTTTCTGATTATGACTCACCGTACGCTTCCCAGGCGGAACAGAAAGTAAAGCAGCGCATCCTAAGCTGCCTCGGCACAGAGCAAATGTTCCGGCTGCTGGGCGACAGCGACACCAGGGTCATCATGAAGACGCTAGGGTTGCTGAGGAACCTGCTGTCCACCAGGCAACACATAGACGCGATCATGAGCGAGTACTCGTCGCAAGTTATGCAGGTAACATATAACAGATGTTCCCGACAGCGACACCCAGGGTCATCATGAAGACGCTAGGGTTGCTGAGGAACCTGCTGTCCACCAGGCAACACATAGAATGCAGGTAACATAGAGCATATAGTAAAGCAACTTATGCTTTTTTTTTTTAACGTGTGGAATAGACCTTCGTCTCGTCCATCTAGCCACGGGAAGCCGGACGGGTATGTGGGACTTGATACCCACTAAAACCACGGGGTGACAGACAGTCAACCAAGTCCTGCAGGAAGGTCGCGCATATGTTGCCAGTACATAATTATTGTGCATTACTGTGTCTAACGACAGCCTTGGCGCCATGGCGAGCCGCTGACACACGGCGGCCCCAATGCGCACGGATGCGCTGGGTCCCGAAGCACCTCTCCAGCGAGAGCGGCGGAGCGTCCTGAACGGCTTAACAGATTTTGATGTGAGAGGTATTTTTAGATTCCTTGCATTCCTCCGAGTGACATAGGCTATGTGACGTTGTCAGTCGTGTTTTTTATTTTTATTTTAATAATTAGGTTGTCCCTGACATTTATCAGATTTCCATACTTGGTACATAATTATCTTCAGCATGATGTGTGTTACAGGCTGTGATAGTAGTCCTAGAAGGCTCGTACCCCGCGGAGGTGAAGGAGCAGGCGCTGTGCATCCTGGGCAACATCGGCGACGGCGAGAAGGCCAGGGACTGCATCATGGCCAATGAGGATGTGCTCAGGAAACTCGTGGATTATTTGGTTAGTATTTGTTTAATTTTATCTTTTTTTTTGGTCCACAAAACTGATGTGACACCGCAGAAAAAAGCGTGACCGTCGTGCCATAATGTTAAGATGTGATGACTTCTGCCTGGCATCCCGTGAAGGGCAATTTTCGGGATGAGGATTACAAAAATAGTATTTTTGGATCAACATGGCGGACCGATTTTTTTCAATTTTGCAATATGGGTATCGTTTTATAGGTTTTTGGGGACGCTGATTACGAAAATAACTTTTATTTTTATATCCAAGATGGTGAACATTTTTTTTTTCAGTTTTGCAATATGGGTATCGTTTTATGGGTTTTCGGGGATGCCGGCGTCTTCATAGTAAAGAGCAAAAGCCAGAGTAGCCTTTTGTATGACAATGGTGTCTCCTCAGGCACACCCGGAGAGCAAGCTGCAGGAGGCGGCGCTGTTCGTGGCGGGCAACCTGGTGCGCGGCGGCGAGGCGGGCGCGGGCGCGCGGCAGGCGCGGCTGGCCGAGCTGGGCGTGCTGCGCGCGCTCACCGTGCTGCGCGCGCGCCCGCTCGCGCAGCACCTGCACGACAAGTATGTGGCGGCTGCACCTCACTAGATGTACTGGCGAGTGTGGCGCGGGCGCGCGGCTGGCCGAGCTGGGCGTGCTGCGCGCGCTCACCGTGCTGCGCGCGCGCCCGCTCGCGCAGCACCTGCACGACAAGTATGTGGCGGCTGCACCTCACCAGATGTACTGGCGAGTGTGGCGCGGGCGCGCGGCTGGCCGAGCTGGGCGTGCTGCGCGCGCTCACCGTGCTGCGCGCGCGCCCGCTCGCGCAGCACCTGCACGACAAGTATGTGGCGGCTGCACCTCACTAGATGTACTGGCGAGTGTGGCGCGGGCGCGCGGCAGGCGCGGCTGGCCGAGCTGGGCGTGCTGCGCGCGCTCACCGTGCTGCGCGCGCGCCCGCTCGCGCAGCACCTGCACGACAAGTATGTGGCGGCTGCACCTCACTAGATGTACTGGCGAGTGTGGCGCGGGCTAAAGAAATCTTAGAAATCTACCCTTACAAAAAAATTGTAAGTGAAAGGTTCTATAGGGATGACAAGACTAGTCGAGCCATGTCAAGAACCCTTCATTTTTAAGGTCATCGCATGACGCTCTTTCGTAATGACGAAGGTTAGAAAGTAAACCTCTGTCATTTACCAGCAATTACACTAAATTCTGTTTACTTTCTCAGGGTAAAGACTGCTCTGGCCCAGTTCAACGAGTTGACATAATACAGCCGCGGCCGCCGGCGCAAACGCACCAAACGGAAGTGACTCTATACCAATGTGATGATACAGTGAGTCTTGTAACAATAAGTAATGTACATAGCTAGGTCTCAACGTTGTTAACTGAGGATTCAAATAATTTATTTTAATTTATCATGTTTTTGTCATTTAGTTATTTTTTTGTCATTGCGAATGGCGCGTGAATGTTGGCGATGTAAATGTGTTATGATTGTTGTCCATGAAATAATGTTTTTGCGCTGTTTACGGTGTCTTAGCATCACTCTAATAAGGCCCAGTTCTTATAGGGTTATTAGTTGCCGCGCCTCGGGCCCCACTCCTGTTGGAAATTCGGGATAAAAAGTACCTTATGTGCTCTTCTGGAATTTATTCTACCCGTTTACCAAATTTCATCAAAATCCGGGTAGCAGTTTTTGCGTGACAACTAGTAACAAACATCCATCCAATTCTCATATACATTCACGTTTATATTATATAAGTAGGATGGCACATTTGTGACTAAAATAGTGTGGCATTACACTAGTTTACAATTTTTTAATTTTTTTTTTGATGCCTCAAAGCTACATGGTTTTTTTGATAGATCTATATGTGTGGAATATCGGTCTAATTATAAATTTCCGCCATCACGTAAGATTTGAGAAAAAAAATGTATCAAAAATTCAAATATTTATTTTTCGCTAATATTTTGAGACAGTATTAAAATAAGTAGTTTTAAAAATTTTAACATGTTTTATAGCTGTAAATATTATAACACTCTTCAATAATATAAAGCAATTACATTTTAAATTTTACAATTTTTATTTCCCGCAAAAACATTTTTTGAAAGTTGTGTTAATTTCTCCATACATTTTATGGTTATAGTCCTTGTATGGAGAAATTAACAAAACTTTCAAAAAATATTTTGCGGTAAATAAAAATTGTAAAATTTAAAATGTAATTGCTTTATATTATTGAAGAGTGTTATAATATTTACAGCTATAAAACATGTTAAAATTTTTAAAACTTCTTATTTTAATACTGTCTCAAAATATTAGCGAAAAATAAATATTTGAATTTTTGACACACTTTTTTTTTCAAATCTTACGTGATGGCGGAAATTTATAATTAGACCGATATTCCACACATATAGATCTATCAAAAAAACCATGTAGCTTTGAGGCAACACAAATTGTGTAAACTAGTGATTATTCTTGTTTCATAGGACTTACAACTACAGGTTTAATAGAAGCGAGAAAAAATGCGCACTGACAGTCTAGTCTCCCCCGCTTCTTCACACCCCTCGTGCACTAAGAAATCGTGCACAATGTTAACCTATATAATAAACGAGCTTTTGCCCGCGGTTTCGCCCACGTGATTTTCCCACGGGCACAGTTCCTTTTCCCGAGATGAATGGTACCCCATGTCCTTCTCAGTACTTCAAACTATGTGTATGCAAAATTTCAGGAAGATTGGTTCAGTAGATAAAGCGTGAATAGGTAACAAACAAAACTCACTTTTGCATTTATAATATTATAGGATTAGGATAGTCACCCAACCTTTTCACGTTTTTCACTACTAGGCAGCTTTTTAACAAAATTTGCAGCTACTACCTATATGGATTGGGCCTTGTTATATGTTCTTTTTAGTCATTCGCATCCATACGTTATGATCTGATCATACGCTCCTCATTTTGGACGCGTATTGACTAATTCCAACGACGGAGGTGCTAACCCCTCGCTAGATGATATTTTTCAAACTAGAAAATGTAGTTAAACTACACTAGCGTAATTTATTTGTAGTTGTTGGCTAATGGATAATAAAACGTTTATACGCCATTGTCACTCGAATCATGTTGGAATGAGGGGGAATCATTGTGACCGTGCTAAGGGTGTTTTGGAGCGCGGAATTCTTATTTATTTACAATCGTGTCTTATTCTATTTATATTAATGATATGAAATACGCTGGACAACATCTATTACCAAGATTATTTATATCTTTATATCTATGTAGCTTGTTTTAATAATAAACTTCATAAATATTGAATAAACAAGGAATTATTGGCTCAAAAAAGCGAGAAATGATTTCGATAGTTTTGACTTATTGAATATTTTTGGTACGGATAAAAATTTTGATACAAAGTAGTATCCAACTCATTTCTTGTGAAAAGATGAGGATGTGCTGATAAAGCATCGTATCCACTTGGCAACATTGATGCGCAACATATTTTGCTGTCTCGCTCTCTTTGATTGCCTATAGTGAAATAGCACATCGCGCTTTATGTAAATTGTATACTGAGCAAAAAACATCGAATAAGTGATAATGTACCTAAATAGATACGAGACTTAATTGAACTCAAATCACAATATTATTGTATTCCTTGTGGTAAAAAGATGATATCTATTTGGTCTAAAATTCGATAACATTACATATATTATGAGACTTGATTTAGAATGGCGCTGTTCTTGTTTATTTACTTTATTATGATGTTGAAGCATGTAGCGAACATTATTTTTATATGACATTTTATTTGACTTTTTCTTTAATTCAATTACTGAAAGATTGATTTAATAAAACACCATCCACTATGTAATATTAGATGACATTTAAATACTCATAAATAAGGAATTTTTTGTTCATAATAATTTTGACATGTGTAATAATGAAAATTGGAATGCTGGTGTATATTTGTGCTGCAAATTAATGAATGTACTTTTGATTGATTTCTACAAATGACTGTATAAAGGATTGTGCAGACTATTTTTGCCAATTAAATCTTTAAATCTATATCACATAATATTAATATCAGATTGCATTGAATGACCCACACGATGAATTAAGAACTTGAAAATCATTAATAAATAAATTGGATGATATTTTCGCCACGGGCAAAAATCGTCTGTATCGCCTTATTGGTGACTGACTTAAAATATTTAGGTATTACCAAAAAAAAGTTCTTTATGCAGGTGAATTCAAAATCATTTGCATCTTTTTTACTGGTGCAACTTTTTATAAGGGTTATAGTTGATCGAAGGGAACAATTTTTTTTTTTTAATTTTATACGTTCGGATGACCAACACCTAAATTAACAACATATTTAGATAGTCACAGAAACATCGTCAGGAATGCCTATGTAAGTACTTACAGGCTACAAGTAACAGTATAAAAAAAAACTAACAAACAGTTTTGACATATCAGAGTCTGTGCATTACAAAAAGCTGCTCATATTTATGAGTAGAGTACTATCTTAAGTTGTAAATGTGCCAATGATTTTTAATTCACCCTCCTTATCTCCAAGTATTTTTGTGATTATTTAATTGCTTATTTCTGTACATAAAATGATCTTTGTAAATGAAATCCTTAAAGTAAAATGGAATAACTTTTTAGTCACAAAAATACTGTAATCATGGTTACTGATATATTTTCTGTGATTTTTCTGTAACAATCGCTTCTGTATGTATGTATATTCTGACATTTCTCGATATTATGCTTTATTAATGAAAGAGTTGTCTACATTTTTCATGTTAATACAAACGGATACGCAAGATATTGTTGTTTAATTTGCAAAAGTTAGTAATTCCCATACAGATTCTTCTACTTTCTATTTAAGAGCAGTCAGTGTCATTACAAGGAATGTAACACACGCAAACAGTAGAGGATGTGCTCCATTTGCTGGTGGAGTGTGAACGCAATCAACACGAGACACAGTTACTGATGAACAGCTTAAATGTGAATAAGTGGAATGTAGGTGGTATACAATGTTTGCTGGCGCATCCATTTTCGGACGCAACGTTTAAAATTATCTGGCAGCGGCTGCGCAACAGTAACTGAGGGGTGCGATAAGGCTGACATGTTTATAAAAACAAAAGCCTTAAAAATAGATAAAAAAACTTGGCATTGTAAAAAGGATTGGTTTTGACATTCACACACTACTTCAAAAATCATCACCTAGGGTGCAGGGTTCCTCACTATACTGTTATATACAAATAAAATAGAATTCGAACTTTGGACCTTTTTACCACAGGCGAACCACCAAGATATAGGTAGCTACTAGAGGTAGGTACACCAAGAGGTAGGTACTTACTAAAATATGTGAAGTAGAAAAATCGAAATAAAATTTAATAGACAAAATATCAAGCAACGGTGAATGTTTCTCATCATGTCAAGAAGTTGTGTATCATTTAAACGAATCGGGATGAGTATCATATGGCATACAAAGGCGGATGAAGCGGGCACGTCCCCCCCCAGACTGCTTTCTTGTGTACCTACTGTGGATGGAGATTCCATGACAGTGCATCTTCTTCTTCTCTCAGCCGAAAGACGTCCACTGTTGGACAAAGGCCCCAAGGATTGATGACAGTGCATATCAAGAGCAAATCAAATAAAGAAATAACAGAATTTTTTCTGCCCATCTAAATCCTCTACTGGTAAAACTTGTCCATTTCTGGCTGGAATTGCTATATGTTTATTTCTAACAGTATTGTTGATTATTTTGCCCCTCCCAAAAAAAAAACTCTGAATCCGCCCTTGCATCTCAACACAAATTTAAAACAAAAGCTCGATGAGAGCTCTCGAAACGTCTAGCGATGCAGTTTAAAGGCGCTGCAACTTTAAAACACTCTTGGCTTCGACCTTCGTCTGAAGAGACTCTCCAACTATCTTCTCGATCGGCTGAATTCACGAAAAACTGTAGGTTACTTTCTTCAAGGTTAATGTGCGTGTGCTCTGAGGGCCACTCTCTCAGAATTCATTGAAAACATGCTCAGGTTTTAGTGAACATTCCCAAAGAATTGTGAAAGTTGGAAACAGATTTTGTGAAAATCAAATAAGCGAGTTATGGGATTTCAAGTTGGACCCTCAGTCCACATATAGAGGATTGAGGGCCCACTTGTACCGGATAAACTAAGGGCACTAAAGAAAAAGTCTTTATGCCAAAATGTAAGTTAATGCCAAACAAAAATTGTGGAAACAAGATATTATAGCAAAACATTGTATTATTTTCTATATGTATTATTAGTACGCTAATTATAACAAAACCATTAACTTTTGGTTACTCTTTGAAATCCTATATTAGAGTAAAAAAATTGTGAAATTTTGTGAAAGCAATGATCATGATATTACTTTGGTTTGGACAGTCCTCCACTTTTTTGTTTTCGTTTTGTTTTCGCTTAACGTATGATAGCTAAGAAAAATACAAAATTATCTCCGTTTGTAAAAAAATGTGCTACAAATTGATGTTATTTGTTAATAATAATAATTACGTTAAAACAACAAATTTTAATATATACTGAAATTGACAATTAATGTATGTGAGTAGGGTGACAATACTATCGTTTTTATCCACATTTATTTTTAATGTAAGTACAGTGCTAATTTTTTTTGGTTCGAAGTAATCATACCGCACGAGCTTTTTTTAATTACATAATTACAATAGTCGCTATTAGTTAAGTAAACAATCGTTTATGTGAGTGCATCGGAAGTGATTGGTGACAAGGATTTGATGCGAGTTCTACGTAACAGTGAGGATTACATTATAGTTTTTTTTAGGGTTCCTCAAAAGGCAAAAAACCTTTATGAAATCATTTTGTTGTCCGTCTGTCTGTCAAACTTTGTTTTCTCAGAAACGCTTAAAGATATTAAGTTCAAATTAATATCGAAGACCCGGATACACGGTCTCTTTCAGCAAAAAAATAATCAAAATAATACGTCAACGCAATCGGGGGATATTACCGTAAATGTGTTGAATTTTTGAATTATTTGCGATTTCAGACAGCAATCAAAACCTAATGGGGTACGTTGACCTTAAACTATGAAATTTGGCAAAAAGCAAGGTCTAACACTACTTCTAGGTACAGGAATAAATCTGAAAGTTGTATATAAAATATGTTGTTGGATGTCTGAACAAACTTATTTTTTGCGCTCGATGCAGTATGAATCGATCGAACTGCAAAGTTTAGTTTATTTTTGAAACTATTTGGTCTTTTATTTAGAGCTATAATGGGAGATGCTTTGCGTGTACGGAACCCTCGGTGCGCGAGATTGACTCGCACTTGACCGGTTTTTTTACATTATAGTACCTTCATTATGATACAAAGTAAGTCGAGCGCGCTAATAAAGCCGAGCTGATTTCAGGTGGAGTTAAATTTACATATTCTTCCCCACTAGTCGACATTTTAATAAATATATAATATGCTAACACCGCGAAAATCGGGAAATGTACTAACAAACACAACACAATAAATATAGTCTTTGTTTCTTAATCTTATATTCGCGCGCTGAAAGCGCTGCGCGCTCTGCCGTCATTGATATATCGCCAAACAGCCAGTGCTTGGCTGTATAAATTATTATCTTTGCTTATTTTAAAAACTGTTGTTATTTTCCTTAATTGATCAATATTTAGCGGCTAAATTAAAAATGCTTCGTGTAATTCATAACGCGCGTTAAAATAGATTTATAAATATTTAAAGTGCAAGCACATCTTTGTTCAAACAAGACACTCGCGGTCAAGGAAATCAAACTTTTGATTTACCTAAAATAAGTTTGAGTTTTTTCTTTAAAAAAATTATTTCTAGTGGGGGCAGAACTAGGCTTTATGCAAAATGTTGTTACCCTATTTCATTATTTACATAATAAAAATAAAACTTGATTTTCTTAAAAAAAATACAATTAAACACATTACACATTTTATACAATAAAATGTGTTTTTATTACCCAATGGTACTGTATTTGTAGCACATTCTTTTTTACAAACGGAGTTAATTTTGTATTTTTCTTAGCTATCATACGTTAAGGGGGGTTAGGCGGTCAGCGAAAATTCATATGAAGCGGCTGAGGCGGGGGGGGACGTCCCGGTTGCGCGCCATTCACATTTTTATCAAAAAGTTAATAGAAATGTTTAGTTTTTCAAAAATTTAAATCAGTCACGAAATCGAAAAGGTAATATACCTTTGTGTTGGTGATTTTAAAACATTTTTTATTATAAAACACGGATGTTATCTGTATTCATATGAAATTTTAGAGGTAACTTCAGGTTTTTTTTCTATCGAGCAAAATTTTTCCCATCGTGTTTTGGAAACGGTCCTCCCTTTAAACATACGTTCTACAATGACTTACTTGACTTAAGGTCCTAAGGCCCCCAGGTGGGGCAGAGGGCGTCCATAGTGCTTCTCCACTGGGATCTGTCTTGGGCGATGCGCTTCGCCTCCGACCAGGTGAGCCCGACCGCCTTTAACTCCGCTGCAACGGTACGCCGCCAGGTCTGCTTGGGTCGTCCAACTTTCCTCTTGCCTTGCGGTGTCCATTCGAGAGCTTGCCTGGGAATATGCGTGGGGTCCCTACGAAGCGTGTGGCCGATCCACGCCCATTTGCAGCGCTTGATCTGGTGGTCAATCGGCGCTTCCTTGCATATTTCCCAGAGCTCCCGGTTAGAGATGACTTCTGGCCAGAAAATGCCAAGGATTTGACGAAGGCATCGGTTGACGAACACCTGCAGAGGATGCGTGATGTCTTTGGTGACCTTCCACGTCTCGCAGCCATACAGCAATACCGATATGACGTTCGACCGGAAAATCTTGAGTTTGACTCTACGAGTCAATTTTTCGTACGCCATACAGGTCGAAGCTGAGCAAAAGCAGCCCGGGCTTTGGCAATCCTGGCAGTAGCATCCTTTTCAGCTCCACCAGATTAAGAGACGATGCTTCCCAGATACGGGAACTGCTCAACTTGTTTTATGGGCTCTGCTCCCAGCATAAGTGGCTGACTATTTTTTCCGGTGCGCATCTCCTGGGTCTTCTTGGCGTTGATCTTGAGACCCACTTTAGCTGCCTCTCGCTGTAGGTCGTCCAATTTGGCCTGCATATCGACGCGTTTATGGCTGAGCAAGCACAGGTCGTCAGCGTAGTCTAGGTCATCCAGCTGGTTGGATAACCCCACTCTATTCCACGTCGTTTGCCGTCGTTCACTTTATGCAGGATGCCATCTAAGACAACGAGGAACAGCAGAGGAGACAGGAGGCAGCCCTGTCTGACACCGGCATGAACGGCTATATCCTCGGAGATTAGTCCATCATGAGCTACTTTGCACGAGTACTTGCTATAAATCGCTTTTAGTATGTCTCTGATCTTAGGCGGGACTCCTATTTCGTCCAGACGGTACCAAATACTGGGCCAATGTAGGGTGTCAAAGGCTTTTTCAAAGTCGACGAATGTGAAGTAAATGTCACGTTGCCATTCTGATGCCTCTTCCAGAATGATCCTCAGTGTATTGATTTGGTCCGTACAGGAGCGGTTGGGGCGGAATCCAGCCTGCTCGAGCCGCAAGAGTGGCTCAACTGCTTTCGTTATTCTGTTAAGCAGGATCTTACACAGAATTTTCGATGGTACAGAGAGCAGAGCGATACCCCTCCAGTTACCACATACGCTCAGATCGCCTTTTTTCGGGACTGTTATAAGGACACCTTTATTCCAATCGTCGGGGAGCATCTCTTCAGTCCAGATCTTCTCCAAGAGAGGTGTTATGACATCAGCGGCGATAAACGGATCGGCTTTAAGCATTTCCGCTGTCACGAGGTCGAGACCTGGAGCTTTCCCGTTTTTGAGAGCATTGATAGCGCCTATAACTTCATCGCGTGAGGGTGGTGAGATGTCTACGTCCAGCAGGCGTGATGGCGGTGTGCTTGGCGGCAACTCAGGGAGGGCCGTGGTTGATGTACTGAAGACTTCCACAAAGTGTTCGTGCCAACGTTCCAACTGCTTCTCCGAGGTTGAGATGACATTGCCCCGTTTGTCCCGTAGAGGCTTCTTGCTGTGTCCTTTCCTCCCTGCCAAGGTCTTGGTGGCATTGTAAAGCTCTCTAAGATTGCCCGTATTGGCAGCAGATTGTGCGCAATCAGCTATATCGTCAGCCCATCGTCGCCTGTCATTTCTGGTGCTACGATATATGCGTCTTCGTATTTGCCTATATTGCTCCAGGAAATCAGCCTTTTCAGTTACACTCGAAGCCCCTAGGATTTTTTTATGAAGTTCTCCTCGTGTTTGTATTAGACTCCATGTAGCATCAGAGATCCAGTCATCGCGTTTACGTTCTTTGTATCCTAGGACGACAGAGCTGGTTTCTTGGTAGACCATTTTTACGCGATTCCACTCTTCGTCAGTGTTGTCCGTTTCAGTTTGGAGACCGGAGAACCGATTTCGCAGTTCTAACGTGAACTTATTTCGGGTGTTGGGTTCTTCCAACTTCCTCACGTCGTACCTTCGACCTAATTTGCCAGAGCCGACCGCTCGCCGCGCTGTGGCAACCTTGAGACGCAGTTCGGCAACCATCAGCATGTGATCACTGTCGACGTCTGCGCCTCGCTTGTTGCGGACATCAAGCAGCGATGTTCGCCATTTGCAGCTTATGGCAATGTGATCGATTTGAGTACGGCTGATGCCATCGGGGAAGGTAAATGAATATTTGTGGACATCTTTATGGGAGAACAGAGTCCCACCTATAACGAGGTCGTAACTCTGGCATAATTCGACAAATCGTTCTCCATTGTCATTCCGTTCACCAAGTCCGTGTCTGCCCATATGTCTTTCACAGCCAGTATTGCTACTTCCCATCCTAGCTGTTGAGGCCTTCAGCCTCCAATTTTTTTATAATTTCCTTTTTTTTTTTCTCTCCAATTCGGTGACAAGGCACCTTGATATCGCTGTCCCTTTTAGCGGGCAAATGAGGGAGCGAGATGGTGTCTACTTGCCCTTCCCGGAAGCATCGCCTGTGATCACAATCAGTCTCGCATCATCTGTCATTGAGATAGTGCGTGTCTCCGCGTCCCAGTGCCGTGCGCGCGCGCCGATAAGAGATTCACGCAGATCGTTCCAGAACATTCCGAAGAAACTACTTGTGTTCAGAAGAAATCTGGTGATCACCAAAGAGAAGCCTTCAACACGCGAGCAAGGTAAGCGATTATCGAGCCCCCTGTCGAGTTGCCGAATTGTTGAAATTTTCTCTTCATATATACACATATAGGCCGTTTAACCGAAGTCTCATCCGAGCCTTAGGTATATCTATAGGTCCTACATACCGCACAAAAGGAGTCAACCTATTTACACGGTTGCCACTCCATAATTTGGTCCTTTACGAGCGGATTTGTCCAGCTTTTAATATTATGTACTTTCGCTTCGGCGCTAGTGCTACGAACCGCCATCTTGTTAATTGCATTTTTTGCAAATTCACCTTCCATATACTTTCTTTATAGTAATTTCCAATAATGGCTTCTAACAAACTCGAAGCCAAATTAAAACAACTCATTGCCAAAAAAGAAGCTATTTATGAACGAATTAATCGTTTATACGATATAAGCAAAGGCATTTCCAATTACGATTATCGTTCAAATGAGCCATTTCTAGCCCAATCTGAGACTATCAGCGAACTTTATGACAAATTTGAAGTAATCATAGAACATATTAATGAGTTGAACTTTGAACTGAAAGAAACCCCACCTGATTACGCGGCTTTAAACTCGTTCGAAGAATTATATTCAGCGATTAAATACAAACGTAATCTAATTTTAGCCAGAGATAAGACTAACGTTGGCGTGTCACTTAAGAAAGGCCCTATAAAATTACCACCTATCCAGATACCCTCCTTTGATGGCAAAATTGAAAATTGGCCAATATTTTACGAAATATTTCGTAGTAATATTCACGAAAACGCTGATCTGACTGACTCGCAGCGTGTCCAATATCTCATGGGCAAACTTACCCACAGTGCTTTAAAATTAACTGCAGGTATTGTTCCCACGGGAGAAACTTATAATACAATTTGGGATTCTCTCGTTAAGAAGTACCAAGATAATCGCACTTTAGGTATTCATTATTTAAACAACATTTTGGACATTAAAAATTGTGTCAATAATACCGCTAGCTTAAACACTTTTATTGAAAAATATTCGGCGTCTATTGCAGCGCTCAAGCAGCTAAAGATACCTAAATTATTGGATTTTATTTTATTACATTGTGGTTTACGAAAGGTTGACTCTCAAACAGCCCAGCTATTCGAAACGCATATTAGTGGAAAGGAATTGCCATCTTATACAGAATTTATATCTTTTATACAAGATCATATAAAGGCACGCGAAAGATCACATACTAATAATTGTTCGCGGTTTGAAACGCGAGTGACAAATTCCATTAATACTTCAAAAACTTTCATATCAAATAGCGCGCCACGGTGTGAAATAGAAACGCCCTGCCCAATATGCACAGGCGAAAAAACATCCATTGTTTAGGTGTGAGCAATTTAAAAATATGAGTACACCGCAAATTCGTTTCGATTTTATTAAGTCAAAGCGTGCCTGTATTAACTGCTTAAGCCTAACCCACACATTGAATAAATGTAAGTCGCGTTCGACATGCAAGTTTTGTAAAAAACAGCACCATTCATTGTTGCATTTCTCTGAGAATAATAAGCCGGACTCAGCTCCAGGCGACAGCAAACCGGTTTGTTATCTCGCAGACGCCACGCAGTCTGCGCGCACCCAGCCCTCGCCGCCAGTAGAAAATACAACTTCTGTGACATTAAACACAGGAATGCGAAATTCTAATTATGTTTTATTATCTACGGCTCAAGTGTATGCGACTCACAACAATGGTCATGATAAAATTGTGGTCAGGTGTTTGATAGATAGTGCGTCTCAGAATAATTTAATAACTTTGAATTGTTGTAAGCGTTTGAACTTACCTATAGTTAAGCTACATAACTCCTCGTTACAGGGTGTTGGAATGTCCACGCAGTCAGTGCATGGCTATATACATATAAAAATAGAATCGCGCGTTAATCCCGAAGATAAATATTATATTCATGCGTTAGTGGTAGATTGCATTACAGGTAAGCTACCCGCGAATTATATTGAATAAATGACGACATGTCGTTTATAAATAAATTACCACTAGCCGATTTAACTTGGAATGTGCCGGGAAATATTGACATTATTCTCGGCGCGCAACTTTTTCCATATATTTATTTAGGTAATATGATTGAGTCGGGCGGTCGCGCGCCTCCAGCTGTCTTGACTAGCTTCGGGTATGTACTGATGGGTGGTGCGGCAGGTCATTGTGACTCGTTTTCTCAATCTTCCTCGTTTACCGCGCTGACTAATACTGACATTGAGTCGGGTTTACAGAAGTTCTTTGAATTGGAGGAAGTACCATTTTCACGGCTTATTAGTCCATCCGAAAAAGAGTGCGAAGACATTTTTTTGTTCTTCCGTCACGTTTAAGGACAGTAGGTATTTTGTTGACCTACCTTTTTCGCGGAACCTCTCTGAGTTGGGCAATTCTCGCGCAGTCGCCCACCGCCGCCTGTTGGCCCTCGAGCGTAAATTTGCGCACGTGCCAACCCTACGCGAAAATTATAATAAAACCATCACCGACTATATATCTCAGGGTTATTTATCGGAAGTACCTGATTCTGAATTAACAGAACAGGGCTATTACATACCGCACCACGCGGTCATTAGGCCAGACAAAGATAGTATTCGTGTGGTTTTGGACGCCAGCGCTAAGACGCACTCAGGGTTGTCACTCAATGACATTTTACATGTCGGACCGAATTTACAGGCCGACTTATTTTTGTTATTACTTGATTTTCGTACGTTTCCCATAGCTATGACCGCAGATATTAAACAGATGTTTTTAAGAATCGGTGTTAATCCGCATCACCGCGAATACTTGCGAATTTTATTCCGCTTCAATAAGAATGAGCCTATTCGCACCTTTAATTTCAACCGCGTGCCTTTTGGGTTGGCGTCTAGCCCTTACTTAGCCATGCGCACACTACGCCATCTGGCGTGTGAGCATAGCGACCGCTTTTCCGGACGCATCCAAATTGGTAGAAACCCAGTTTTATATGGATGATTATGTTTATTCTGTTCCTGATGAACAAACCGCTATAAAGTTGTCACACAACTTAATTGATTTATTTAAATTAGGTTCCTTCGACCTTGTCAAATGGGCCAGCAATTCACCCGCTTTGTTAGAGACCCTCCCTGCGTCTCACCGCTTATCAGTTAATTTTTCTAGTATGGATAACAATATTAACAATTTTAAAATCCTTGGTTTAACCTGGGAGCCCGCTGAAGATACTTTTTCTTTGACAACCAGCCCAGTGGACAGTAAATGTACAAAACGCACCATTTTATCATTAATTGCTCGCTTATTCGACGTACTTGGCCTTGTAGCGCCAGTCGTTTTGTACGCTAAAATACTTATTAAAGAACTTTGGTTAGCCAAGATAGATTGGGATGATGTACCTCCGCAGCCAATCATAGACCGCTTCACTGCTTTAGCACGGGATTTTCCCGCACTATCTGCTCTTAAAATTCCACGTCATGTTGGAGTTTTTGTAGAATCTGTCGTAAACATTGTGGCCTTTTGTGATGCTAGCTTTAGTGGTTATGGTTGCTGTGCATATTTACACATTTCTGATACTCAAGGTAATATAACGGTCCGCCTTCTTTGTGCGAAATCCAAGGTTTCCCCGCTAAAGTAACAACACTAACTCGATTAGAACTCGTTGCTGCTTTGTTGCTGTCTAAGCTTGTTAAGGTTGTCAGAGAGAAGCTTTCTGCCCGCATTCCGATTGCCGGTACTTATGCGTTTTCGGATTCCACTATTGCGCTCTCGTGGATCCATTCTGCCCCTCATAGGTGGTCTATATTTGTTAGCAACCGTATTGCAAAAATTCAGGAAAATTTACCTGCCGCTTGTTTTAATCACGTATCAGGGAAAGAGAATCCTAGCGATTGTCTTTCACGTGGCATGCTGCCTTCTGAGTTAATTGTACATTCCTTATATTATAACGGCCCGTCCTGGCTTCGTCAGCCTATAAATGAATGGCCATTAAAATTTGTTCCGACGGAATGTGAGACATTACCGGAACTGAAATCTGTTTTATCATCTGATCCGCATCCTGACGTTCTCACGCCGGCTCATTTTTTAATGTCCAGTCCCATTACTTATTTACCTTCTTCTGAATTGACAGAGGAAAGTATGAATTTGACAAAGCGTAAAAAACTTTTGGATCAACTAGTGTTATCATATTGGAAAAAATGGCGTATTGAATACCTGCATACGCTGCAAGTCCGTCAGAAATGGTGCACTCACGATCGTCCCATAGAGATAGGCACTGTCGTTCTCTTGGGTCAAGATAACGTACCGCCCTTGACTTGGCCATTAGGTGTCATAAAGGAGGTGTTTCCTGGATCGGATGGTATAATTCGCGTGGCCTTAGTCAAGACTGTGTCAGGCACATATAAGCGTCCTGTCACAAAGCTGTATCCTTTGCCTACCCAATAATCAAACCGCAACTTAATCAAACCGCAATTTAATCAAACCGCAATTTAATCAACCGCAATTTAATTAAACCGCTTATTTAATCATAATTTCTACCGTAGATATCGATTCGCTGATATTCTCAGACCGCTATTACCTCTAATCTATCCACCTAGCTTCTTGTCTATATTTTAATTTGAAAGCTCTGGACCTTTCAAGGCGGGGAGCTATGTTGAGGCCTTCAGCCTCCAATTTTTTTATAATTTCCTTTTTTTTTCTCTCCAATTCGGTGACAAGGCACCTTGATATCGCTGTCCCTTTTTAGCGGGCAAATGAGGGAGCGAGATGGTGTCTACTTGCCCTTCCCGGAAGCATCGCCTGTGATCACAATCAGTCTCGTATCATCTGTCATTGAGATAGTGCGTGTCTCCGCGTCCCAGTGCCGTGCGCGCGCCGATAAGAGATTCACGCAGATCGTTCCAGAACATTCCGAAGAAACTACTTGTGTTCAGAAGAAATCTGGTGATCACCAAAGAGAAGCCTTCAACACGCGAGCAAGGTAAGCGATTATCGAGCCCCCTGTCGAGTTGCCGAATTGTTGAAATTTTCTCTTCATATATACACATATAGGCCGTTTAACCGAAGTCTCATCCGAGCCTTAGGTATATCTATAGGTCCTACATACCGCACAAAAGGAGTCAACCTATTTACACGGTTGCCACTCCACTAGCGTTGAAGTCTCCCATTAGAATGATAATATCCTGCTTACGGATCCCTTTCAGTGTACTATGGAGAGCGCTATAAAAGTCGTCTTTTACTTCCGCCGTTGAAGTGTTGGTGGGAGCGTAGCATTGAACCACCGTAATTTTCCTAACTCTAGAATTGAAGCGGGCGGTTATGATTCTGTCTGAGAGCGGCTTCCAATCCAGTAGAGCTTTCCTAGCGTCTTCGGCAAGAAGGAATCCCACACCATACTCATGGGTGTCGTCTACATTCTCCTTTCCAGAAAACAGTAGTGTCAGACCGCTGGATGTTCTCAGATTCTCCGAACCCGTTCCTCCGCACTTCACTTGGGGTGGGAAGTTGAGGGTGCGGTCTCGGTGGGGAAACCCTGATGGGTGAGTCAGGTTTCTCTATAAAATACCAAGAAGCCTTCTGCTGTGTCTATGGCGGGACACGAATATAAGCAGTGCCTCAGCCAGTCCGCGTCATCCACGTCCCCCGTCGTCCACCCTGGGACCGGCTACAGCCGCGCCATGCCGCGCGTCACCAATCTCGTGCTGTAGTTGCTTAACGGATGCAGGGCAAAGGGGCGAGTGTTCTGCGCCCAAAAACAGAACCTATCACTTTCGGGAGGATACCTGAATTAAACCTGAGTGAGTCTGCATGCTCTGAGGTGGCAGCCCCACCAGCAGACTAGGGCACAGCGGGCTAATCACCTACTTGCCCGAAAACAAACGATTCAAGAAACTGAAATAGTGCAAAACCGGACCGATCTATTAACAACGACCTTTGGCATGAAAGCTTACGGACTCGAATTGGCTTTTGGAACGTGCAGAACCCTGACTGACGACTGCAGACTGGCCCAGGTTGAACAAGGAGATGCTGAAGTACAAACTACATATTCTTGGACGTTCTACAATACATATTAGAAATTTCAGGTGCGAAAAACTCTTCCAATTCCTTTAAACAGCAGCTTATAGAACACAGCCAATATTGCCGTTTTCACTTACTGAGAGCCCCTTTAAGCGAAAACAAAAAAGTGGAGGACTGAGGGTCGAATTTTATTAAGGTGATAATTTTTAACGTAAAAGTAATGATCATGATCTATTATTGCTTTCACAAAATTTCACAATTTTTATTTACTCTAATACAGGATTTCAAAGAGTAACCAAAAGTTAATGGTTTTGTTATAATTAGCGTACTAAACTTTTCCACGTGAGGGCCTACTTTGAACCGAGATATAGAAAATAATACAATGTTTTGCTATAATATCTTGTTTCCACAATTTTTGTTTGGCATTAACTTACATTTTGGCATAAAGACTTTTTTCTTTAGTGCCCTTAGTTTATCCGGTACAAGTGGGCCCTCAATCCTCTATATATGTGGACTGAGGGTCCAACTTGAAATCCCATAACTCGCTTATTTGATTTTCACCAAAATCTGTTTCCAACTTTCACAATTCTTTGGGAATGTTCACTAAAACCCTAGAGCATGTTTTCAATGAATTATGAGAGAGTGGCCCCTCAAGAGCACACGCACATGGTTATTATGATAGGGGGCATACACATTTACATTTATAATATTAGTACGATTAACACTTATTTACCCCCAAAAAAGGTCGACTTTTTAGATAATGCTTTTGCATTAAGTCCATCTAATGTGCCATACATTGTATTTGTTGCAATAAATGTTAAATAAGTCAATATTAGATGAGTAAGCGCATCTTGTTATATACTTACCTATATGAAAATGTTGAAAAATCACTTACCAGACTTACTAAACGATTGTCTGAGGATCTCCCGGTTGTCAGAGGCGTACCACAGGGGTCAATATTGGGGCCAATACTTTTCATATTGTGATACGGCTGACTTACCAGATTTTATAAACAATAGTGAACATCATCTGTATGCGGACGATTTGCAGATTTTATAAGGTTTTTAAGCCAGCATTTCCTGCTCTGCAATCGAGAGAATCAATGGAGGATTTGGAACGGGTGGCTGAGTGGTCGGATGCTAATGGGCTAATCTTAGAATCCAAAAAAAACAAGGTTTCTCGTTTTTGGTACAAGAACTCAAATATCAAATACTTTATCTCACACACCAAGTCTAAAAATTGAAAGACACTCATATAGAAATAAAGTAACTGAAGCAAAAAATCTAGGTGTAACTATGGATAGTGATCTAAAAGTTTGAAAAACATGTCCTTGAAGTCGTAAAAAATTGTTATTATAGGTTGAAAGTCTTACTTACCAGATACGAGATTACTTAAATGTGGAGTCACGACTGTACTTATGTGAATCACTTGTTTTGTCGAAGCTTAATTATGCTGATGTAAGTAATAGGAAACTGCTTATTGGTTCTGCACCTCAAGAAACTTATTCAACGTGTACAAAATTCATGTGCTAGATTTTGCTTCCCGATTCCTCGTAGAGCCACACATCACTCATTATCTGAACAGGAACGACCTCATGAACATGAATTCTAGGCGTACACTTCACTTTTGCTATACTTCTGTTCGGCGTGCAATTAAAAACAAAAAAGCCCGTCCTATTTGTACAATAAATTGGAGTTCGCTAATCGCGCAAGAGGACCAGATCGTCTTATTTGCCCCAGATGCAGGACTGCTGCCTTTCGAGGCAGCTTTAGATATGCTGCAACTAAGTGCTGGAACAACATCCCTCCGCCCATTAGGAAGTCGATTTCAGTTAAATCCTTTAAGTATAAACTTAAAGAGCAGATTTTACGAACTCAAAAGTCTCAATAATTGCAGCTGTATCTATTTATTGTACAAGCAAGTAATGATGTGTGCTATTATATATTTTTTATACCTATTGATTTTTTTTCTCAAAATTGTAATGAATTATTTTTCAATTGTAAATCTTTATTTCAATGTTTTATTATTTTCAATATTATTAATGTTATTATGGATGGTCATGTAATTTAATTTGTTATGTTTTTCTTAATTAGTGTAATTTTAATTTGTATTAGTTGTAAGTATAATTAGTCGGTTTCTGTGGAAGACCAGCGTTGTGGATTGTACCGCGGTCCACGACACATGCTGAACAGTGACCGTTTTGGATTTTTATAGCCAAATAAATGATTCTTTCTTTCTTTCTTCTTTACCATATTTTTTTGGCGTAAAAGCAAAAAGTACAAATTGTCTGCAGACGTGGGCAAAGATTTACAATGCAGACATACTTCACAGATTCGTTTACGAGCACGTTATAACATTAGGCGATGCTTTTTAGGGTTCCGTTGTCCGACAAGGAACCCTTATAAGATCGTTCAGTTTGTCCGTCCTAGTCTGTCACAGCAGAATATCTTCTACGTTTATGGACTGATTTGCATGTAACTTGGTTCGAGGATACTTCACATATAGATCTCATTTTTAAAAATACAAAAAAATTAAATTACCCCTTTTTAAGGGTACCTCCCCATACATGTAAAGGGGGGGTGAATTATTTTTTTGAGTGCACCCCCTTGTGTGGGGTATCGTTGAAAATGACTATGAAAATAAGGTAGGGTTTCCATACAACACTTTTTTATCAGCTTTATCATTTGCGAGATATAGTCAAAGTCGTTTACACGGTGTCCCCCCCCCTGTAATTTCTAAAGTCTTGGACCTATAAACTTCAAATCACTCACGTAAAGAAACAGGCGCGGAAACTCTTATTTAAAATTGTTTTGGGTATCCTGTGATGAATACTTTTGAAATTATAAATAAAATAAAAATATATACTTTTTTCCAAAAGAACAGGTAGCCGACCCCGTGAGATACGGGAAAAGGCTAGAAATGCAAAACAGCGCGGTGCCAAAAATTACTACGGAACCCTACTTTATGCGTGGTCCGACACGCACTTGGCCGGTTTTTTAAAATATCAAGTTTGTAAAGTAAAATTTGAGGGAAAATTTGCTTGAAATTCTTGTGAAAAGTTTTTCGGCTGAAATTCCTCAAAGTAAATAAACTTATTTGTGTATTACTAAAGTTTATATTTTCCTGTTTTTCATTAAGACATTAACCCACCTATTATCCCTAATTTGTTTTGTTAGAAACAGTAGGTACCTAATGAAAAAAATGTGAGTGCTAAAATATACTTACGTGTAATTTGCCTCTTGGTCTTTCCATCAGCTCCTCTTTCCACAGCGACTTATTTATTTTACTATTGTACGGGCTCCTGCTTGGTTTCCGTACACTTAGAGATGCTATGCTGATTGTCAATTATGCTGAATGTCAGACAGACCCGGGTCGCGAAGATGTTAATGAAACGACGTATGAATCTGCCGAGTGCGTTTATTACACTAAAGTAAAACTATGCTATTGTCAATGTCGTAAAAGTAGGTTGCACGTAGTGCTGTGTACGACAAAATTATAAAACGTGAAAAATGTAAAATTATGTAAAAAATGTTCTGCTTAGCCTGAACATACTGCCAAACAGGCGAAAAAGAAAAATATTAACTTATACAAAATTGTAAAAATGTAAATTATCTAAAAGGATTGCAAATGATATCCAAAAGGATTGTACAATTAAAAAATGTAAAAAAAAAAGAATGTAAACATCTAAAAAACTAAATGTCAAAGAATAAATTGCTTAAATAAAATTAATGTAAAAAATTAAATTAAAAGATTATGTTTAGGGTTTGGGGAGGTCTTCGAATGTTACAAATGTCACTTTTTTGTCCACATTTTTCACTGAGCCACCCAATGTATGACTAGACTCTGGCGTAGTCAGGGCGGTCTCATGGACCACTGCTGCATTCCTCCTGTTCTGTATCGATGTTAGTTGGATGTCTCTATCCTGTCTCCTTCCTCGGCATGTACATTTGATGACTGCATACAACAGGATTCCGAGGATGACGACCGTGAGCACCGTGTAAATAATTGTCAGATGGGTGGTGCTGTTGTTCTGTATTTGTTGCAGGTCCTGAACCTTCAGCTTTGCAATGCTCTGACTTATGTCGTCGAAAAGTCTCTCATGGTTCTCTATTTTGTCAATTTCGTTCTCTGATATCGGAGTTTGTATAAAATCGTTCAAAGATAATGTAGGTGAAGATATTTGTGGAATGTTAATATTTTCTGGCTGTATTATTATTTCATTTTTATATTCATATGGCACATGTATCGTAAATGTATCTCCTTTTAATATACAACCTTGACCGATGTAAATAATGCCATTGCCATGCAATTGTTTTGAATCAAGAGCACCTGGACATAAAATGCGAACGGAGCATTCTTCGCAACACGAGAATAGCCACGCGCCGGGCGCTTGTAATTTGATCCACTTGTCGGTACAATATCTTATTTCTGAGCGACAATATGTGTGATTTATATTGTTTGTAAATAATTTAATATTGCATAGAGACTGCTTAAAATGAATATTGTATATAGGATGATTGTTGTCGCATAATAATTTGTCATTGGCATATTCTATGCAGTTGAATATGTCGTTGTCAGTCATAGGTATTATCATATCCTTTTTGATGTTAAAGGCTATGTGATTTGTTGCAGGGAAGTTGTATACAGTAAGACCTTTGCTTGTCACTGGGAGAGGTATTACTTTATGTAGCTCGAATGTGTCAAGACTGAGAAGAGGAATCTTCACTTCAATAATCATGTATTTGTTTGTCATCCTTGCTTTGGCGTGCATTAATTTGAACATTTCTTTTACATTGTCAGTCGGGAGAACTAATTCACTTGGCAAGTGACCCGATATCATATGTAGTTGAGCCTCTAGCTGAGTAGGAGATATTAAATGTATGTCTAGTTGTCCATGGTATATATTAGTTAAACTGTCAAGTAAAGTTTCTTGGATGCGTCTTGCATTGGAAATGATGACGTCAGCTGAGAGTGCTGTAGCCATGACGTAAATTGATTGAAATATGTTTGTGGTGGCTTTTTCTACTTTATTCAACTCCTGTGAAATATTTTTAGATGATCGTTGATGTAACGGAAGTGTTGATTCATGACGGCTTCGTTACGTTTTAAGATGTTGTTCTCAGCTTCTAAAATGGAGGTTTGGTTTTTGAACATTGCAAGCAAATGATTTTCATTGTTTTTTACTGTCTCGATGTCCTTTTCATATTGTTGTGCAAATCTATCGTCCAAAACACCGAATAAAGAATTTGCAATGTAACCAATTCCGTTTATGAGACCTCGTTTGCTACGGTGATGTAATGAATTGTTGACCATCAAATCATTGTAATGCTGCATTTCATTGATTTCGTGTTCGAACTGGGATATTATAGGAATAAATGTCAATTCGTTGTTGCTTATATTCTTCATGTGACTCACGTAATTTTCTATGTCTGTCATGCTTTGCCAGTACGTGGACATGTTGTAATAAATAACCATATTCCAGTGATCTTGAACAACTCTCATGTCAGAAATCTTGTCAAAATATAGGGTGTTGTTTTGTGTAAGCTGAGTGACGTTACATAATTGTTGTAGAGTAGGAGTTACAAATGTCATGAGAAGTAATAATGTAGAAATTATGAAATTATTCCATTTTCCTCCTTTCCGGGGCCTTCTGCTACGTGTTGTGGTAGTAGACCGGTCAGGAATGTCAGGTGTTGGTTGTATGGTGTCATTGCATTGAGACGTGTCATTTTTCTCATTAACTGGTAATACTGTCAGCTTGATAATAGGACGCTTGAAGAAACCAGATTTTGTCTTAAGTGTCACGATACGAGTACGACCATCTCTTCCAGGATGCACGTCTACAACCCTTCCGAGTGCCCATTTAGATGGTGGCATATTATCTTCCTGTATAAGCACAACGTCGTCGATTTTTACGTTTTCTTGAGGGTGATTCCACTTAAATCTCCGTTGAAGGTGATGTAAATAGTCTGTAGACCATTTTTTCCAGAAGGAGTTTTGCATCTGCTCTACCAGTTGCCAACGAGATCGTAAGTTAGTGGGACCATTGACATCAGATGGTGGGGAAGATAACAAAGGACCACCTGTCAAAAAGTGTCCGAGTGTCAAATAACCATCATCAATGTTTTCCGATAACGCATATAAGGGTCGGGAATTAAGGCAAGCCTCAATTTGTGTCAGAAGAGTGTAGAATTCTTCATATGTCAGTTTTTGCTCCCCGATTACGCGTTTGAGATGAAACTTTACGCTCTTGACTGCAGATTCATGCAGGCCACCTGCACTACGCCAGAGGGGACAGTTGTGATGAAAAGTTATTCCCATTTGGCTTACTTCATCCAAGAACGCAGTGTCAACTATTGTCAATGCTTGTTCAAAATTCTCTTTCAGGATACGTGATGCTCCAACAAAATTTGTCCCATTGTCAGAGTATATATGCTTGGGTAGTCCTCGACGAGCACACATACGCCTGAGTGCTGCCAGGAATGCTTCTGAGCTGAGGTCCGACACTAGCTCTAAGTGTACGGCCTTTGTTGCGAAACAAACAAACACTGCAATGTAGGCTTTGGAAGTCTTGATACCTCTACCTTTGTTTGCCTTTACTTCTACGAAGCCTGTAAAATCAACTGCGGTGTGTGTAAAGGGTTTTGACGGCGTAACCCTGGGCTCGGGTAGATTAGCCATAATTTGAGTTGGACTACGTGGGGAGAACCTTCTGCACTTAATGCACTGTCGAATCTGTTTCTTCACTGCTCTGATTCCACCTATAATCCAATACTGCTCACGTAGATATGTCAATGTCAAAGATGGACCGCCATGTAATGTAATCTTATGTGCTTTTTCAATCAATAACTTTGTCAGAGGTGAATCATGGGGTGACAGTATAGGATGTTTACAATTGTATGCTAGATTAGAATAATTATGTCTACCACCAACTCTCAATATTCCTTTGTCATCTAAATAGGGGTTTAATGTCAAAATTTCACTTTTCGAGCCAAGGTTCTGTCCTTTTGTCAATCGAGTTATGTCATTCATAAAATACTGCAATTGTACGTTCTTTATAATCAGCTGTCGAGCGGATTGTATTTCACTCGCTGTAAGATGTTTGACCTTGTTACGGACTAATCTAGCGTCACTGTGACGTGTATTTTTGCTGAATCGCCGAATCCAACATATGACTCTGACGATATGCGATATGCTGCTATGTTTATTTAATAGTTCTACAATTATAGAAGACGGTGATAATAATGCTGTATGTATTTGATGTGTTTTTATCTCAATCTTCGGTATGTCAATATGCTGTTCTGGTTGTGGTATTTCATCCTTCAGCCTTGAAGGACCTTCCCACCAGAGGGAATGTTTTGCCAATTGTGAAGGCGTCAGACCCTCGAGTGGCACAGTCTGATTGTCTTCCGACCGAATGTGTCGCCACTGAGATGCTGGTAAAATGTCAATTATTTGCTTAACACGGTTCACCACGAATGATTTCCAGCGATTAATGTCCCCATGAAGCCATCCCAAAACTACCATGGAGTCAGTCCAACCATGTATTTCAATGTCAATGTCTGCTGGTATTGATGTCATTATCTTTTTAAGCAATTTTACCAGAAGTAAGGCTGCACAAAGCTCTAATCGTGGCAATGTCTCAGGTTTCTTCAAGGGTGCGAGTTTTGTTTTGGCTGCAATTAACCTCGTCATCGGTTTGCCATGTTGATCTGTGGTTTTTATGTAAACGGAGCACGCTAATGCCTTTTCAGAGGCGTCTGAAAACCCATGTAACTGTATTCGTTTAGTTGTGTCGCCTATCCATCTTGGAATATTTATGTTCTCTATGCTTGTCAGATCTTGTGTAAATTTAATCCATTCTTGCAAAATAGACTCTTCTATGTTGTCATCCCATCCAGTCGCGGTTGCCCAAACGCGTTGAAATAGCATTTTAGCCTTTATTACGACTGGCGAGTAAAAACCTAACGGATCAAATAGCTTAGACATGTCGGATAGCATCATACGCTTTGTATATTTTGTCACGAATGTATTGTTAGGTTTTGTGTCAGGTTGCATTTTGTTCCTAAACTTGAATGAGTCAGAAACTGGATCCCAACTTAGTCCTAGGGCTTTCATCGAGTCCGCGTGTTTGAAGTCGACAACAGAGGGGTTGAGTTGATCAATGGACAGATGCTCTAGTAATTCTGGTGTGGACCATTTTCTCATGTTCATACCCGCTCCACGTAACATTTCGATGAGTTGTATTTGGGTTTCCTTTGCAATTTGCAGATTGTTATGTCCTGCCATAATGTCGTCAACGTAGATGTTATGCAATAAAATCTTTGATGCCAAAGGATAATTTTTCGCTTCGTCGATTGCTAATTGTCGCATAGTTCGCATCGCTAGGAATGGTGCAGCTTTCGTTCCGTATGTCACTGTACACAACTGATACTCTTGCAATTCACCTGTGTCATCTCGCCACATAATCTTTTGTAAATGCTGATCCTTTTCTCGTATTAAAATAGTTCTAAACATCTTCTCACAATCTGCGCTATATACGTAGCGAAATGTTCTCCAATTTATAAGTAAACCTTGTATGTCATTATGTAGTTTTGGGCCACATTCCATTAAGTCGTTGAGACTGTATCCCGTATTTGTTTTACTAGAACCATTGAAGACAACTCTCAGCTTTGTAAAAGTGGAGTCTTCCCTGTAAACTGCGTGGTGTGGCATAAAATAGCTAGGTTCCTTTTTTGTAGTACATTTCCGCATATGTCCGAGAGAAATGTACTCCTGCATGAAGTTATGATATTGCTCACAGAGTTGTTTATTTCTTGTTAATTTATTTTCTAACTGCTTGAGTTGCGCCACTGCTTTGGATTTGGAGTGACCAAGATGCTGCACATAGTTGTCAATCATGGGATAGCGTACTTCATATCTACCGTCAGGAAGTCGTTGAGTAGTTGAGACGTAAAAATCTTCGCAAAACTGTTCGCGTGGTGTCAAATTACTGCTATTTTCTGTTACTTCTTCCATCTCCCAAAATCGAGACATGTCTTCGTCGCAGTTTATCAATACATGGCAATTGTATGTTGTTGTGTGGCTGCCGGAGATGATCCAACCTAGGGCCGTCTGCTATTGGCTGCATTGGAGATCCCTTTAGCAATCCTTCCATGATGATTATTGAGTACACTGTGACACCGAGAAGTATGTCGATAGGACTGGAAATATGATACTCTGGATCGGCTAGTTGCAAATTTCGAAGATGTGGATAATTTTTCCTGTCAAATGTCATATTTGGAAGGTTGTTGATTACCTTTGGCATGACGAGAGCCTCAGTAAAGAAGGAGTAATCGTCATGAGTTGATTTTGCAATTGAGAGTGACTTTCCCTTTTCCCTTTTGTGGAGTAGTACCTACGCCGCATATTGATGCATTTATGTGTTCTCGGGGTAGGCCTAAACGTTGTACCGCATTTGTAGAGATGAGAGTCACTTGTGAACCCTGATCCAGAAGGGCTCTTAATGTTAGGTATGTCCCATTCGCAGCTTGTACCCTAATTTGAACTGTGGTAAGTAGAATCTCATCACTGTCGTCATTGACATGGTTCACATTTTTATGCTGAATTGCAGACGAATGAGGTGACCAACTTGATGTGCTATCGCTGTTGACATGATTTACATTTTTCTGCTGACTAGTAGATGCATTACGTGACCAATTCGATGTACCTGGTCTCGTGATGTTGTTGCTATTTACAATTTCGTGCAATAATGTATTATGCGAATTATTGCAGATCTTGCATCTTTTCTCGGAACTGCAAATGTTATTTTCATGAACGTAAAGACAATTTTTACAAATCTTGTAATAGGAAATTGTTTTCAGTTTTTCAGCTGGAGACATGTTTTCAAATTTTTTGCACTGATATAACGCGTGATTTGTATTACATAATGGGCATGTAATCGATCTGTATGATGCGTGATATGCTCTATGATTGGGATACTGCGGCTTTTCATGTCGAAAATGTGTTCCGTGCTGCGGCTTTGTAGACGATGATGCTTGTTGTTTTGGAACCACAGAATCTTCTTTCTTCTTGATGGGCTCTAATGCAATGAATTTTGTTTCCAAGAACTTCATGAATTCGTCTAGTGATGCTAATTCCCGCGGGTTTTTCCGGGATTCTTGGTAATCTCTGTATGTATCGGTGTCCAATTTCTTGATGATTAGGTGAACAAGGATTGGATCCCATGTCTTAATGTCAACACCAAGATTTTGGATTGCATGTAAACATTCAATGCTCGTGTCATGTAGACGCTTTATCTCGAAGGACGTCTGACGATGGATAACCGGTTGATTGAGAAGTAATTCCATTTGTCTTGTAAAAAGAAGCTGCAAGTTATTGTATCGTTGGTATAATAAATCCCACGCGGTGTCATAATTGTTGGCCGAGATGTAAAGATGCTGGATGAGTCTCTCTGCCTCTCCCTTGAGTTTACCCTTCAAATGTTGCATTTTTTGTGATTTCGATAAGGCAGTGTTATTGTGAATGGTCTCCTGAAGAGGTCGAGAAACGTGGGCCATTGTGCATAGTTACCCGAAAAGGTTGGAATTTCCATTTTCGGTGTGGAATCTTTTAAATGTGCTGTAGATGTGATTTTCCGGTTCAATTGTCTCTTAATGTCACGATATTGCTTCTCATTCTCTGTGTACTCCAATTCATACTGTGCGTCAGAACTCTCTAAGAGATTATCAATTTTCCAATGTAGCTTGTCAATTTGTTCCCATCGGGACTGCAAGTTCTTCAACTCATCCTCTAACTCCCACTTCTCCTCTATGTCATCTACTACGCAACTATGTATTTGCCTATGAAGTGCTTTAAAATTTGTATGCTGTTGGCTTAAAAGATCCTTAACCTTAGTGTCAGATTGTAATGTCATATTATCGCTTTTGGCGACAGTTGAAGTTAAAGGAAACGATGATATAATTTCACGGGTACCTAAGTAATAATCATACACCTGCTGATACATGTTTTTCGTGAAATATTCATGAGATTTGTCAGAATAAGATTTCAGTTGATCGTGATTGAAGGTGAAATCTTTCCAATAAGTGTCAAGAAGCTCTAATCTTTGCTCAATGTAATCGGAAGTCTTCCGAGCAGCGGAATCCTTCTTGAAGTTTGTGTTTAATTTTTCAATGCTTTTAATAATGTCATGTTGACGTTGGATTGTAGTTTCCATGATGTCAAAAATGCAAATAGCAATACAAGAAAAAATGAAATGATCTTACTTGTATGCTGCTGTCAATCTTACGCTGCTAATGTCAGTTGTGAGCTACGGACGACGGGTCCCGCAACTCTGCTTGCTCTGCTAGATACTGTCAAGACTCCAGAACTTGCACTTGTGGAGTCCTAGTGATAACTGCTTTGCACACAGTTACACTAATGTCAATGTTTTTGTATGCTAATGTGGAATGTTCACCACTGTCAATGATTCACTTAAACGCGAATGATCCTGCATAGACCACCACGCGCGTAAGGTGAAAATGCTCGAAGGACCAAAATGTACGGGCTCCTGCTTGGTTTCCGTACACTTAGAGATGCTATGCTGATTGTCAATTGTGCTGAATGTCAGACAGACCCGGGTCGCGAAGATGTTAATGAAACGACGTATGAATCTGCCGAGTGCGTTTATTACACTAAAGTAAAAATATTGAAAAATATGCTATTGTCAATGTCGTAAAAGTAGGTTGCACGTAGTGCTGTGTACGACAAAATTATAAAACGTGAAAAATGTAAAATTATGTAAAAAATGTTCTGCTTAGCCTGAACAACTATGGTACCAATAAATCCATTATTCATGTTTACTACTACTCAATACACTCATGATTCGTTTTCAAAACACATTTGAGCAGTGCACAGCGAACGGGGAAACATCGCATAGTGCAGGAAATGCAGTTTGAAATGCGATTATGCTGCCTTTGATCTAGCTAGACCCGTGCGCGCTCGCAAATTGAGCGATCCATCTAGCCGGTGACGGGTATTGCTGGCTCAAGTGCTGGAGCAAAATGGCAAAGCTAAATAGACGGTAAGTACATAGTTACATGAAGTTATATAAAGGTACTAGCTTTTGCCCGCGGCTTCGCTCGCATTAATCCTTTCTTAGCGGATGCCTACGTCATAACATCTACCTGCATGCATCGAGATATTATGTATGCCTGCATGCCAAATTTCGGCCCGATCCGTCCAGTGGTTTGCTGTGCGTTGATAGATCACTATGTCAGTCAGTCAGTCACCTTTGAGTTATTTGTAATTAACTAATAACCTTCCTAGGGGTGAAAGTACTCATAAATATGAACATCTTTTTGTATGGGACGGACTCTGAAATCTCAAAAAAATAATCAGCTGTTCCATACATTTTGGGCGAGTAGGTATTGCAAAAAGTATAGATATGTTATACTGGCTGTTGCAGCGGCAAAAAGTCTAGTCTATGTCAATCTCCAGCCATCTAAGTATACCATAAACTTATAATATGCTCGCCAGTATATTATATACTAGCCGTCGCCCGCGGCTTCGCCCGCGTGAGTTTCGCTTAGATGAAAAATCTCTCTTGGAGCTTTTCATCAGATGTTCCAGATCTTCAATTTTTATACGTCAGCAGAAAATGCTCATCAGGTTGAACGACTTTTAATAAGGCGCCATTTCCATATGTTATAGTATAGCTCGTCTCTTTGCAGTTCTTCATCAGATGTTCCAGATCTTCAATTTTTATACGTCATCAGAAAATACTCATCAGGTTGAACGACTTTTGTTAAGGCACCATTTCCATATTTCTTATAGTTTAGCTGTTCTGCTATGGTTCTTCATCAGGTGTTCCAGTTTTCAAAATCAATTATAGCCTATATGTTGCCCAGGCTTAATAGCTATACAACAAAAAAAGTTTCATTCAAATCCGTCCAGTAGTTTTTGCGTGAAACGCGTACATACATACAGACAGACAGACAGACAAGAAATTCCAAAAAATGTTTTTTGCTTTCTATTATTCTTTTTAAGTGTCCCTCTATCCATTTCAGTCAAAAATACTAAATGTACAGACAAAATATTTTTAATGTTTTATTATATGTATAGATAAGTCTATGATCGTGAAAAAGAGCCTTCTTTGAAGGCCAAGTTTCAATAAAAAATTTTGACTTTGACTTTTTGATCTACTTAAACAAATAATCACAACACTGCTTCTTTGATATACAACAAATACACTTTCAGATTTTTAATACATTAGTGTATAAATGGATAGCCATTTCTACACTAATGTATAAAATCTGAAAGTGTGTTCGTTCAATGTCTTCATTATCGTTAACCAAGCTATCTTGGTTTTCTTTTTTTAGTCGAAACAACGAACTAATATTTATAATTCAATGAGTCGAAAGTATAGGTATAGATCTATCTTCTAGATACTTATGTAAACAAGATAGATGATGTAAGATGTAAGTAGACCAATATTATAAACACCGCGACAGTTGTGAAAAAATTAGACGGATTTTTATGAAAGGTAGAATTTTTATGAAAATCTGATTTTTATCCCGGAATTCCCGCGGGTGAGATGTGCAATGCAGCGGCACGTTAGATTGTTTAGAGCTAACAATAATGGAGGGCGTGCTTGTCGAAAAATAGACTTTTACACTAAAAGCTCCGGTATTTATGACTCCGACAAATCCGACAATGTAGTACGCTGAACACAGATTGAGACTAAAAGTTAACTACTACGAAACTACAACGAAACTGCTTTTGAAAAAACTTCATTTTAGGTAAGTACTTGTTCCTTGAACTTAGGCGTAGTAGTGGCCGGTGTACGAAGAAAATTTATATTGATAGCAAACCGCAAATCGATGTACAGTGTATCCATTTGGGCTACAGGAATACCTCCGCCATTTCGCTTGCTGAAATCGTCGAAAATCATTCTTTGTAATAATTATAAGTACTAAAAGCATTAATAATAAGATACCATCAATAAATAACGACTAATTACGGGTGTTTACGACACCAACAGATTTCACAGATTAAACTCGGCTTTTGATAATTTCATCTTGCCTCAAAGGGTTGAAGATTTATAAAAGCAATCTTCAATAGCGGCTAATGGCTGTAATGATGGCTAAGGGTTGTACTCCACGACAGCGGAGATGGAGGTGCATGAAGAGATGATGTTTCTCTACTAGGGTTTCTCCACCGAAAGTGAGGGATCTTAGGAATGAACTTTGAACACTGCTGAACAAAGGAGACAAGCTAAGCTTAACGAGAAATAACGTTTCTCCGCTTTGGTCAAGACTGAAAAATCGACCCGTGTTATCTAAACATTCGATAAGAATATCGAATGTTTAGATAACACGGGTCAGATTTTTCTGGCGCCTAAAGGCATCTGATAAGACTTTACAACCAACGGCGGATTCAGGTTTTTTTTTTTCTAGGGAGGGGGACCGTGGCGGACTATGCATGCCTTCAAACGAATATCCTAAAGACTTGCTCTCACTACGCCACTGCAGAAGGACCAGATATGCAAAAAAAATCAAGAAATAACCAGATAGGCAGAAAAATTCTGTTATTTCTTAATTTTGATTTGCACTGTTATGGAATTTTCTCTCCACAGTAGGTACACAAAAAACAGTTGGGGAGGGGCACGTTTCTATTATTTCTTAATTTGATATGCACTGTCATGGAATCTCCCTCCAACAGTCCAACCTCCAACAAAAACAGTCGGGAGGAGGGGGGCACATGCCTCCGTGCCCCCCCTAAATCCGCTACTATATGACTACTACCGCCATCTAGCGGCAGGTTACCGGAAGCAAGTGGTGGTCTATAAACTACTAACTACCATAGGTACATGAGTCAGATTAAATGCAAACTCATGTGGTACGAGTAGGATTCGAACCTGGGAGTTTTCGATCACAGGCTTAGCCACTGCTTAGCCACTTAGGTCTTAACCACTCGACCACCACCGCTTTACTTTCCGCTTTGATGGAGTCCAGCCCTAAGAATATTTTTAACGAGCTCTAATTTTATTTGAACGGTCAAAGTTGCCGCCCCCAGCTCCCATTATGATTGCCCTAGTAATTTCACCACAAAAGGAAATCTGTTTTCAAGTTATTCTTTCTGCTGCACATTAAGTACAAAGTACTCAGTACTTTTGTAACTTCGCGTTCTTTGTTAGCTAAGTAAGTAAATCATAAAAGTTTCATCGCTCCAGCTGAAGTTTATATCTTCCAGTTTTAAGATATATTAGCATATACTTAGCATTCTGTAAGTAGATTAAAATACCTTACAAAGTTGATCTTATAAAAGCTGAAAAAAATATTTTTAATGAAGGAGTTCCTTCGAGCGACAAGGACTTCCGCGCGCGGCCCGAGTCCGTGTTGCTCTATGAGAAGTACCCACATAAGATGAAAATGTAAGTTTAATTTACATGAAATAAAACGAATAAAGAAACGAATTTACAAAATTTTGTGTAAAATTGTGATAAGTTGACCTAGTGTTGTTTGTGTATTACCTACGAACACAACACAATTTTGTGAACGATTTAGCGGACTGAAGCGAGAAAAAAAAACTTGTATGTGTTGAGCGGAACTCCGTAAAATGTAAAGAGATAGCGACATGGGGTCACCTGGAGGTCTTCTAGGCGAAGTTCTGCTAACTTCTTCGGCAGGTTCGTTGGCTCAGGTATCTTGATACCAGTACCAAGGATAAAAGATCTACCAACTTCACCGCGCCGCCGCGCCGTCGCGCGCCGCTGGGAACATACACAGTTTTGTCCAATACGCTATCCTTATTTGGTCGAATGAAAATTATTATAATTTATGGTTCCTTGAATCACTGCCTTGCTTTCGACAATATTTTAATGAGAAAATAGGGATTCTATATTATTCTATCCAATTTACCATAGGAGTAGGTACCTACGTTCCGACGGTATTTATTTATTTAACCTTTTATTGTACAAAAATACAGAGTAAACGTACAATAGGAGGGCTTAATGCTAAAGCATTATCTACCAGCCAACCTTTGGGTTATACAGAAAATTTTAGGTGGGTGTATAATAAAGGTATTATTACTAAGTACATATACTTAAGTAAATAATAATATCATACATAACTAAATACAAATACCACAATAAATATTTATATAGATGTAAATAAATATATATGTAAGTAATACATAAGTATATATATATATATAAATACAGTATGTACATACAAATAATATAAGCAGCGAAACTCATAGATAGAATTTGTACACTTGTGTCTTAAAACTGGCGCGACTCGGGGCTCTTTTGATAACTTCGGGGAGCGCATTCCAAAGTCTGACCGCAGTAACAGCAAAGGAATTAGAGAGAAAACCAGTACGGTGAGAAGGAGTTGCAAGGGTCAGGAGACTAGAAGAACGCAGGACTCTTTCGTGAGTAGAACTTAATAGTTGAAAAATAGTTTTGAGATAATTAGGGGCAAGGGGATTATTGAGAATATTATAAAGCTGACATACTATATGTAGATTCCTGCGTTGACGAATGGGCAGCCATTTAAGCTGAGAACGGTATTCAGAAATATGGTCATATTTACGTAGACAGAAAATGAACCTAATACAGTTGTTCAGAAGTCGTTCCAATTTATTGAGTTGTTCTTCAGTTATGTCCAGATAGCACACATCAGCGTAATCAATGAGAGGAATTACTAGTGCTTGTGCCAGCATGATCTTGGTTTTGACGGGCAGGAAATGTTAATAATAATGGGCGGTAATGAATGAACGACTTAAAAACGAGCGGGAGACGGGTGGGCACTGAGTTGCCAGACTACAAAAACGACAAAATGACAAGTTTCCAATATAAATAAAACATTCTAACTACTAACGGAATTTTTTTTGATTATATTAATAATAATTTCAAGATATATTTTCTCTAAGAGAAGCCCTATTATATTTACAATTCCATTTAAATTTTATTTCTTCTGAAGAAGTTTCGTGCTGCAATGTTTCTATTTCCTAAAGATGCAAGGACATTTCCAGAAAATATCTGCGGGCATAGTGTACTTATGTCAGGGTTGCCAGAAAACCGCTGCAAAATGCAAAAACAAAACATTTAATGTTAAAACACACAATTAAACACAACGTCATTTTATTACACACAAATATAACATTTGATTCTCTAGTTTGACAATTAGGCTAGTCGGTGCTTAATAAGATATTAGTTGATAAGAAAAATTGTAAAAAGTAAGATGGAAAAACACATTGTCAAAAGTACAAAAATTGAGTGAAGGCACCAAAAATTACGATGTGCCCTGACAGATTTTTTTCAGTTCTTGTGGTGACCCTAGGCGTGTCGTGTCACCGAATGGCCCCAGAGAGTCGTAAGGTCCGTTCGGCCCCGGTTTCGCCGGTTGTAGGTCGGTATTAAATAATGCAGCTAAAGATACGACCTCTGCTTATTTTCCTACCACGGACGTACAGCTAGGATCTTTCCGCAGGGATGCAAATGGTATTTTACGATTTGTTTTAAGGCATTTGTTGGAAATACTCCGATGTTTCAGTAAGGGTATTGTATTATGGCTTGACTCAGAGCTAAATAAAAGGGATACTGGCTTATTTTTCCAAACAGTAAAAAAAAATCAACATCATGATCATTGTACAAGTCCACGTGCTAAAGCTAAACTTATCTGTAATTTATTTGAAACCTCAAGATATCTTCAAAATATTTGATGGATTTATTGCTGAGAATTCCTATTCAATCAATACAATCATTTCGTGTACCTTTTATATACCTACTTCTGATAATATTTATGTATGTTATTTATCCTGTAACTAGGTTTAGGTAAAACATAAAATGTGCTTATTTTATAAAAGCCATGCGCCGTGACACGGGCTGAATATTCAGAGGTCTAGATGCAAATGCAGCACGTGCGTGACGCTGCACATCGTAACGCACAGTTAGTGCCAGGGTTTACATAAACATTATCTTCCGGGTAACATTTAAAAGTGCACTGTTGTATTAAAAGCCTTACCTTTCCTCACCTTGTACAGAAGATTGTGGATTTTGGTACGATATTTCATCGTAAGGGGAAGTGGATCTCACTCAAGTCGATCCACTGTGGCACTAAAATACAGAGAAACAGTAGTACGATTAACAGTACTTCGAAGCTTCTTAATTTCGATGCAACTTTACTTCGTAACCTCTTTATTATGAAACTAACCGAGTTTTAAATTTACACAATGAAAAATCATTCATTTTACACCACAAATGTATTCAAATTTAAGTGACCAAATGCAATTCAACCAGGAAATTCAATTCTAAATGGCCACTGTGCCAACACAATAGAAACTAATTGTTAACTACCACCCCTAGTGACCCTACAGGCTACGTGTTACAGGAATTGTTTCAAGCGACAATTTATGCGCCTACGTGTGTCCCTGGTTGACACTGTTGGGAGGCTAAGATAATACGATTCTGAGACTAACTAGTTTTCGTAAGTGTTGAAGAGATATTTTTTCTTAAACTTTTGCACTTTAACACGTTCTTCTTCTTGTCGAGTCGTAATAGCTATCAAATTAGTTTAGACCAGTATTTGGCTACGCTGATGGCTCTGGCGTTGGCCTCGTTTAAGTCCTCTATTGTGCAGGAGGTGGGGTATTTTAGACATGACAACAGGTGCGTCATGGATTGATTGTCACCACAGTCACACAGATCATTGCTTGAGAAGCCCCACTTAACTTGGTTTTCGTGGCATTTCTCAACACCAGCTCGGAGTCTATTCAAGGTATAACACGATAAATTTATATTAACATTTAAAAAAAATGCACAATCACGAGCCCCTTAAATAAACATTGTTTAATTCGTTACCCTCCAGTCGTTAACATCATAAAACCCGATTTAGGTTACTTATGCAGTCCTATTAAATAAATTATCTTTACGGCGTTTACATGGACTTGCTGAACGTCCAAAAGGTGATAACGTAAAGCCTTGAACAGACAGAAAAACAGAAGATATCTATTATACATATTAATTCAATTTTTTTTTTTTTAAGTATAATAATATTAATATTTTTTTAAAAGTAATAACTTTGAATGTATTTTTTTTTATTTTTATTTTTTTTAATTCAAAATTGTGTGTAAAGATTTCTGATATGAAGAAATTGAAGGTTATATAAAATGCCAATTAGACTAGAATTATTTAAGTAATTGACGAAAACGAGCATTTTTCAACGATGAAAACATAGTTTGACGAAGATCTAAGCCTAAACTAGCCAACGCTCTGGTTTTCAACCTCGACAACTTTTATAGTGAACTAGCTTTCGCCCGCGGCTTCGCCCGCGTGAATTTCCCACGGGAACAGTGCTTTTTCCAGGGATGAAAGGTACCCTATGTCCTTCTCCGTACTTCCAGCTATGTGTATGCAAAATTTCAGGAAGATTGGTTCAGTAGATAAAGCGTGAAGAGGTAACAAACAAACAAACCAACAAACAAACTCACTTTCGCATTTATAATATTAGTTAGGATTGTATACTTTTTGCCGAATGAAGAATTTTCTTTTTTTCCATCTATTTTTTCATTCGTCTGTTCGCCTTGCCGTTTCGTTTCCATACGTCACTCATTCTCTAGTGGATATTGGCCCTAACCGTAAGGCTCCAAATGGCAGTCGTTGTGGGTCGCCAAGAGCGAACAAATTGGTAGCATTACTGTTAGCGTAAATATGGAGGAGACTCGTATCCGCGTAAGGACCTCGTTTGTCAACGTTTTTACAAGTCTCTTTGTGTATATAACCGGATACGAAGCAGGATTTTGTTTTCAACGTGCCTTCATTTTTTCTAGTATTTGCATTATATCCTGCGGTGCAGTAGCTGCAGAGAAACCAGACCCCATATCTCACTTTACAAAATCGTAAATAGTTTTTTGAGCATGCATTTAAACAGATATCAGCAATACGGTTTTTGTCTACCAACTATCTTAATTCAAAGAGTTTAACTTCCAAAATGAAGATTTTTTGTTTCTAGATTAAAAAAAAAACACTTTAATAAGTTTTTCATTCAAGTTAATAAAATTATTAAAGTGTATTTTTTGTGATATTCCACAGACTTGAAATGAAGTTGACCTAAATAAATGTAGAAAATACAACTCCATTCCGACCAACGATATACAACTATTCGGAGCACGTAATAAAAATCTGTAGACTGTAGCGATTAACCTCCGACCTTTTTAACTCTATCTTTTTTTTATGTAAAATTTATGTTATTTTAAGTAAATGTAACTCTATTTACCAAAATACTTTTCATTATTTTTAGATTTAAAACACCGATTCCTTTCAATTTGATTAGTTCCCTCCATAATTTCGCGATTTTTAAATAAGCAAACGCGGCTTTTAAGCTCAAGTTCCATCCATAAAGCTTATGTAAATCCATTCCAGCTTGGTAAGTCGCGGTGGACACCTAATTATTACACCGAGAGTACGCCGCCTACAATCCTCCGTTATTATTTGGAAAAAGTAATATTACGAAGAATTTTCTTATATTTGTGATTGTTTCATATAATATATAAATACCTACTCTACCCATCCCGTGTTGGGTGGAATGGTGATAAGCTTGCAAGCCATGTATAGCTAACCAAAAAAGTATACCCTTACATTACAAGTAAAAAAAATGCTTATAAGCAACATTCTACGTACTTTTTTTACTAGTATGTTGTTTAATATACA
>JAEMBS010000039.1:93771-163306 GCA_018467065.1 Ephestia elutella | reverse complement strand
GCATGACCTTGCGAAGTGCCTATAGTCCTCCAAATCCGATGGTTTACTGCTCTGTATAAAAAGCTCTAGTGTTTATTGTCCGCGTCTCCGTCTGTGTGGATTTTACTATAGGGTATTTAACAATGTTTATTTTTTATTTTATAGAAAGCTCATGTGAAAGTTTCACTAGGAACTGTTTTTATTTTTTTTAAATCTCCTATGTACATACAGACATACTACTTAGTTACAGTTTTATATTATGTAAAGAGGACAATGCACTATGGAAAATATTGGTCGATCGCGGATCAAAAATCTGTAACTTCACGAATTCTTCTCGTATTGTGATAAAATTTGGTACAAATATGCAGTAAGGTTAGGAGATTTGAATGATGTATAAATTATAGTGTTTATTGTATATGTATATATGTTATTTAGCTTTGAATGAGGAAAATATATAAAAACACACAAAAAAGGGATGTTAATTTTTTTCCTTGTGATATTAATTACTAAAAAATGGTAAAACTTTTTTTCCACCTGTTCTGATGACTATTTGTATCTGCGTCTAATGTGTGTCTGTCTGTCTGTACTGTTACTAATCAAATCTTGCAAGTTGAATTTGACCTATTTTTGCGTATCCAACAGAGTTAAAATTTTACACCTGATTACAGTTTTAATAACAATGCATTATTATGATGATCATGACCTGATGGTGCACCCAGGATCGGCTCCCAACGAGGGAACTCCTCAACGGATAACAGCACGAACATGAAATTTTTCACGTGACTTTAGTTTTAATGGCAATGCATTGTTATACCGGTCACGGTAACGGCGGGGCAGGGGTGCTAAGAATCCCCGGCAGATGCCAGGCTACCAACCCCGACGACCCTTGGCCCTGGCAACGTACAACACGTGCACACTGCGGACCGACGAGAAACTCGCTGAACTGGAGGAAGAATTGAGCAGGTTACGATGGGATATTGTAGGATTATGTGAAGTCCGAAGAGAGGGGGAGGACACCATGATTCTCAAATCCGGAAATCTGCTCTATTTCCGGGAGGGCGACCAACTGTCCCAGGGTGGTGTCGGGTTTATCGTCCACAGGTCCCTCATCAACAACGTGGTCCAGGTCGAGAGTGTTTCGGCGAGGGTAGCGTACCTTGTACTCAGAATTACCAAACGGTATTCGTTGAAGGTAATACAAGTGTACGCACCGACCGCAAATCACTCCGACGACGAGGTGGAGACTATGTATGAGGATATTTCTAAAGCCATACATAGCTCCCAGACCCACTATACCGTTGTGATGGGGGACTTTAACGCGAAACTGGGCAAACGAAGCGATAATGAGCTGAGAGTGGGGAATTTTGGATATGGAAGGAGAAATGCACGCGGTCATCTGCTGGCCGGCTTTATGGAGAAGGAGGGCCTCTTTATGATGAACTCCTTCTTCAAAAAGCCAAAACAGCGAAAGTGGACGTGGTTGCATCCTAATGGCGTCATAAAAAATGAGATAGACTTCATCTTAACGACAAAGAGGCACATATTCAATGATGTCTCTGTGATCAATGCCGTAAAAACAGGAAGCGATCACCGAATGGTAAGAGGCACATTGAATCTGAGAACGAAACTTGAAAGGTGTCGACTGATGAAGTCTACGCTCCGACCAGCGCCCATCCAGCTCCAACTGACAGACAGACTGCGAAAATCTGGACGATTATAATGATAGGTTCGTGCAAATTGTTCAAACAGCTGGGTCTAAAGCCTTCAAAACCCGCTGCTCAAAAGGAACCAAAAAGATCTCGGACTTCACCAACAAACTCATGGAAGAAAGACGAAACTTGGTTCTGCAGTCCTCTGATGATGCTGCTCAGTATCGACGTCTAAACAGACAGATCTCCAAGTCCCTAACTCACGATTTGCGCCAATTCAATACCGACCGTATTGAAGAGGCGATTAAGCGTAATAAGGGCTCAAAAAGTTTTTGCAAGGGATCTGTCTGTTGGTCAAAGTCAACTGACCAAGCTGAAGACTGAAGAAGGCAGAATCATTTCGTCGAAGCCGGAGCTGTTGGAAGAGGTTGAGAAGTTCTACGGGCAATTATACGCGAGCGTACGCGCACCTGTCATAAATCTGGCCAAAGATCCAAGAGCCAGATTGACCCGACACTACACCGAAGATATCCCAGACATCAGCCTATACGAGATTAGAATGGCTCTCAAACAGTTAAAAAACAATAAGGCACCGGGTGACGATGGAATCACGGCTGAGCTTCTGAAAGCAGGTGGAACGCCGGTATTAAAAGCTCTTCAGAAGCTATTTGATTCCGTCATACTCGAGGGACGAACGCCTACGGCATGGCACAGAAGTGTGGTGGTACTTTTCTTCAAAAAAGGCGACAAAACCTTATTCAAGAATTATAGGCCTATCTCACTTCTGAGCCATGTCTACAAACTGTTTTCGAGAGTCATTACGAATCGACTCGCTCGCAGGTTTGACGACTTCCAGCCTCCCGAACAAGCCGGTTTCCGAAAAGGTTTTAGTACCGTGGACCACTTACATACGCTGCGGCAGATTATACAGAAGACTGAGGAGTATAATCAGCCATTATGCTTGGCGTTTGTGGACTACGAGAAAGCCTTCGATTCGATCGAGACCTGGGCTGTGCTACAGTCTCTCCAACGGTGCCAAATTGACTATCGATATATCGAAGCGCTGAAGTGTTTGTACGAAAACGCCACCATGTCGGTCCGCCTCCAGGATCAAGGCTCGAAACCTATCCAGTTGAAGCGAGGGGTGAGACAGGGAGACGTTATATCTCCAAAACTGTTCACCGCCGCCCTGGAAGATGTTTTCAAGCTTCTGGACTGGAGCGGACTCGGCATCAATATCAACGGCGAGTACCTCACTCACCTTCGATTCGCTGACGATATCGTAGTCATGGCTGAGACCTTGGAAGACCTAGGCACAATGCTCGATGGCCTCTGTAGAGCCTCTCAACAAGTGGGTCTAAAAATGAACATGGACAAGACGAAAATCATGTCTAATATCCGTGTCGCACCCACTCCTCTAAAGGTTGGAGACTCTACACTCGAAGTTGTTGACAATTATGTATACCTGGGACAAACAGTTCAGTTAGGTAAGTCCAACTTCGAGAAAGAGGTCAACCGTCGAATCCAACTCGGCTGGGCAGCGTTCGGGAAGCTTCGCGATATCTTCTCGTCCAAAATACCGCAGTGTCTCAAGACTAAGGTCTTTGACCAGTGTGTGTTGCCAGTAATGACATACGGAACAGAGACGTGGTCGCTTACTATGGGCCTCATAAGAAGGCTCAAGGTCACCCAAAGGGCGATGGAGCGCGCTATGCTCGGAGTTTCCCTACGTGATCGAATCAGAAATGAGGAGATCCGTAGGAGAACTAAAGTAACCGACATAGCCCGCAGAATCGCCAAACTTAAGTGGCAGTGGGCGGGGCACATAGCTCGCAGAACAGATAGCCGTTGGGGCAGAAAAGTTCTCGAGTGGCGACCACGAACCGGAAAACGTAGTGTTGGCAGGCCTCCCACTCGGTGGACCGACGACCTGGTGAAGGTCGCGGGTTGCGCATGGATGCGGGCAGCGCAGGACCGGTCGTTGTGGAAATCCTTGGGGAGGCCTTTGTCCAGCAGTGGACGTCTTTCGGCTGAGAGAGAGAGCATTGTTATAATAAGCATGACTTGATAGTATAGCCAGTATTGGCTCCCAACAAGGGAACTCCTCAACTATTAACAGCACGGACATGAAATTTTAAACGAGGTTTCAGTTTTGATCACAAAGCATTGTTGTGACAAGTATGATCTGAAGGTGCACCTAGGATCGGCTTCCAAAGAGGGAACTCCTCAACGAGTAACTGCACGGCGGCGGATATAATTATTGTCATGAGTTTAATACACCAAGATCTTCTTGACAACAACAAAGCTTGTGCTAAAAATATCATTTTTGTAAAAAAAAAACAATTGCAACAAACCAAGAAAATAATTAAAATTAAAAAGTCATTATACTCAAAATCATAATTGTGGTCCTTATACCTGACCTGACTTCAAACTATGTAGACGGGCAGGAGATACTGATAAAGGTAGGTAAATACGTAACTTATAAGTTATAACTAATAACGATAATATTTTTATCTTATTTTGCAAATCACGAGATTAGTAAATGTGGGTTCATTTACGGGTGTCACTTTTAAAAGACTAAATGGCATTTTCTTCAATATCTTTTACATTTCTCATAGGTGGTTTTCTTAAAACTTGTTATATTATGTGGTCTGACATGTACAAAAGCGTTTTATAAAGAGAATATATCAGACATGATGAATTCGCAATTTTTTGTTATCTCTGTTGCAAATGAAAATTGCAACGAGTGTAAATAAGTGTTAATATAATAAGCTCTCTTGGTTATCACAGAATGAAAAAATATCCAAGAAGTCTCATATTGTTCAGATAAAAGAGATACACCACAAAAGACATCGATTTTCTTGTTCCGACTTTTGTCACATTTTTTCTAATATCTTCTAAAACTGCAAAAAACTGCAGCTAATTTTTTTTGTATCATATTAATGAATAGTTGAACTATCAAATAACATAAAAAGTAGCGCGTGGGGAGACGTGGGTAACAATGAAAACCTTGGACGAAAATAAAAACACGTGAAAAATTAGGTATGGTATGTCACTTTTTGAGTAATTACAGAAATATATAAGGCTACTTTGAAAATCAAAATGCTGCATTTTAATAAGCATAAAATAACCTTTCCAAAAATGTATAATATTGCATATTTATGCTAAATATTTTTTAAAACATGTAGACGCATAAATGAGTTTGGGACATTCCGATTTCTATGCACTTCACCTATAAAAAAAAAAATATCGGGTATTAAGATAAAAATATCCTTACGTATATTATAGATTGACTATTAGAGAACCTAATAATATAACTATATAAGCCAAATCATGACATTCTCAAAAAACATTTTTGATATGCGTTTGTTCGACCATTTTCCATAGTGCGATGATGTGAATTATAATATGTAAGCGGGCAGATACTAACAGCATACTAGCATTCTTGATCGTCAGATAGATGTACAAGTAGATAACTTAGCTAAGGACATTCACAGAATTCCGGACACAGACGAGACGATGCGGACGTGACGTCACAGCTAGCAGGAAGGCATAGACTCCACCATAGAGAAAGACGAGGGACGACGAGATATTTGTCCAAAGAACTTGTTATTTACTTACTTCATCTTGGTTTTGGTTTGAGAGGAATAGAGATAACTTTTCGTCCAACAAAAATATACGTAGGTACTTATTTAACGATAGCAAAGAAAAAATACACTGTCGACAGTCCCTATATACGAACAGTGATGATACTAAGCTATTCTATGGCTGATTTATAATTTGAATTGCAATAAATATTTGGTGTTAGTAACGTAACGTTCATAAACAAAATATAGATTTATTAATTACAATACATGTAAATGGCGAACTTAAAGCCGTAGGTTTTATCTTTCAGTAAACTAGCCGAAAAAGCTGTGCGCAGTTGTAAATGCAATTAAAAGTACTTATAAGTATCTAGGTAAGTTTGACGACTCTATAACAAATGTCTGTTGCATGTCAACTCTGTGTATGTATTTTCGTGTTCTATTCTTTATCTAATTTTTGCCTTACGCTTCCCTTCTTATTTCATTCAAATATTCCTTTCAAACACTTGGTTGACTGGAAGAAATCCCTTTTTGGGATAAGTCCGCCATTGTACGCCTCTCTTTTTGTTTCACTATGTTTTGTATTTTTCTTGTGTGTATGTGCAATAAAGAGTTTACAAACAAACAAACAAACAAACAAACAAACAAACAAACAAACAAATCTGACTAAATATGTGTTTCCTGAAAATTTATATATGTATTTGGTACCTAACATCTATTGATTACCATGTTTACAGCAATAAAAATTCATTCATTCACTCGACCTCCATGGCGTAGTGATGACTGAGCCATCCGGGGCCGCTGGGTTCGATTCCCAGCTATATAGGGCCAATATTTTTACATGTTTTCACAGATATTCGCCTGCGGTTCTAGGTGTGTTATACTCATTTCTGTTCTTGTGTCCAGTTATTTTACTTATTTATTTTTTACACGGCTGACCAAAAAAGGATTGTTATGTTTTCAGGGTACATGTACGTAAGTATGTATGTAAGTTAATTTATTCCTACCATAAGTCCTGAACGGCTAAACAGATTTTGATGTGAGAGGTATTTTTGGATTCCTTGAGTTGTCAGTAGTGTTTTTATTTTTTAATAATAAGCTTGTTGTCTTCTCTAGCTTAGCATATCTCCGCTGTAGTGAAGTCTGGGCCTAATACCTGCAAGCTATTAGGTTTCAACTATCAGATGCCGGGTTGGCTCCGAGCCTAAGCATGCACTAGCAACGCGAAGTATGCATTCTGAAGAAAAATATCCAAATTACCTGGCTTTTGGCTTGCTATTCAGATTCCGCATTAATAAGCTTTATAATAACTACTTTAAATATGACCTCAGACGTATGTAGTTAAATATTTATAAACTTCGTTAAAGAACTTAGTAAAATTTTGTTTGTAATCAATCCAATCGCAACCAACGAACTTTACTTAGAAAAATCATACGTAATATCTCTACGGATATACGTGAAGTATTACATTTACACAAATTAGTTCACCTTTCCATAAATTTAGTTAACCAACCGATAAATTTAGGAGAAAAAAATCTTTTTTTTTCTATTCCAATGTTTTAACCCTACCGACGCAGGGGCGGCAATAACCACCCCGGTGGTGTTACGCGTGCCTGCGTCAGAAAGTAGGGCGCCTGGACAGCCTGGGAGCACCGGATTAGCATACGTCAGTTACTTTTTATCGATCTAGGTATTCTAGGTAATATTTTACCTGTAAAAATATTACTAAAAGATAGATTGCGTGTCTTATTATATGTACCTTATTTCAATGACGGTTGACGGATAACAAAGTGTATTCTAGAATATATAAAGGTTCCGTTAAGCTGGTTTTTGAGGCACGGAACCCTAAGAATGATTATTGTGATACGTAGATACCTATGCATTATTGATTTATATATCTTTAATTAAATTTAATTAAATAGTGCAATTTCTACGTTTTATTTATACAATGTACAAATTAATTCATTCTTTATTGGATATATGTACAAATTTATGGGGTTTAACTTAAATAACAATATTTAATATTAAACTATATTTATATTAATAAATTGTCTCTTTAGGAGTACCTAAACTTTGTACGACAGAGATACACGTGTAAATTTTGTACCTACTTACTTAATTACAATGTAACAAATTAAGTTACAAGTAATTGACATCGAGTGATATATTGGGTCCCATATTGAGAAACAAACTTGAAACATTAGTAAGAAGATTTATTAACCTAATTACTTATTCTCTAGCAAAACATGAGATATTTATGAAATTAGTAAAATATCTAAATAATAATGTACAGTGAAGAGTCAAAAGTGCAGTCAGAATAAATAAATATATACGGACAAATCACACAGATTGAGTTAGCCCCAAAGTAAGTTCGGGACTTGTGTTATGGGATACTAACTCAACGATACTATATTTTATGACAAATACATATATAGATAAACATCCAAGACCCAGGCCAATCTGAAAAAGATCATTTTCCATCTTGACCTGACCGGGGATCGAAGCCGGGACCTCCGGTGTGGCAGTCAAGCGTGAAAATCTACAAGGCATTATGATCATTAAGTCTAGGCAATAAAGTCTTCGAGGTATGACTGCACTTATGAAGCTTGACTGTACAGTTATACGCAGAGAAACCTAACCCTGAGATAAGAATTCAGTGATTACAGGTACATTGTGCATAATATACTTAACTTAAAAACACTTAATTTTTATCACGCTAAAATTGTTAAACCAATTTAATACAGATCCTAACCTAAAATATAAACGAAACATAATATTCTCGCTAATGACATTCGTAATTACAATATAGATAATGGTGTCCTGTATCCACACTCGCAATGCAGCAGAGATGGCTTTTATCAGCAAGTGCACCTACACCTTAACAACCTCCATGTAGGGTTGCCAAATGACAAAATTCGCCTGATTTTTTTAACCTTTCTGCCGAACTTGGGAAATAGTGGATTTGTTTATTTGTTACTTTCTATCGTCTATCGTGACATGGCCGGCTATGGTAAATTAAATGAATAGATAATAATAAAATAAATAAATAAATGGGCAAGAAACAACGGCCTATTCTAAGCTTGTTTTGTATTGCTTGACACAAATACAGAAACGATCACACACATACAGAACCCCAGACAAGTATCCTTGAAATAATTATAGGTAAATATATTTGCCCGCACTGAGAATCGAACCCAGCTAGGTGGCGTGGTGACTACACCACGGAGGTCGTTTGACATAGCCATCTCAATTTTAAACAATAGCTGACTACATCCAATAGTTAGACTGCACGGTTTTTCACGATGTTTTTCTTCACTGGAAGCAAATAATGATGGTTTACACAATCACGAAGTACTAGAGAATGCGATCCTAAGACCTCTCTGCTCGATTACAATTGCTTCAACACTGGAACAACGGAATTTCCCTTTTGGTCGCCTATGTAACTGTATTTCTGTGCGCAGAGAATCCGGACAAACGAAGTGGCGGGAAGAATTCTGTACCGGAACTTTACCGGGAAAAAACCACCGGTAAAAATAAGTACCGGGAAAAAATCTCCACGCGGCACCACGTTTGTCCGACTAGAACCTAACTTAAGCTATACGCAGACTGCTACCACCGTAACTTATATAGGGAGCTACGGGCCCTATGTACTAATAACTAACTAACTAAATTTATTATGCTACTCACCAAGTTGACTTCTTAATCCAAGTTGGGGTGTCTTCGGAGGAGGTGGTGGTTGGTCCCTAATCACCCAAACTACCCCGAGATCTCTTCCCCAGAATAAATACGTAGGTTTCTTCCAGCAGTTCCACTCGGCGACGGGATTCGGCGGCCCCAGGCAGCCACGTTTCGCATCTCACAAGAAAGTCACAATAACAGGTTTTTTCACAAACACAAACGTTCAATAGTTATTTAACAAAAGGAAGCTCACAATTATAACTCAAACTAACCAACAATCAACGTGGTTTTAGACAAACAGGACGCGGGACCTCTCCGCGTATTAAAATCAAACCGATATATCACAGGACAAAGGCGGTCGACCGACGCCATTTACGCGAGCAGTGTGAGAACCCCGAACGCCTGGTGGCGACAATAGGAAACGCCTGCGTTTCGTTTCACGCAATTATATTACAAACATCCCCCCGTCCCGGTCTGAGAAGCAGACCGCTCGCTTACTCTATGGAAGGCGGGCGAGAGAGGTCACACCTCTCCTTAAAATCGAACCGTCGACCAACACCTCAGCCACACGCGGAGTGCCATCTCCGCCAAGAATCAAACGTAATATGCGAGCTCGTCGCCAAAGCAATGAGGGCAAATTTGCCTCTTTTAACAATACTAAATCACCCTCCCTGGGAGGCTCAGTCCTGTCTGTCCACTTCACTTTTTGCTGCAGCAAATGCAAATATTCAAGCGACCAGCGACGCCAAAAGTCCTGGCTCATTTGCTGCAACATTTGAAAACGCGACAACCGATATACGCGTTCGTCCTTCCACGGGTATTCGGGCAGGGCATTCAAAGGCCCTCCCACCAAAAAATGACCAGGGGTGAGAGCTTCCAAGTCATTTGGATCTGGAGATAGCGGACAGAGAGGACGAGAGTTGAGGACCGCCTCAACTTTACAAAACACTGTGGCCAGCTCTTCAAAAGTTAGAGTCGTTTCTCCGATAATGCGGCGGAGGTGGGTCTTTGCGGATTTCACAGCCGCTTCAAAAATCCCTCCCCAATGGGGGCAACTTGGGGGACTAAACTTCCAGGTTATTCCCCTTTGGGCAGCAATTTGACTTAAACTAGTACAATTTTTATCAATAAACACAGAAACATCCTTAAGATAATTTACAGTTCCCTTATAGTTTGTGCCATTATCAGACCTAATAAGGGAAGGTAGACCTCGACGCGAAACAAAGCGATCCAACGCGGCGACGAAGGCCTCCGTAGTCAGAGCCGACACCACCTCCAAATGGACAGCCTTGGTGGCCAAACAAACAAATACACACAAATAGCCCTTCACAATACGGGCATTACGAAAGGGAGAAGCCTTGATCGAAAAGGGACCGGCAAAATCGGTTCCAACGCCGTCAAACGGTCTCGAAGGTCGGATTCGATCAGCGGGCAAATCACCCATCTGTGGTTGCATCGTGGATGCCTTCAACCTATAACATGCAATACATCGAAACAGGACACTACGGATTGCTCTTCGGGCAGACAAAATCCAAAATTCGCGTTGCAAAATAGCCAACAAAGCATTGCACCCAGCATGGGCGTTACGAATGTGTCGATCAGACACCAAAAGCTGCACCAAGGGTCCGCCCTTGGGCAACAACAGAGGATGGCGAGTCTCATATGGAAGATCCGCCTTCCGGAGCCTGCCTCCAACCCGAAGAAGCCCATCCGAGTCGATGTACGGGTTCAAACGAGCGACCGCGCCCTTCAACTTAGCGCGTGCGTCGCGCAAAATATGAAGCTCTGACTCAAACCGTCCGGTCTGCACGACACGGACCCAATGCAACAATGCGCTCCGGCGCTCTTCTGCACCTGCAATCGGCTCCAACCGCTTTGCCTGTGGGTTTCTACAATTATGTATGAAACGCTTAATCCAACTGGTAACACCCAGAAGCTTATCCAAACTGCTATACCGAGCAAGTAGCCAATCCGGCTCCGACGTCGTCTCAGCGACTACAGCATGTACACGAAGCCCAGTCAAACTCAAAGAAGTAACATCTGTCTGACAGACAGGCCAAGATGTTTCTGATCCCATCAGCCACTCTGGGCCCCACCAGAGCGGGTGTGACACCAATTCTGGTGCCGTACAACCTCGGGAAGCACAGTCCGCTGGGTTAAGCTCTCCCGGCACATGTCTCCATGTTATATCAATTCCGATATTCTGGATTTGGGAAACCCGATTTACCACAAAAACCTCCAAGGTATGTGGGGCCGCGCGCAACCATGCAAGCGCGACCTGGCTATCCGACCAGGCGAAGATGTCCCGTATCTCGACCGTGGCCGCCAGCTCACTGGCAACGTGATGCAACAATTTAGAGAGAAGGTGAGCTCCACTCAACTCAAGCTTGGGAATAGTCAGCCTAGTCCTGATGGGGGCGACCTTGCTCTTCCCTAACAAAAGCGAGACATTGACCCGGCCATCGGCGTCAACTGTCCGCATATAGACTGACGCGGCGTAGCCTCGCTCCGACGCGTCACAAAAGCCATGCAGGCTGGCTCGATATTTCCCGGGTGGCAATATTCGACGAGGCAAGGCAATCCGATTGACTTCCTTAATCGATGAAAACAACTCGAGCCAATCATCCAATGGAGAACCAAACAGCGGCTCGTCCCACGAGACGCCCAAAGTCCAAAGTCTCTGAAGAAGACACTTTGCAGAGAATATCACTGGACTGATCCAACCGCTTGGATCAAACATACGGGCTATTACGGACAACACCGTTCTCTTAGTCCAGACTTTTGGTATTTCCAAGTCCACTTGGAATGTGAAAATATCGGTTAGCGGCTGGTACTGCATGCCCAGCACCGCTATCCTGTTGAGATCATCCACATCCTCAAACAGGTGAGGGTTCTGTTGGTGATCCTCCGGGATCCCTTCTAGAACTCTAGGCTCGTTGGACAACCACTTACGTAGCTCGTAGCCACCCGTTTTCAATATTTCAATCAATTCATCCCGCAGTAGGAGGGCCTCCTCAATACTTTGGGCTCCGGTGCACACGTCATCAACATACAAGTCACGTGACAGCACGGAAGCCCCACGGGGAAAGCGGATCCGTTCCCGCTCTGCCAATTCAAGCAATGATCTGATGGCGATATAGGGACTAGATTTCAAACCATACGTGTTTGTGTTGAGTTCATACACCGTCACAGGATCCTCAGGGCGCTCACGCCAGAGTATCAACTGGAATCGCCTGTCCTCAGGATGTATGACTGTCTGGCGGAACATCATCCGGATGTCCGCACCAAAAACCACTTGATGTCTTCTAAAGTTCAAGATGATGTCAATTATGTCCCTATGCAATTTGGGACCTGAATGCAAACATAGATTCAACGAAACTCCGTTCGAAGTGGGTGCGGACCCATCAAAGACAGTCCGCAACTTGCCCGTTGAGGCCTTCACCACCGCGTGGTGGGGCAAAAAATAATGCTCAGTTGAGCTCCAATCAACTCGAGCCGGAGACATGTGACCCAAATCCTCGTACTCGCGCATAAATTCAATATATTTATCGCGAAGTACGTGGTCACGCTGCATACGTCGCTCCATGGACAGCAGTCGTTTCTCCGCAAGCGCCCTACTTTGCCCTAGGCTAGGACGAGAGGCAACAAAAGGTAACCTAGTTAGAAACCGACCGGAGGGCAACCTCTCCGTGGTCGATCGAAAAAGGGCTTCGCACTCAGCGTGTTCCGGATCCATCCTGGAACTCATAGGTGGCTCCTCCACCTCCCAAAACCTTTGCATGGTCTTGGCCAAGGACGCAGATGCGACGACCGGTGGCTCCTCCACGGTGCTATTATCAAACACAGGGCCCATCAGGGCGAAACCAAAGATAGTAGACACTGCCATCAGTGAGGACGAACCCAGAGCTTTCTGGGTACCCAACAAAATCCAACCCAATACGTCCGAGCCCAGGAGCAAGTCCACTGGGCCGGGATGAAAGACAAAGGGGTCGGCCAAATCCAGACCCGAAACCAAAGACAACACACCCGGCGGTATGTCTGTCGAGGGGTGCCAACCCGCAATGGTATCCATTACCATAGCCGAAGTCGTGATCCTCATTGTGGAGGACTTCAGCGAAGAAAAGGTGACAAGTGTCTGGCCCGTCAGACACTTCACTTGTATGCCACCAACTCCAAGAAGTGGCACAGGCGAGTCTTCCACGACTAAACCTAACTGGTGTGCCACTCGAGTGGTAACCAAACTGCTTTGAGCCCCTGAGTCCAACAGAGCTCTCAAATTCATGGCTTCCCCCACGACCCCATACGCGGACCACCGCGGTAGGGAGCAGAACCGTCCGCGGCTCTGTCCCAGCAAGGGAGCAAGCTAGTTACGGGCTCCCCACTCTCTCCAAACCAGGGGGGTGCCACTGACCCGGATAGTATGGCGGGCGAGTGCACATCCCTACCTGAGGGGGCATAACCCGCGGCCCGGCCATACATATGGTACGGCGGGTGGTACTCCAGCCGTGGGTACTCGTGCAGCGGCGGAGAAAACCGCTGCGGCTGCATGTGTTGGGTATTGGTAACCCGCGTGGAGGGGGTGTCCCCACTCTCACGTCCGATCTAGGGCCCCCGCCCATGGGGGCCCTATCCGGGCCTGGCCAGCCACATACTGGCCATGACCTTGGGGCGCGTGGTCCCGGTCCGCCAAGACCCGCGCAGGTACGCGACCCCCTCCCGAGGGGGGTGCGACGAGCGAAGCCGCGTCCTCCGTCCGATGGTGGAGGGCTTCGCGCAGGAGCGCCCCCGCCCATAGGGGACCCCTGCCTCAACAACCGGGGGCCATCCCCGTTCCGGTTCATGCAGAGCATCACGTGGTGCAGCCCACGGCATGCACTGCATGGTATGGCTCTGGGACAGTCACGTGCATAGTGACTGCCCAAACAGTAAAAGCAAAGTTCATGCCGCCTTGCCATGCGGCGCCGATCTTGTACTGGCAGTCTCTGCCAGTCCCTGCATTGCAGCAGGCTGTGGCCCATCCGGCCACATTGCAGGCAGTCCGCGTCCCCCGCGACTGCTGCCGTGTGTGCAACCCGCACACCAGCTCCACGCGGTGGCGGTTGCCGTCCCTGTTGGGGCCTACGTTCAGGCGCTCTGGATGGCGCTGAGTCCGTCATGGTATTCTCAGCCGCCCGTGCCTCAAACTCCAAAAACTTCACCAAGTCAGTGAATGTTGGTAGGGTGGTGCTATCCCGTTCCGCATTCTCGCGCTCAAATCGCGAGCGGATGTCATTGGGTAATTTGCCCAATACAATGTGCACCAGCAAAAAGGACCATTGGTCCACCGGCAGCCCCAGTGTGCGGAGCGCGTTACAGGCCACTGTAACGGGCGTGAGCAACTGCAGGCGCAACTGTGCCCTGTTGGCCACCTTGGGCAGGGCCATCAACTGTGCGGCGTGCGCATCCGCTAACAAACGTAAATTTTGGTAGCGGGAGTTCAATAACTCCCAAGCCGTATCGTACTGGTCGTCCTCCACCCGGAGGTGCTGGATGAGCGACCGCGCTTCATCCTCCAGAGTGGAGAGGAGGTAGGCCATCTTCTGGGCCTTCGACAAATCCTGTCGTGCTACGACCAGGGACTCAAACATATTTTTATATGCTACCCACTCCTCCATCCTACCCCCAAAGTGGGACAGCTGAAGGGTGGGGAGCCGACCAGTAACCGCTGGTCCTTCCTGTCTAACAGGTGTGCGAGGGGCTGGTCCGCCAGCCTGTCTCGCCCTTATTGCGGTCGCCGCCTCCGCGATATCATCGTGCAGACTCAGGATCTGGTCCATGTCCGCCATGTGACCTGCGTAGACCTCCGGGGCAAGTTCGGCTTCGGTAAGCACCACCATGGCCGCTTCCGCGCTAATCAATCGTGAGTGGAGGTGATCCGCTCTTAGCAGTATGGCGCCCTCCCTGTCCTTCCGGGACAGGAGTCCTCCGGCCGTCACAAACCATCTCAATTCGTTGGCGAGTGTCGCCCTAGCATTGGAGACCTTCGCCATCGCGTCAAGTCACAAACAAAAAAAAATAACAAAAGGTAAATAAAAAACAACAAAATCAAACAACTACACGAAGAACCGCGGTAGGTATGAGAATGGCACAAACCCAGAACGCACGGTACAAACCGCAAACAAATACAAAAAAGGTTACAAATATTCTTATACAAACAAACTAAGAAAAATCTAATAATTTTTACAAACAATTAATTATTTTTTACAAACGAACAAATAGAGGGTAGATAAACTACGCTCTGCTACCAGAAAATGTGCGCAGAGAATCCGGACAAACGAAGTGGCGGGAAGAATTCTGTACCGGAACTTTACCGGGAAAAAACCACCGGTAAAAATAAGTACCGGGAAAAAATCTCCACGCGGCACCACGTTTGTCCGACTAGAACCTAACTTAAGCTATACGCAGACTGCTACCACCGTAACTTATATAGGGAGCTACGGGCCCTATGTACTAATAACTAACTAAATTTATTATGCTACTCACCAAGTTGACTTCTTAATCCAAGTTGGGGTGTCTTCGGAGGAGGTGGTGGTTGGTCCCTAATCACCCAAACTACCCGAGATCTCTTCCCCAGAATAAATACGTAGGTTTCTTCCAGCAGTTCCACTCGGCGACGGGATTCGGCGGCCCCAGGCAGCCACGTTTCGCATCTCACAAGAAAAAGTCACAATAACAGGTTTTTTCACAAACACAAACGTTCAATAGTTATTTAACAAAAGGAAGCTCACAATTATAACTCAAACTAACCAACAATCAACGTGGTTTTAGACAAACAGGACGCGGGACCTCTCCGCGTATTAAAATCAAACCGATATATCACAGGACAAAGGCGGTCGACCGACGCCATTCACGCGAGCAGTGTGAGAACCCCGAACGCCTGGTGGCGACAATAGGAAACGCCTGCGTTTCGTTTCACGCAATTATATTACAAACAATTTCGTAACTGGTTACAAAGGAGATTTCCTCTTTTCTCACTAAAATATTTTCGGCCATCTTTGTAACTACGTTTTGTAACCGCTCAGTTACAACCTGCCAACCCTATCTCCTCTCACCTCTGTAATGAGGTATGAGTGCTAGTCACACAACTTAATCTACATTAATTCAGTACAGTCGAGGAGAACGGTGATATTAACTCGCAAGCGATAATAACACATTAGTTCGTAACCAATATTAATTCCCGACATCGGAAGATATTGCTTGGTTATGTACCTGGCTTAAGTTTAATTTAATATTAATCTACATTGAGTATATTGAGTTTACCCAAGTATATTTAGTTTATGAAATTGTAATTTTTGAATAAAAATAATTGCAAAGTATAATTAACAACATTCTAGTAAACCTACATACTTAGAATGTTGGTTAAGATTTTTTTTTACTTGTAAGGGTATACTTTATGGGTACCTATACATACATGGCTTGCAAGCTTATCACCATTCCAACACGGGATGAGTAAAGTAGGTATTTATATTATATGAAACAATCACAAATATAAAAATTTTCTTCGTAATATTACTTTTTCCAAATAATAACGGAGGATTGTAGGCGGCGTACTCTCGGTGTAATAATTAGGTGTCCACCGCGACTTACCAAGCTGGAATGGATTTACATAAGCTTTATGGATGGAACTTGAGCTTAAAAGCCGCGTTTGCTTATTTAAAAATCGCGAAATTATGGAGGGAACTAATAAAATTTAAAGGAATCGGTGTTTTAAATCTAAAAACAAAGAAAAGTATTTTGGTAAATAGAGTTACATTTAGTTATAACTAGCTGTCGCCCGCGGCTTCGCCCGCGTGAGTTTCGCTTAGATGAAAAATCTTTTTGTGTTCCGAACGGTTATCCCGCGTCCCGCGGGAATATATGTTGATGAACGGGAACAGATATTCCAGATCTTCTATATTTATACCTCAGTAGAAAATGCTCATCAGGTTGAACGACTTTTGCTAAGGCGCCATTTCCATATATGTAATAGTGTAGCTGGTCTCTTGGAGTTCTTCATCAGATGATCCTGATCTTCGATTTTTATATGTCAGCAGAAAATGCTCATCAGGTTGAACGACTTTTGTTAAGGCACCATTTCCATATTTCTTATGGTTTAGCTGTTCTGTTATGGTTCTTCATCAGGTGTTCCAGTTTTCAAAATAAATTATAGCTTATATGTTGGCCAGACTTTATAGCTATACAACAAAAAAAGTTTCATTCAAATCCGTCCAGTAGTTTTTGCGTGAAACGCGTACATACAGACAGACAGACAGACAAGAAATTCCAAAAAAATTTTTTTGCTTTCTATTGTTCTTTTTAAGTGTCCCTCTATCCATTTTAGTCAAAAATACTAAATGTACAGACAAAATATTTTTACTGTTTTATTATATGTATAGATAACATACATTTTACATAAAAATAGAGTTAACAAGCTAATTATTAAAAATAAAAAACACGACTGACAAGTTTTTACTCAAAAAATACATATAAACATATAAGTTATATACATTTTTGAAATCGCCTTTTAAAGCCCTTTAATTTGATATCCCACTCGATAAGATTGATCAAATTTTATTTTTTTGGTCTGCTATTTATCGCATATATAATCCGCCATTTTGTTTTTATGATGACGTCATATAGCCTATGTCACTCGGAGGAATGCAAAGAATCTAAAAATACCTCTCACATCAAAATCTGTTAAGCCGTTCAGGACTTATGGTGGAATAAAGAAACTTACATACATACATACATACATACTTACATACATACATGAATCCTGAAAACATAACACTCCTTTTTTGGTCAGTCGTGTAAAAACATAACACTCCTTTTTTGGTCAGTCGTGTAAAAAGGTCGGAGGTTAATCGCTACAGTCTACAGACTTTTATTACGTGCTCGAAATAGTTGTATCTATCGTTGGTCGGAGTGGAGTTGCATTTTCTACATTAACTTAGGTCAACTTCATTTCAAGTCTGTGGTATTAACTTGAAGGAAAAACTTATACAAGTGTTTTTTTTTTTTAATCTAGATAAAAACATCTTTATTTTGAAGTTAAACTCGTTAAATTAAGATAGATCGGTAGACAAAATCCGACGTGCTCTGCAATAATACCTGTTTAAATGCATGTTCAAAAAACTATTTACGATTTTGTGAAGTGAAAGTACAGTCAGCTGCAAAGAAACCTTAGATATGATTCGGTGAGATATAGGGCCACGTTTCTTTACAATCATCTTTCGAAAAATACAGACACGTTGAAAACAAAATCCTGCTTCGTATCCGGTTATATAGCGCAAACAAAGAGACTTGTAAAAACGTTGACAAACGAGGTCCTTACGCGGATACGAGTCTCCTCCATATTTACGCTAACAGTAATGCTACCAATTTGTTCGCTCTTGGCGACCCACAATGACTGCCATTTGGAGCCTTACGGTTAGGGCCAATATCCACTAGAGAATGAGTGACGTATGGAAACGAAACGGCAAGGCGAACAGACGAATGAAAATATAGAGGGAAAAAAAGAAAATTCTTCATTCGGCAAAAAAGTACAATTCACTATAAAAGTTGTCGAGGTTGAAAACCAGAGCGTTGGCTAGTTTAGGCTAAGATCTTCGTCAAACTATGTTTTCATCGTTGAGAAATGCTCGTTTTCGTCAATTACTTAAATAATTCGAATCTAATTGGCATTTTATATAACCTTCAATTTCTTAATATCAGAAATCTTTTCACACACAATTTTGAATAAAAAAAAATAAAAATAGTACATTACGATACAAGTGTGCTATGTTGGTCATTACGCACAAGAGGCGATATTGGCGTGCGAGCCGAAGGCGAGCGCGCTAATAAAGCCGAGTGTGCGTAATGACCAAATGCACACGTGTATCGTACGACGTTTTTCAACACACTTGTGAGTAAAAAAAACATCATATAGTCATAACATTTAATTATTAAAACAATTAGTAAAAGTACAATGATTAAAGTGATACCGAACAGATTTTGTCGGCATTTTTACAGTTTGTGTAATGTTATTGGTATTATTAATGAACTCATTGTTTTCGGTTTCCTGGGTAAACGTCGGTGAATGTAGATTATTTTCATATGAGACAGCGGGCTCATTAGTGTTAGGTGATGCCATTACATAATAACTATTGTCACGAGAAGTCGATGCTTGCGGCTCAGTGCCCAATTTCTTTGCCGGTGGTAGCTCCAAATTAATTGCACCTGTTATTGTGCTACTTATGTTTGCCTTGTTACGAATCGAGTCTTCAACATAAGATTCAGCAACTGCGTCAGATCGCCATCCACCATGACGCTTTAATGTTAGTATATCAGCTCCTGAATCGGCCAACAATGTAGCCGAAGTTCTTCTAAAACTATGACCCGTGTAAGAATCAGCCTCAGGCAAACCTAAATACTTTGCAATTTCTTTTGGCATTGCACCAAATTTGTTGATACCAATATTTTGAGCTGTACATTTGCCTTTTTGATAATTTAGAAAAAAGTGATCACTTTTTGTTTTGTTAGAACGGAGAGCTTGATATTTTTTTACTATCTGATAAAAGGGGCCGTGGATTACAAAAGTTCTTGGAATTTTGTTTTTTGTGTTAGGGATTTTTACGAGAAGCATTTCACCATGGGTATCTATATCCTTGGTGGTAATATTCTGAAGATCTTGCCGTCTACATGCACCTGTTATGCCGAATATTAACGCAACCTGCAAAGAGATAAAATTAGGTTAGTTGTTATATTTAAGAGCCAAAACAAAATAAATTATATTATTATAGAAGCAATTTATATTATAAAATTCAATTTACCTTTGTGGCCAAGTACTCATAATCTGGGGCTTCTTTTAAAAACTTTTCAACATCGGTTGGTGACAATACTTTACTTTTTTTACCAATGTATCCTTCCGAGTGCCTTTTGAGAAATGATATCAGGTTAGAGTAAGTTTGTATGTCAGTATTATTTTTTGTCTTGACAGTGCTTTTTAGCATCGAAAAAATACACCAGAGTGAATTGGGTATGTATTTTTTTCCAAGTTCGTTGAAATACGCTAAAAATACGTTTTCAGAAAATGATTGCGCCTTTTTGTCATTTTTCCACTTTATAAAACATTCGTATGTATATTCGTATTCCAAATACTTTTGTTTTGATTTTGGCGGCAATAAACTATCACTTGCATTTCGCGCCTCGTTAATGATTTCAGGTGGAGTTAAATTTACATATTCTTCCAATTCTTCTCCACTAGTCGACATTTTAATAAATAGTTAATATGCTAACACGGCGAAAATCTAAACAAGATAAAAAATATAGTCTTGTTTTTATTCGCGCGCTGCGCGCGCGCAGCGTACGGTGATATATGTATCAACAAACAGCCAGTGCTTGGCTGTATAAATCATTATCTTTGCTTATTTAAAAACTGTTGTTATTTTCCCTATTTGATCTTAAATATGTATTATACGGCTAAATTAAAAATGCTTTGTAGAATTCATAACGCGCATTAGTTTTCTATCTTTTGTATAGCGCAGTATGGTAATTTTTATTTCCAAACACCTCTATAATATATTCGTAATACCTTCGTAATATATGGCATTCTGGGCCTAAATTCGATGTAATAAGACCCACTTTACGAGCAAGTGTGTTGAAAAATATATATTCAAAGTTATTGTCCTTAAAAAAATATATTTTGAATTAATATGTATAATAGATATCTTCTGTTTTTCTGTCTGTTCAAGGCTTTACGTTATCACCTTTTGGACGTTCAGCAAGTCCATGTAAACGCCGTAAAGATAATTTATTTAATAGGACTGCATAAGTAACCTAAATCGGGTTTTATGATGTTAACGACTGGAGGGTAACGAATTAAACAATGTTTATTTAGGGGGCTGGGCTCGTGATTTTGTATTTTTTTAAATGTTAATATAAATTCACTGTGTTATACCTTGAATAGACTCCGGGCTGGTGTTGAGAGATGCCACGAAAACCAAGTTAAGTGGGGCTTCTCAAGCAATGATCTGTGTGACTCTGGTGACAATCAATCCATGACGCACCTGTTGTCATGTCCAAAATACCCCACCTCCTGCACAATAGAGGACTTAAACGAGGCCAACGACAGAGCCATCAGGTACTGGTCTAAACTAATTTGATAGCTATTACGACTCGACAAGAATAAGAACGTGTTAAAGTGCAAAAGTTTAAGAAAGAATATCTCTTCAACACTTACGAAAACTAGTTAGTCTCAGAATCGTATTATCTTAGCCTCCCAACAGTGTCAACCAGGGACGCACGTAGGCGCATAAATTGTCGCTTGAAACAATTCCTGTAACACGTAGCCTGTAGGGTCACTGGGGGTGGTAGTTAACAATTAGTTTCTATTGTGTTGGCACAGTGGCCATTTAGAATTGAATTTCCTGGTAGAATTGCATTCGGTCACTTAAATTTGTATACATTTGTGGTGTAAAATGAATGATTTTTCATTGTGTAAATTTAAAACGAAGTTACGAAGTAACGTTGCATCGAAATTAAGAAGCTTCGAAGTACTGTTAATCGTACTACTGTTCTTCTGTATTTTAGTGCGACAGTGGATCGACTTGAGTGAGATCCACTTCCCCTTACGATGAAATATCGTACCAAAATCCACAATTTCTGTACAAAGTGAGGAAAGGTAAGGCTTTTAATACAACAGTGCACTTTTAAATGTTACACAGAAGATAATGTTAATGTAAACCCTGGCACTAACTGTGCGTTACGATGTGCAGCGTCACGCACGCGCTGCATTTGCATCTAGACCTCTGAATATTCAGCCCGTGTCACGGCACATGGCTTTTATAAAATAAGCACATTTTATGTTTTACCTAAACCTAGTTACAGGATAAATAACATACATAAATATTATCAGAAGTAGGTAGTTATCTACTTCTACATATAAAAGGTACACGAAATTATTTTATTGATTGAATAGGAATTCTCAGCAAGAAATCCATTTAATATTTTGAAGATATCTTGAGGTTTCAAATAAATTACAGATAAGTTTAGCTTTAGCACATTCATTGATGTTGATTTTTTTATTGTTTGGAAAAATAAGCCAGTATCCCGTTTATTTAGCTCTGAGTCAAGCCATAATACAATACCCTTAATGAAACATCGGAGTATTTCCAACAAATGCCTTAAAACAAATCGTAAAATACCATTTGCATCCTTGTGGAAAGATCCTAGCTGTACGTCCGTGGTAGGAAAATAAGCAGAGGTCGTATCTTTAGCTGCATTATTTAATACCGACCTACAACCGGCGAAACCGGGGCCGAACGGACCTTACGACTCTCTGGGGCCATTCGGTGACACGACACGCCTTAGGGTCACCACAAGAACTGAAAAATCTGTCAGGGCACATCGTAATTTTTGGTGCCTTTACTCAATTTGTTTACTTTTGACAATGTGTTTTTCCATCTTACTTTTTACAATTTTTTCTTATCAACTAATATCTTATTAAGCACCTACTAGCCTAATTGTCAAACTAGAGAATCAAATGTTATATTTGTGTGTAATAAAATGACGTTTTGTTTAATTGTGTGTTTTTTCATTAAATGTTTTGTTTTTGCATTTTGCAGCGGTTTTCTGGCAACCCTGACATAAGTACACTATGCCCGCAGATATTTTCTGGAAATGTCCTTGCATCTTTAGGAAATAGAAACATTGCAGCACGAAACTTCTTCAGAAGAAATAAAATTTAAATGGAATTGTAAATATAATAGGGCTTCTCTTAGAGAAAATATATCTTGAAAATATTATTAATATAATCAAAAAATTTCCGTTAGTAGTTAGAATGTTTTATTTATATTGGAAACTTGTCATTTTGTCGTTTTTGTAGTCTGGCAACTCAGTGCCCACCCGTCTCCCGCTCGTTTTTAAGTCGTTCATTCATTACCGCCCATTATTATTAACATTTCCTGCCCGTCAAAACCAAGATCATGCTGGCACAAGCACTAGTAATTCCTCTCATTGATTACGCTGATGTGTGCTATCTGGACATAACTGAAGAACAACTCAATAAATTGGAACGACTTCTGAACAACTGTATTAGGTTCATTTTCTGTCTACGTAAATATGACCATATTTCTGAATACCGTTCTCAGCTTAAATGGCTGCCCATTCGTCAACGCAGGAATCTACATATAGTATGTCAGCTTTATAATATTCTCAATAATCCCCTTGCCCCTAATTATCTCAAAACTATTTTTCAACTATTAAGTTCTACTCACGAAAGAGTCCTGCGTTCTTCTAGTCTCCTGACCCTTGCAACTCCTTCTCACCGTACTGGTTTTCTCTCTAATTCCTTTGCTGTTACTGCGGTCAGACTTTGGAATGCGCTCCCCGAAGTTATCAAAAGAGCCCCGAGTCGCGCCAGTTTTAAGACACAAGTGTACAAATTCTATCTATGAGTTTCGCTGCTTATATTATTTGTATATACTGTATTTATATATATATATATATATATACTTATGTATTACTTACATATATATTTATTTACATCTATATAAATATTTATTGTGGTATTTGTATTTAGTTATGTATGATATTATTATTTACTTAAGTATATGTACTTAGTAATAATACCTTTATTATACACCCACCTAAAATTTTCTGTATAACCCAAAGGTTGGCTGGTAGATAATGCTTTAGCATTAAGCCCTCCTATTGTACGTTTACTCTGTATTTTTGTACAATAAAGGTTAAATAAATAAATACCGTCGGAACGTAGGTACCTACTCCTATGGTAAATTGGATAGAATAATATAGAATCCCTATTTTCTCATTAAAATATTGTCGAAAGCAAGGCAGTGATTCAAGGAACCATAAATTATAATAATTTTCATTCGACCAAATAAGGATAGCGTATTGGACAAAACTGTGTATGTTCCGAGCGGCGCGCGACGGCGGCGCGGTGAAGTTGGTAGATCTTTTATCCTTGGTACTGGTATCAAAATACCTGAGCCAACGAACCTGCCGAAGAAGTTAGCAGAACTTCGCCTAGAAGACCTCCAGGTGACCCCATGTCGCTATCTCTTTACATTTTACGGAGTTCCGCTCAACACATACAAGTTTTTTTCTTCTCGCTTCAGTCCGCTAAATCGTTCACAAAATTGTGTTGTGTTCGTAGGTAATACACAAACAACACTAGGTCAACTTATCACATTTTTACACAAAATTTTGTAAATTCGTTTCTTTATTCGTTTTCATTTCATGTAAATTAAACTTACATTTTCATCTTATGTGGGTACTCCTCATAGAGCAACACGGACTCCGGGCCGCGCGCGGAAGTCCTTGTTGCTCGAAGGAACTCCTTCATTAAAAATATTTTTTTCAGCTTGTATAAGATCAACTTTGTAAGATATTTTAATCTACTTACAGAATGCTAAGTATATGCTAATATATCTTAAAACTGGAAGATATAAACTTCAGCTGGAGCGATGAAACTTTTATGATTTACTTACTTAGCTAACAAAGAACGCGAAGTTACAAAAGTACTAGTACTTTGTACTTAATGTGCAGCAGAAAGAATAACTTGAAAACAGATTTCCTTTTGTGGTGAAATAACTAGGGCAATCATAATGGGAGCTGGGGGCGGCAACTTTGACCGTTCAAATAAAATTAGAGCTCGTTAAAAATATTCTTAGGGCTGGAATCCATCAAAGCGGTAAAAGCTAAGCGGTTGTGGTCGAGTAGTTAAGACCTAAGTGGCTAAGCCTGTGATCGAAAAGTCCCAGGTTCGAATCGTACTCGTACCACATGAGTTTGCATTTAATCTGACTCGTGTACCTATGATAGTTAGATATTTATAGACCACCACTTACTTCCGGTGATGGAAAACATCGTGAGGAAACCTGCCGCTTGATGGCGGTAGTAGTCATATAGTAGCGGATTTATTTTGGGGCAAGGAGGCACGTGGCCCCAAGACTGTTTTTTGTGTACCTAATGTGGAGGGAGATTCCATGACAGTGCATATCAAATTAAGAAATAACAGAAACGTGCCCCTCCCCCCAACTGTTTTTTGTGTACCTACTGTGGAGAGAAAATTCCATAACAGTGCAAATCAAAATTAAGAAATAACAGAATTTTTCTGCCTATTTGGTTATTTCTTGATTTTTTTTGCATATCTGGTCCTTCTGCAGTGGCGTAGTGAGAGCAAGTCCTTAGGATATTCGTTTGAAGGCATGCATAGTCCGCCACGGTCCCCCTCCCCCCCCCCCTAGAAAAAAAACCTGAATCCGCCGTTGGTTGTAAAGTCTTATCAGATGCCTTTATATAGGCGTCAGAAAATCTGACCCGTGTTATCTAAACATTCGATAAGAAGACCAAAGCGGAGAAACGTTATTTCTCTCTAGCTTAGCTTGTCTCCTTTGTTCAGCAGTGTTCAAAGTTCATTCCTAATATCCCTCACTTTCGGTGGAGAAACCCTAGTAGAGAAACATCATCTCTTCATGCACCTCCATCTCCGCTATCGTGGAGTACAACCCTTAGCCATCATTACAGCCATTAGCCGCTATTGAAGATTGCTTTTATAAATCTTCAACCCTTTGAGGGCAAGATGAAATTATCAAAAGCCGAGTTTAATCTGTGAAACCTGTTGGTGTCGTAAACACCCGTAATTAGTCGTTATTTATTGATAGTATCTTATTATTAATGCTTTTAGTACCTACTTATAATTATTACAAAGAATGATTTTCGACGATTTCAGCAAGCGAAATGGCGGGGATGGTCCTGTAGTTCAAATGGCTACACTTCGCGTTCCTATTTGCGGTTTTCTATTAATATTTGTATTCGTACACCATGCCACTAATACGCCTAAAATGAAGTTGTTGCAAAGCAGTTTCGTAGTACTTAGGTAACTTTTAGTCACAATCTGTTCAGCGTACTACATTGTCGGATTTGTCGGAGTCATAAATACCGGAGCTTTTAGTGTAAACGTCCATTTTTCGACAAGCACGCCCTCCATTAGTGTTAGCTCTAAACAATCTAACGTGCCGCTGCATTGCACATCTCACCCGCGGGAATTCCGGGATAAAAATCAGTTCATAAAAAGTCTACTTTTCATAAAAATCTGTCTAATAGTTTTGGCGTAAAGGAGCACTAAATATCCATTTTCACAAACTTTCACGGTGTTTACAATATTAGTCTACTTATATCATCTATCTCGGTTACACAAGTACCTAGAGATAGTCTATGTACTTTCGACTAAAAAAAACCAAGCTAACCATTTCTACACTAATGTATACAAAAATCTGAAAGTGTGTTTGTTTGTTCAATGTCCTTTATTCACGTTAAAAAGAAGCAGTGTTGTGATTCTTTATATAGATAGTTAGAGGGCTAGAGATTGACATAGACTAGACTTTTTGCCGCTACAACAGCCAGTATAGAATATACCTCAATGTAATTTTACCATGTCTTTTTACGATTTTACAACAATATAAATTAAAATAGACTTTTTAAAAAATTACTTTCGTGGTTAATAAATGTTTTACTTTAGAATGTTTAGGTTTTAACTAATATTTGATTTATTTTCAACAACAAAAAAAAAAGTACTGTGAAGATTGTTTACATAATAGGACAAGTAAGAAAAAACGGAGTTTACTTTACGTCTATTTAGCTTTGCCATTTTGCTCCAGCACTTGAGCCAGCAATACCCGTCACCGGCTAGATGGATCGCTCAATTTGCGAGCGCGCACGGGTCTAGCTAGATCAAAGGCAGCATAATCGCATTTCAAACTGCATTTCCTGCACTATGCGATGTTTCTCCATTCGCTGTGCAGTGTGCACTGCTCAAATGTGTTTTGAAAACGAATCATGAGCGTATTGAGATGTAGTAAACATGAATAATGGATTTATTGGTACCATGGTAAAATAAATAGTAAGTAAGTGTGGAAAGAGGAGCTGATGGAAAGACCAAGAGGCAAATTACACGTAAGTATATTTTAGCACTCACATTTTTTTCATTAGGTACCTTACCTACTGTTTCTAACAAAACAAATTAGGGATAATAAGTGGGTTAATGTATTAATGAAAAACAGGAAAATATAAACTTTAGTATACACAAATTAAGTTTATCTACTTTGAGGAATTTCAGCCAAAAAACTTTTCACAAGAATTTCAAGCAACATTTTCCCTCAAATTGTACTTTACAAACTTGATATTTTAAGAAGCATCTAGTCTAATGTTATAACGTGCTCGTAAGCGAATCTGTGAAGTATGTCTGCATTGTAAATCTTTGCCCACGTCTGCAGACAATTTTTACTTTTTGCTTTTATGCCAGAAAAATATGGTAAGTGGTTTTTCAGCATCTTGGTATAACAGGAGCGCTTATCTATGGGTACCTACTAATGTAATAGAGCTGAAGAATTTCTTTGACCGTGCTAATCTCTAGAAATGCCATGTTCATGAGATAGGCTATAGGATCCCGAAATTCCCACGGGAGCGAAGCTGCTGACACAGCTAGCTTATAAACATTTGTTTATAAACTAGTTTATAAACATTTGTTTATAAACTAGCTGTGTCAGCACATTCAAGTATTTACTTGAATGTGCTGTGCAGTGCAATGGTATTCGTAGGTTAATTGATAGATCAACATCTATCAATTAACCTACGAATACCATAAATGTAATATATCTTCCGTCCTATATTACTTCCATGGCCTATACTCATCTCTTATTGTCTGTGTATGTCCGAGTGACTTCTAACGGTTCGGCGGGCCGGCCCGGTGACGGGGCCGTTGGAAAAAAGTTTCCAACGGCCCCGACGGGCCCGGCTTTTGCGTTGACGAGACCGTTGGAAAAAAAAATTGCCAACGGCCCCGGCGTGTTTTTTAAATAGGACGGATAGCATAAACAATTTACAGCAAGAATACAACAAAGACAGTAAGATATTTAGTAGTTGACAGTTTGTTATCTTAATACTTACTTGTACTATTACGAGTTCTGTGTCATAACATAAAACAAACACCATGTGTTTTATTTTCTTATATATATGTTTGTTGATACCTAGTTGATATTTATTTTTTATCAACAATAAAAACTAATTGTTACATACAAACTCTTTTTTTAATTTAATTTCATATTTAAGGTCTACAAAATAATACACAATTCCCCCCCCCCCTTAAACACTACCGGAGCGTATGCTATAAATTCTTATGCTATCTGTCCCATTTAAAAACACGCCGGGGCCGTTGGTAATTATTTTTTTCCTGTTTGTGCTGTTGGAAGTCACTCTGTATGTCCCTATCATAATAACCTTGAGAAAGTAACCTACAGTTTTTCGTGAATTCAGCCGATCGAGAAGATAGTTGGAGAGTCTCTTCAGACGAAGGTCGAAGCCAAGAGTGTTTTAAAGTTGCAGCGCCTTTAAACTGCATCGCTAGACGTTTCGAGAGCTCTCATCGAGCTTTTGTTTTAAATTTGTGTTGAGTTTCAAGGGCGGATCCAGAGTTTCTTTGGGAGGGGCAGACGGGCAAAAAAATCAACAATACTGTTAGAAATCAACATTTAGCAATTCCAGCCAGAAATGGACAAGTTTCACCAGTAGCGGATTTAGATGGGCAGAAAAAATTATGTTATTTCTTTATTTGATTTGCTCTTGATATGCACTGTCATGGAATCTCCATCCACAGTAGGTACACAAAAAAGCAGTCTGGGGGGGGGGCACGGGGCACGTGCCCCTTCATCCGCCTTTGTATGCCATATGATGCTCATCCCGATTCGTTTAAATGATACACAACTTCTTGACATGATGAGAAACATTCACCGTTGCTTGATATTTTGTCTATTAAATTTTATTTCGATTTTTCTACTTCACATATTTTAGTAAGTACCTACCTCTTGGTGTACCTACCTCTAGTAGCTACCTATATCTTGGTGGTTCGCCTGTGGTAAAAAGGTCCAAAGTTCGAATTCTATTTTATTTGTATATTACAATATAGTGAGGAACCCTGCACCCTAGTTGATCATTTTTAAATTAGTGTGTGAATGTCAAAACCACACCTTTCACAATGCCAAGTTTTTTGTGTTTTTTAAGGCTTTTGTTTTTATAAACATGTCAGCCTTATCATACCCTAATCTATATTAGCACACGGAGACAGTTACTGTTGCGCAGCTGCTGCCAGCTAAGTAAATTTTAAACGCTGCGTCCGAAAATGGATGCGCCAGCAAACATTGTATACCACCTACATTCCACTTATTCACATTTAAGCTGTTCATCAGTAACTGTCTCTCGTGTTGATTGCGTTCACACTTCACCAGCAAATGGAGCACATCCTCTACTGTTTGCGTGTGTTACATTCCTTGTAATGACACTGACTGCTCTTAAATAGAAAGTAGAAGAATCTGTATGGGAATTACTAACTTTTGCAAATCAAACAACAATATCTTGCGTATCCGTTTGTATTAACATGAAAAATGTAGACAACTCTTTCATTAATAAAGCATAATATCGAGAAATGTCAGAATATACATACATACAGAAGCGATTGTTACAGAAAAATCACAGAAAATATATCAGTAACCATGATTACAGTATTTTTGTGACTAAAAAGTTATTCCATTTTACTTTAAGGATTTCATTTACAAAGATCATGTTATGTACAGAAATAAGCAATCAAATAATCACAAAAATACTTGGAGATAAGGAAGGTGAATTGAAAATCATTGGCACATTTTCAACTTATGATAGTACCTACTCTACTCATGAATTTGAGCAGCTTTTTGTATTGGAGAGACTCTGATAGCCTGTAAGTTCTTACATAGGCATTCCTGATGTTTCTGTGACTATCTAAATATGTTGTTAATTTAGGTGTTGGTCATCCGAACGTACAAAATGAAATAAAATAAATGTTCCCTTCGATCAACTATAACCCTTAAAATTTGCTCATATTCACAAGTACTTTCACCAGTAGAAAAGATGCAAATGATTTTGAATTCACCTGCATATAGAACTTTTTTTTGGTAATACCTAAATATTTTAAGTCAGTCACCAATAAGGCCAGTACAGACGATTTTTGCCCGTGGCGAAAATATCATCCAATTTATTTATTAATGATTTTCAAGTTCTTAATTCATAGTGTGGGTTATTCAATGCAGATTATCTGTTAATATTATGTGATATAGATTTAAAGATTTAATTGGCAAAAATAGTCTGCACAATCCATTATACAGTCATTTGTCGAAATCAATCAAAAGTACATTCATTAATTTGCAGCACAAATATACACCAGCATTCCAATTTTCATTATTACACATGTCAAAATTATTATGAACAAAAAATTCCTTATTTATGAGTATTTAAATGTCATCTAATATTACATAGTGGATGGTGTTTTATTAAATCAATCTTTAAGTAATTGAATTAAAGAAAAAGTCAAATAAAATGTCATATAAAAATAATGTTCGCTACATGCTTCAACATCATAATAAAGTAAATAAACAAGAACAGCGCCATTCTAAATCAAGTCTCATAATATATGTACTGTTATCGAATTTTAGACCAAATAGATCTCATCTTTTTACCACAAGGAATACAATAAATAATATTGTGATTTGAGTTCAATTAAGTCTCGTATCCATTAAGGAACATTATCGCTTAACATATTCGATGTTTTTTTACTCATGACAATTTACATAAAGCGCGATGTGCTATTTCACTTTAGCCAATCAAAGAAAGCGAGACAGCATAATATGTTGCCAAGTGGATACGATGCTTTATCAGCACATCCCAACCTTTTCACAAGAAATGAGTTGGATACTACTTTGTATCAAAATTTTTATCCGTACCAAAAATATTCAATAAGTCAAAAGTATCGAAATCATTTCTCGCTTTTTTGAGCCAATAATTCCTTGTTTATCCAATATTTATGAAGTTTATTATTAAAACAAGCTACATAGATATAAAGATATAAATAATCTTGGTAATAGATGTTGTCCAGCGTATTTCATATCATTAATATAAATAGAATAAGACACGATTGTAAATAAATAAGAATTCCGCGCTCCAAAACACCCTTAGCACGGTCACAATGATTCCCCCTCATTCCAACATGATTCGAGTGACAATGGCATAAAAACGTTTTATTATCCATTAGCCAACAACTACAAATAAATTACGCTAGTGTAGTTTAACTACATTTTCTAGTTTGAAAAATATCATCTAGCGAGGGGTTAGCACCTCCGTCGTTGGAATTAGTCAATACGCGTCCAAAATGAGGAGCGCATGATCAGATCATAACGTATGGATGCGAATGACTAAAAAGAACATATAATAAGGCCCAATCCATATAGGTAGTAGCTGCAAATTTTGTTAAAAAGCTGCCTAGTAGTGAAAAACGTGTAAACGGTTGGGTGACTATCCTAATCCTAACTAATATTATAAATGCGAAAGTGAGTTTGTTTGTTACCTATTCACGCTTTATCTACTGAACCAATCTTCCTGAAATTTTGCATACACATAGTTTGAAGTACTGAGAAGGACATGGGGTACCAATCATCCCGGGAAAAGGAATTGTTCCCGTGGGAAATTCACGCGGGCGAAGCCGCGGATAAAAGCTAGTTTACTATATAGGTTAACATTGTGCACGATTTCTTAGTGCACGAGGGGTGTGAAGAAGTGGGGGAGACTCGACTGTCAGTGCGCATTTTTTTCCCGCTTCTATTAAACCTGTCGTTGTTATTAAGGCCTATGAAACAAGAATAATGCCACACTATTTCAGTCACAAATGTGCCATCCTACTAATATAATAAACGTGAATGTATATGAGAATTGGAGGGATGTTTGTTACTAGTTGTCACGCAAAAACTGCTACCCGGATTTTGATGATATTTGGTAAACGGGTAGAATAAATTCTAGAATAGCACATAAGGTACTTTTTATCCCGAATTTCCAACAGGAGTGGGGCCCGAGGCGCGGCAACTAATAACCCTATAAAAACTGGGCCTTATTAGAGTGATGCCAAGACACCGTAAACAGCGCAAAAACATTATTTCATGGACAACAATCATAACACATTTACATCGCCAACATTCACGCGCCATTCGCAATGACAAAAAAATAACTAAATGACAAAAACATGATAAATTAAAATAAATTATTTGAATCCTCAGTTAACAACGTTGAGACCTAGCTATGTACATTACTTATTGTTACAAGACTCACTGTATCATCACATTGGTATAGAGTCACTTCCGTTTGGTGCGTTTGCGCCGGCGGCCGCGGCTGTATTATGTCAACTCGTTGAACTGGGCCAGAGCAGTCTTTACCCTGTGAACGATAACAAAATTTAGTGTGATTGCTGCTAATTTTTGTATGGGTGGATTGTTTACCCTTTCCTTTCATGTAAAAATCCTAAAAACGCATGGATTTAAGAAAATCATGTGTAACATACACACAGTCACATTAATGTTACTCATGCTAACCAAAAACACCAAAAACACTAGTTTACAATTTTTTTATTTTTTATACCCTCAAAGCTACTAGGTTTTTGATAGATCTATATATGTGGAATATAGGTTCCATAATGAACTTTCCTCCTATCACGTAAGATTTTAGAGAAAAATTGTGTCAAAAATTCAAAACTATTATTTTCGCTAATATTTTGAGACATCATTAAAATTAGTAGTTCTATAATTTTTAACATGCTTTATCGCTGTAAATATTATAACTCTCTTCAATAATATAAAGCAATTCAATTGTAAATTTTACAATTTTTGTTTCCTGCAAAAACATTTTTTGAAAGTTGTGTTATTTTCTCCATACAAGGACTATAACCATAAAATGTATGGAGAAATTAACACAACTTTCAAAAAAGTTTTTCCAGGAAATAAAAATTGTAAAATTTAAAATTAAATTGCTTTATATTATTGAAGAGTGTTATAATATTTACAGCTATAAAGCATGTTAAAAATTATAGAACTACTAATTTTAATGATGTCTCAAAATATTAGCGAAAATAATAGTTTTGAATTTTTGACACAATTTTTCTTTTAAATCTTACATGATATTACCTATATTCCACATATATAGCATCTATCAAAAAAAACCTAGTAGCTTTGAGGGTACACAAATTGTGTAAACTAGTGAAATCTGCGTCGGTATATTCCGAATCAAATAGAATGGCGGTACTGAGCTTAGTCACAAGTCACGCCGCAATAGAAATAGCACAGGGAGGCGGAGTCACGCCTCCAGCGATGGACTCCCGCTATTCGGAGTTGTGCGTACTGCTATGACCATATAAGTTCTGTGCAGCCTGTAATCTGTATGATTTAATTGAGCGTTCAAATATTCCACCAGATGTCGCACCTACGAGTGAGGGCAGACACCCGTCAGATTATACAAAGCTGTCGATGTCGATGTGTCAAATTCAAATGACAGTATAGCACAGTCGCGAGCGGGCGCGCGCGCAGCACGCCCAGCTCGGCCAGCCGCGCGCCCGCGCCACACTCGCCAGTACATCTAGTGAGGTGCAGCCGCCACATACTTGTCGTGCAGGTGCTGCGCGAGCGGGCGCGCGCGCAGCACGGTGAGCGCGCGCAGCACGCCCAGCTCGGCCAGCCGCGCGCCCGCGCCACACTCGCCAGTACATCTAGTGAGGTGCAGCCGCCACATACTTGTCGTGCAGGTGCTGCGCGAGCGGGCGCGCGCGCAGCACGGTGAGCGCGCGCAGCACGCCCAGCTCGGCCAGCCGCGCCTGCCGCGCGCCCGCGCCCGCCTCGCCGCCGCGCACCAGGTTGCCCGCCACGAACAGCGCCGCCTCCTGCAGCTTGCTCTCCGGGTGCGCCTGCGGAGAAACCAATGTCATACAAAAGGATACTCTGGCTTTTGCTCTTAAGTATGAAGAAGCTGGCATCCTTGAAAACCCATAAAACGATACCCATATTGCAAAATTGAAAAAAATTGTCCGCTATTTGGATCTCAAAATAAATGTTATTTTCGTAATCAGCGTCCCCAAAAACCTATAAAACGATACCCATATTGTAAAATAAAATAAAATCTGTCCGCCATCTTGGATCCAAAAATACTATTTTTGTAATCCTCATCCCGAAAATTGGCCTTCACGGGATGCCAGGCAGAAGTATAACATCTTAACATTCTGGCACGACGGTCACGCTTTTTTCTGCGGTGTCACATCAGTTTTGTGGACCAAAAAAAAGATAAAATTAAACAAATACTAACCAAATAATCCACAAGTTTCCTGAGCACGTCCTCATTGGCCATGATGCAGTCCCTGGCCTTCTCGCCGTCGCCGATGTTGCCCAGGATGCACAGCGCCTGCTCCTTCACCTCCGCGGGGTACGAGCCTTCTAGGACTACTATCACAGCCTGCAACACACGTCATGCTGAATAATTATGAATGTCAGGGACAACCTAATTATTAAAAAATAAAAAACACGACTGACAACTCACATAGCCTGTCACTCGGAGGAATGCAAGGAATCTAAAAATACCTCTCACATCAAAATCTGTTAAGCCGTTCAGGACTTATGGTGGATAAAGAAACTTACATACATACATGAACCCTGAAAACATAACACAATTTTTTTGGTCAATGTAAAAAAGTCAACGTAAATAAAATCTTAACGTAAAAAAAAAAAAAAAAAAAATCTTAGGGGAGGAATTCCCAAATTTTCTTTCTTAGTGCTCAATAAAGCTATATAAAGAACCTCTCCGCAAAATTTTAAGTTTCTAATTCAGTATAATTTTTCCAAGTCGCCTAAAAGCATCTGAAATGACTTGACGACTAGCGCCATCTAACGGCTATAGTATACACACTAGTAAACTGAACGAACAATCTGCTAGTGTGCAGGGAAACGCACATTGAGAATTTCTCACATACGTTAACGTTGAGTTTTGTTGAGGCAGCATAAGTTGCTTTACGATATGTTCTATTTACTTTCTGTTCTATGTGTGGACAGCAGGTTCCTCAGCAACCCTAGCGTCTTCATGATGACCCTGGTGTCGCTGTCGGGAACATCTGTTCTATGTTACCTGCATAACTTGCGACGAGTACTCGCGCATGATCGCGTCTATCTGTTGCCTGGTGGACAGCAGGTTCCTCAGCAACCCTAGCGTCTTCATGATGACCCTGGGTGTCGCTGTCGGGAACATCTGTTATATGTTACCTGCATAACTTGCGACGAGTACTCGCTCATGATCGCGTCTATGTGTTGCCTGGTGAACAGCAGGTTCCTCAGCAACCCTAGCGTCTTCATGATGACCCTGGGTGTCGCTGTCGGGAACATCTGTTATATGTTACCTGCATAACTTGCGACGAGTACTCGCTCATGATCGCGTCTATGTGTTGCCTGGTGGACAGCAGGTTCCTCAGCAACCCTAGCGTCTTCATGATGACCCTGGGTGTCGCTGTCGGGAACATCTGTTATATGTTACCTGCATAACTTGCGACGAGTACTCGCGCATGATCGCGTCTATCTGTTGCCTGGTGGACAGCAGGTTCCTCAGCAACCCTAGCGTCTTCATGATGACCCTGGGTGTCGCTGTCGGGAACATCTGTTATATGTTACCTGCATAACTTGCGACGAGTACTCGCTCATGATCGCGTCTATGTGTTGCCTGGTGAACAGCAGGTTCAATCAATCAATCAATCAATCAATCAATCAATATTTATTTGCAAGAATACAGTTTATAGAGATGTTACAATTTAACACAGGTACATGTATTCAACCTTAAAGTAAGGCATGCAAAATTTTAAATTCGTATTACACATTAAATTACATTGTCAGTTACATAAATTCAAATATTCCTTAATGTCATAAAAAGTATTTTCTAACAGCCATGCAGTCAAAACATTGTCAAAGTTCTTCCCATGTAGTTCCTTTATTGAATTTGGTAGCTTATTATATATAATTATGCACATATTATAAACATTCATTTTATATATATAGCAATTACATGGTGGCTTGTCCAATAAATTAATATATTGTGGCCGCTGTGGTCTTAAATGTACTTGGTTACGATACCTGAAAAAATCTGGATGTTTTTTAACAAAAATACACACATCTCTTATATACATTGACGCTAGAGTTAGAATTCCAAGTTGTTTAAATAATGGTCGGCACGAGTCCAAGAAATAAGCGTTACAGATAGCTCGAACACATCTTTTTTGAATAATAAAGACTCGGTTCACCTCAACAGAGTTCCCCCACAGTATTAATCCATAGCCAAGAACAGAAGCCACATAGCCATAATAAGCCATTAATGCTGCCTGTCTTGATACAGTTTCTCTTATTCTCTTAATCGCAAAAATAAATCTATTGAGTTTTAGGCAAACAGCATTTACATGTTCTTTCCAATTCAAATGTGAATCTAAATGAAGTCCAAGAAATTTAAAAGTATTTACAATGTCAATATTACAATTATTATAATTAATTTGAAGCTGTAATGGCTGTGCTTGATATGAATGAAATTCCATAATTTTTGTTTTTGTTAAATTAACGTCAAGTTTATTTTCATTCATCCAATTTATTACATCTGTTAATGCCTTCGTAATTGTGTCTTCTGCCGCCTGTCTATCTTCACATTTAACAACGACTGTTGTGTCGTCTGCAAATAAGATACATTTATTTGAGGTGCTTTTTAGACATACTATTTATATATATTAAAAAAAGAAGAGGTCCTAAGACACTTCCTTGAGGCACACCTTTATTATTATGTTGCCACTCAGATATAAATTTTTGTTTAACAGAAGTGTTTTTTGAATTAGACAACTGTGTGATTTCTGTACATTGAATTCTATTTGTAAGGTAACTTTTAAACCAGTCAAGCGCTTTGCCTCTAATTCCGCAATTTTCTAGTTTTATCAACAATAACGTATGATCAACTAGATCAAACGCTTTTGTCATATCTAAAAAGAGAGTCACCGTAGGTATTTTATTATTTAAATTTTGTGTTACTGTATGAATCAAATCAAAACATGCAAGAGTTGTAGAGAATCCTTTGCGAAAACCATATTGTGTTCTATTTAATAAATTATGTTTAGTGATAAATCCGTATAGTCGAATGAACATTGCTTTTTCTAAGACCTTACTTAAAACTGAAGGCAAAGCTATAGGTCTAAAATTGTTTATATCTAGTTTACATCCTTTTTTATAAACAGGCTTAATAATTATTTTCTTAAATTCTTCGGGAAATATCCCTTCAGAAAAAGATAGATTAATAATATGTGCTAATGGTTTACATATTTGAATAGCGTTTTGTTTAACTATATGAGTAACTATGTCATCATAACCACTTGCCTTGCTATTATTTAATTTCATGATAATTTCAAAGATTTCCTTTTCGTCAACGGGTTTTAAAAAAATAGAACTTAAATTCGAATCTTGTTTTGCATTTGATTTAATAGTATGATGTGCGTTTGTTTTATTACCAACATTTATAAAATAATTATTAAAAATTTCACTTATCTTTTGACCATCAGTATATGTACAACCTTCATGTTATATTTTGTTAATTTCATTTGCTTCTACATTGGCAAAGCGAGAAGAAATAACATTCCACGTTGCTTTGTTCTTATTTTTACTACTTTTAATATACCTTACATTATTTATTTTATGCGATAAATGAATACAGTTTTTCAAACTTCTATTATATTTTTTTAGTTTAGATTTATTCTTGGACTTATTGTATTTGCAATGTTTATAACGAAGATAAAGCTTTCTTTTAGTAATACAAGAAGTTTTCAGACCTTTTGTAAACCACCTCAATTTAGCATTAGTATTATTTACTTTAACTTTTATAACTGGGAAGCAAAGGTTATAAAACAGACAATAGGTTTTCATAGAATTCTGCAAAAGCTGTTGAGAATGTACTCTTTTTCTAAAACATTTAAAAAGCTTAAATTAGATATCCAATCACAAAACCTTTCCATGTTTCTTTTACTATAATCACGTTTATATTCAAACCATGTGGATAAAACTCTAGGACTAGTAACTTTTATCAAAATTGTTTGGGCTGTTTCATGATCAGACAAACCCATTGGTAATACTTCAGCTAATACATTCTTTATATTACTAGCAATCTGATCAAGACAAGAATTATCTCTAGTTGGTGACCAGATATGAGGCTTGCAATCATAATTCTGTAAAATACTAATTAGATTTTTGGAAAAAGAACTGTCCTTAAGTACGTCTATATTCCTTTATATTTGGCCGTAATTATATGAAGTACCTTGTCTAATTTATATAGAAAAATCCCTACATGGGCTTTCGTATGTGTAGGTATTCTGTAAATATTTATAACAATTATATTTAACCCGATAACTTCAATTCCGCAACATTCAAAATAAAAATTAGTAGCAATATCTGTGATTTCATTAATGCATTTTGTTTTTAAATGTTGTTTTACCAAAATACATGAGCCTCCTCTGCTTTTTTCACGGCAATATGATGCCGCTAATCTATAATTTTGTAAAGATACATTTGATTCTGTGCTTTTCTTAATATTAGTTTCACATAAACATATTATATCTACACATTTATTATTGCTATCTAAATCACTTAAGGTCAATTCTAATAAATCAAGTTTGTGCTTTACACCAGCTATATTCTGATGAAATATTCGTAGGGATTTTTGAGATGAATCAAATTGAGATGAATCTACTTGATTTATTTTATTGACGAAAAAATGTTTTCGGTTTACTAGAACTTAATTCATTATGCAACTTATTATCACATTTTTTTAAATTTGAATTCATCTGAATATAATCCTTATCATAGCTTATAAAATCTATTTCTAAATTTAATTTAAAACTTAAAGAATCTAAACTTGATATTTTATTTGAAACGTTACTGAATACATCCACAGGAATATTAACAAAAACACAGTTTACATAATTTTTCACAAGCATTTGCAATTCATTGTTGAGCTTCTTAACATTAATATAGCGATTATAATTTACATTTAAAAGGAGAATTTTATTATGCCTAAATTTGAACAAAACATTACATATTTCTGTAAATAAAGCATATGGATTTTTATCATGCGAACCTACAGACAGAATTATAACATCATCGCTAGATATCTCTTTTTTCAATATTATCTTCTTCTTCTTCTTCTCTCAGCCGAAAGACGTCCACTGCTGGACAAAGGCCTCCCCAAGGATTTCCACAACGACCGGTCCTGCGCTGCCCGCATCCATGCGCAACCCGCGACCTTCACCAGGTCGTCGGTCCACCGAGTGGGAGGCCTGCCAACACTACGTTTTCCGGTTCGTGGTCGCCACTCGAGAACTTTTCTGCCCCAACGGCTATCTGTTCTGCGAGCTATGTGCCCCGCCCACTGCCACTTAAGTTTGGCGATTCTGCGGGCTATATCGGTTACTTTAGTTCTCCTACGGATCTCCTCATTTCTGATTCGATCACGCAGGGAAACTCCGAGCATAGCGCGCTCCATCGCCCTTTGGGTGACCTTGAGCCTTCTTATGAGGCCCATAGTAAGCGACCACGTCTCTGTTCCGTATGTCATTACTGGCAACACACACTGGTCAAAGACCTTAGTCTTGAGACACTGCGGTATTTTGGACGAGAAGATATCGCGAAGCTTCCCGAACGCTGCCCAGCCGAGTTGGATTCGACGGTTGACCTCTTTCTCGAAGTTGGAAGTTGGAATATTATCAAGTTCCTTTAAAATAATTGGACTAGATGCATAAGGTTTAACTAAACTACGTACTTTATACACATCATTCCACCTTCCTTGTCTAGTTGTTATTAATTTCGATGCTAAATCACGAACTTTCTCATCCCCATAAATATAAATATTCTTCTTAAGCGTTGTAGATCTTCGAGCAACAAGGACTTCCGCAGGCGTTGTTATATTATTATGGGTCACTAAGTTGCTATTTTCTTCAATGTTTTGCAAGATATTATTTGACTGATTCTCCTTTAGTATAGTAGACATTTGAATTTTCTTGCTTCCGCGCGTCGAGATTTTAGTAGTTTTCTTTACTAAAGTAGTATCTTTTGACTTGGACTTATCCGATGATTTAGTTGAAGATAACCCATCATTATTTTTATCTAGAGTAATAATCTTTGATTTTAAAGAAGCATTTTCTGACAGTAATGAACATATTTGATTTTCAGCAGATGATAATTTTTCCTTTAATTCAGCAATTGTTGTTTGCAGTAATTCGATTGTCGAAGCTTCTGGTAGAATATCTGTTTCAGTGTCTGAATTAAGAGATTCGAAAGAATTCAGCAACCCTAGCGTCTTCATGATGACCCTGGGTGTCGCTGTCGGGAACATCTGTTATATGTTACCTGCATAACTTGCGACGAGTACTCGCTCATGATCGCGTCTATGTGTTGCCTGGTGGACAGCAGGTTCCTCAGCAACCCTAGCGTCTTCATGATGACCCTGGGTGTCGCTGTCGGGAACATCTGTTATATGTTACCTGCATAACTTGCGACGAGTACTCGCTCATGATCGCGTCTATGTGTTGCCTGGTGAACAGCAGGTTCCTCAGCAACCCTAGCGTCTTCATGATGACCCTGGGTGTCGCTGTCGGGAACATCTGTTCTATGTTACCTGCATAACTTGCGACGAGTACTCGCTCATGATCGCGTCTATGTGTTGCCTGGTGGACAGCAGGTTCCTCAGCAACCCTAGCGTCTTCATGATGACCCTGGGTGTCGCTGTCGGGAACATCTGTTCTATGTTACCTGCATAACTTGCGACGAGTACTCGCTCATGATCGCGTCTATGTGTTGCCTGGTGAACAGCAGGTTCCTCAGCAACCCTAGCGTCTTCATGATGACCCTGGGTGTCGCTGTCGGGAACATCTGTTCTATGTTACCTGCATAACTTGCGACGAGTACTCGCTCATGATCGCGTCTATGTGTTGCCTGGTGGACAGCAGGTTCCTCAGCAACCCTAGCGTCTTCATGATGACCCTGGTGTCGCTGTCGGGAACATCTGTTATATGTTACCTGCATAACTTGCGACGAGTACTCGCTCATGATCGCGTCTATGTGTTGCCTGGTGGACAGCAGGTTCCTCAGCAACCCTAGCGTCTTCATGATGACCCTGGGTGTCGCTGTCGGGAACATCTGTTATATGTTACCTGCATAACTTGCGACGAGTACTCGCTCATGATCGCGTCTGTGTTGCCTGGTGGACAGCAGGTTCCTCAGCAACCCTAGCGTCTTCATGATGACCCTGGGTGTCGCTGTCGGGAACATCTGTTATATGTTACCTGCATAACTTGCGACGAGTACTCGCTCATGATCGCGTCTATGTGTTGCCTGGTGGACAGCAGGTTCCTCAGCAACCCTAGCGTCTTCATGATGACCCTGGGTGTCGCTGTCGGGAACATCTGTTATATGTTACCTGCATAACTTGCGACGAGTACTCGCTCATGATCGCGTCTATGTGTTGCCTGGTGGACAGCAGGTTCCTCAGCAACCCTAGCGTCTTCATGATGACCCTGGGTGTCGCTGTCGGGAACATCTGTTATATGTTACCTGCATAACTTGCGACGAGTACTCGCTCATGATCGCGTCTATGTGTTGCCTGGTGGACAGCAGGTTCCTCAGCAACCCTAGCGTCTTCATGATGACCCTGGTGTCGCTGTCGCCCAGCAGCCGGAACATTTGCTCTGTGCCGAGGCAGCTTAGGATGCGTTGCTTCACTTTCTGTTCCGCCTGGGAAGCGTACGGTGAGTCATAATCAGAAACTACAGGGCAATATGATCTTTAAGACAAGGCAATAAATATTTAAAACCCATTTCGACTGCACTTGTACTGGTCTATAGTTACACTTTTAATGAGGGCTATCGCGTTCTAATATTCCATCAAATGTCAGCACAATAGACTTATTTATTATATACTGGCGTAGTATTTTTTTTCACAGAAACATCAGTAATGCCTATGTAGCGTGTTACTGCAAATAAATACATTTTATTTATTTTTTATTTATGAGTCTATGCTCAGCACCTACGAATAAACTACAGTCATCTGACAGATGGTACAAAGCAGTCGATGTCGATGTGTCACATTCAAATAACAGTACAGTGCGAAAAGGCTTATAATGAACGTGGCGAAAAAAGGAACTAACGCCGCCATCTTGATGAACCACTTGATGGTGATTACCATGACGACATGAACCATGTAAATTTTATGTCTTTTTTTCTTTATACATGTACCTAACCTAGAACTTGATTTTTATCATAGATTTTCATTCTTATTATTCAGTCATGATTGTATGTTTAATTATTATTTAATACGCGAAAAAAACAATTTTTTATTTATTTTTTTACACTGCTATTTAAGGAGATTTTATTTCAATGGAAAAATTAAATTAAAATTTCACTAAAGTCACTGCAGCGCCCCTGACACTTTAATTTAGAGCCTTGCCGCACTGTATTGTACCATTGACATGACCATATAATAGTGAGCGTAAATACGAAAACCCCATACTCTTATTGCACGAGCTTACAGCATACATAGTACGTAGTTTACTTAATCAGATTTTTAAGAAGATAGTTTTAGAGAATAATGTCCAATTGTATAACAAAACATACATGAGATTACCTGAAAGGCCATATTCATGAGCGCCCAAATCCCGTTCAGTCTGAGCGCTGCTTCGGGCCTCTTCGTGAGGTTACACAGCATTTCCACGGCGCCTGGAAGATAACCTTACTTATTGGCTGCGAGGGAAATTGACCCTTATATCTAGGTGTTAAAGTTCTAAATACCCTGGCATCTGTAAGGTAACATTACTTATTGGCTATATGATAAATTGACCTTTATATTTTGGTGTTAAAGTTCTAAATATAACATAAAAGACAAGTCTTTTTTATCAGCGAAGTAAATTGACACATCTAGCTCGGTGTTAAGTTCTAAATGCCTTGGCATATGGAAGATAAACTTTATTTTCTGCGAGGTAAATTGACACATATGGCTTGGTGTTAAAGTTCTAAATACCCTGGCACATGAAAGATGTCTTTTTTCGTCTGCAAGGTAAATTTGACACATGGCTTAGTGTTAAAGGTTCAAATGCCTTGGTACATGGAAGATAAACTTTTTTTTTACTGTAAAGACAGTTTAGGTTAATTGACACATATGGCTTAGTGTTAAAGTTCTAAATGCCCGGGCACATGGAAGATAAGATTTCTTTATTGTGTGCAAGGTAAAGTGACATATATGGCTTGGTGTTAAAATTCTAAATACCCTGACACCTGGAGATAATCTTTAATCTTTACATGGTAAATTGACCCATATGGTTTTGAATTAAAGATATTTATCAAATAAATAAATATCACGGATAGGAGATCTGTAAGGATCGTAGCAAGTGGTGATCCATACAAAACAGCAAATAAATAAAAAAAACTAGCACCAAAGAAACGCGGAAAACGATGCAATCTCGACTCTCGTCTCATGTATCTAAGTATAATTTCCTTTGCAGCTAAACGATTCACCTGTAATGAACGTTAATAATCTGTGGTATAGTATCAAACCTTGATCTAACATTGGCTCTTTGGCTGGAGAGAACTCTAGGAGTAGGTTGCATAAGGTCGAGGATCCCACGGTCAGCAGTTCTGTTCCCGGCGAGTCGTTTAGTAGCTGCATCAGCGGTCGCCATACTGCGTGGTCCTGGGTTCACAAATGTATGGCCTGGTTTTGTTACAAACGTCTTTAGGTATTGACAATCGATTGAGATTAAAATTATACATTACTAGCTTTTGCTCGCGGCTTCGCCCGCGTGAATTTCCTACGGGAACAGTGTTTTTTCCTGGGATGAAAGGTACATATCCATACCCTATGTCCTTCTCAGTACTTCTAACTATGTGTATGCAAAATTTCAGCAAGATTGATGCAGTAGATAAAGCGTGAAGAGGTAACAAACAAACTCACTTTCGCATTTTTAATATCAGTTAGGATTAGGATAATATACAGGAGGCATTTTGAAATAAAAATTACTTCTTGTGCTATTCCCGGTGTTCCTCTACCCGTGAACGAAATTTCAACAAAATTCGTTCTGTATATCTTGAGTAACAAACATATTAGCTCATCTCATCCAAAATTTCGCATTTATTCTACTGCACGGATTTTGATGAATGAAATGAATGATTTGGTACACAGGCATTAAAATACCGGGAATAGCACATAGGGTACTTTTTATCCTGAAATTCCCACGGGAGCGGAGCCCCAGGGAACTACATGCAACTAACTTTACATGCAACGCAAAATTTGACAAACAAATGCAATAAAGGCTGAAGCCACATGAATGTAATTTTTTGAGTTGAAAGTCGCGTAATTTGGTTTCATAGAAAATTTTATGAAATAAATCGCTGCAAAAACGCGACGACGTCCAACTCAGAAATCCACCTACGTTCATTTGGCTTTTGAGTTCTATGAAAATTTCTAAAGTATGTATTTACGCATCAATGAATAACTTATGGTTTCATGGTTATGTGGATATTTACCTGAAACGTAGTCCGTAATTGTTGAACTGATCGAGACAACGAGTGTAGGCATCTCACTGCTGCCAACCGGATCTGTAAATTAATGCTGAATGCATCGTCTATTCCTTTAGGCATAAGCTGTAAATGTGGGTTTAGGTGCAGAATGTCCAGTTCGCAAAATGTCTATTTCGCGATTTCCAGTTCGCAAAATGTACAATTCGCAGAATGTCGTTCATTAAATATCCATTTCGCAGAAGAGAAATAATGAATGTAATGCATGTATCATTGCATTTCTGTGAACTGGACATTCTGAGAATTGGACATTATGCGAACGGGACATCCTGCTAAATGGACATTTTGCGACCGCTGGACATTTTGCGAAATAGTTATGCAGGGCCTCAATGTAAATGTGCTATGCCACTTGTTTATATTTCTGACATGACTTTTACGACTACCGCCACAGACATTAATAGGCCACTACCGCCATCTAGCGGCAGTAGCCGTATACACAGTGAGATTGGTCTACAAACTCATGTGACACAGGTTCCTACCTGTTTCACATTTGTGTGGTATTTGAGCCCGGGTCCTATCTGACCTCAGGCAGGTGTCATTACCACTTGGCCACCAGCGCTTCAAAAATAAACAAATTAAACAAATAGTACATAAACATCCAACACTGTAAACATCTTTTGGTGAATAAATTAATTAAATAAATAAATATATACGGACAAATCACACAGATTTGTCCGTATATTTTTATCTTATTTTATTAGATTTATTAGTTTAAATCATATTTCATAATTATGATTATTAAATATGATTTAAACACATTTCAACTCACGGTAGGCTCCGGGTTGTTCATCCCACTAACGATATGCATCATAAGGCCGTGCGTCTCAATGATCCTCTTCCTAATGTCCTCATCATTGGCCCCCAGAGACGCAAAGCATTTGAACGCCCCTTGCTTCGCGGCCGCCGACGGACAGTTTACTATGTCTGTTAGAGAACTCATTAAGTGGTTCGATATCGCTGCCAGCCTTTGGAGCGATGTGTCCACCTGGAAATTTTGTTCACTGTTGACCTAAATATAAGAAAAATCACTTCCTTTTATTTTAAAAGGACTAACTGCGCCTCAGGGCTCCAGTCCCGAGGTAATTTTAGGATAAAATATATGCTAGGTCCTCCTAACTATGTGTATGCGAAATTTCAGGAAGATCGGTTCAGTAGATAAAGTGTGAAGATGTAACAAACTAACAAAACAAACGCGCTTTCGCATTATACTATTAATTGGGACTGCCTGACTATATAGAAATGAATTGAATATCACTTAGGTTATGTAAGTACCATAGAGCTAGCAAAAAATTTTTTAATTTTATTTAGAGGCACTGACAGCTGAGGAAGCGGGATGACAGATATGGTTTTTACCTATGTTGGTGAAGGACAGGTAATATCTTCTGTGAATCCAATTTTCAGTAGACTTTGACAATCGAAGCTTAATGTGGAACTGATATTGTATTGTAAACAAACCTTATAAGTTAATTTATTCCCTTATTATTATAGATAAGCTTTTTAAAGTTTCATCGAGTGAAAAAGGTGTAGTGTTATGATCTGAATTGTGATTCATCTTCTAATAGAAATGCCAATCAATACTCTTTTCACAGGTAAATGTTGTTTACAATAGTTGAATTTCAGTGAGCTTGTTCTGTTGATATACATCGATATGTTCGTCTCAATGATGTATTTTTCGTGTATTGTATTGTTTTCTTGTAAGAAAATGTATCATCGCATATTAAAAAGAACTATTTAAGAATATATTGAGTATCGAAATATTAGCATTTTTCGAGGCAATTGCTAGGGTAGGATCAGTACCGGAGTTATAATTATCGATAAAAATTCAAAACAACATTTTCGGTTCAATATATAACTGAAAACTAAACTCCATTTATTCTTACCAGTCCTATCATGTAAGCAATCTTACCATGTCTTTTGATGATTTTACAACAATATAAATTAAAATAGATTTTTTAGGAAATTACTTTCGTGGTTAATAAATTTACTTTAGAATGTTTAGGTTTGAACTAATATTTGATTTATTTTCAACAAAATTCAACAAAAAGTACTGTGAAGAATGTTTACATGATAGGACTGGTAAGAATAAATGGATTTTAAGTAGTTCGAAACTTAGAAAAGGTTCAATTATCGTCAAGTACATTTTGCAAACAATATTTTTCTTAGCTAAATACATACTTCTCTTCGATTTCAGAATCACCACTGATCGGCAGCGACGCCACACTTGGCTTAAAATAATTAAAAATGCAACTTGGATAATGCAACCAAATTAAGGATCTCGTATATGTAGTCGACACTTCGACAACAACGACTTTTACATTGCTGGTGGCAAGATACGATTAAGAAAATCCGCTATGCCAACTAAGTTTGTAACTAACTTTCATGCCCTAATTTAAAGGGTGGGAGTGATTTACTACTATTATATGCTGAGAATTTTGTTTATCTGGTTTATTACAAACCCTAGTTATGAGGGTTCAAAAAAATTACGAAGCGCTTCGAGAAAAGGCAGATAGTGCTCTTGCGTTTCATTTGGCATCTCTTGGATGACTTTTATTTCGACTATTTGGCTTGTCTTGGATGACTTTGATTTTGACTTTTGCTCTTCGAAAACATTGCAATTTTAAAAGAGCAGTTCGTTGAGACTATATTATGCAATTACCATTACTGATGACTGATATGACCTATTACTGTGCCCACGACTTCGTCTGCCCATTAATTATTATTGTTAATACGAGTATTAATATCATCAAGACGTATGGAAAAAAAGGAATGGTTTTCTATTTTTTTCCATATCTCTCATGAATAGTCACAGACTGGTTACAGTTTTTTTATATGTATAGACCATATGTATGTACATATAGATATAAAAATAAATATTTAATTTTGATTAAATCCAATCTTTATTTTTATTACAAACCTCATTGTGTAGAAAATAATCAAAATTATACGTCATAGGATATATTACCGTAAATGTTGCGATTTTTCGCATAATTTGTTTTTCAGACAGGAATCAAATCCTATGGGGTATCTACTTCCCATTGACTAAAATTGTGAAATTTGGCAACAAAGGTACTACTGGCACTACCCAAGCCTCTTCAGTATTGGCATGTAGAGGCACCGGGGTGTTTTTAGTGGGTCCAAGTCCCACACTATTGAGATGTGAAGCGGTATGCGAAGGCATTTTCACCTCGATAAAAAAAAAGGTTTTTGTTTATGTAGTATCGATACAAAATGTCGATGCTTAGTTGTAAGGTCACATCACTTTCATACACTGTCATTAAATTTGGAAAACGTTTTTCGGCTTCATTTGACAACCAAGCTTATCAGTCTATTAAAGAATGATTTTTTTTTTCTATGTCTATGGTAAGTACACCTAAAGTGATGTTCCTTGATGTGAAAAATAGAACACAGGTGTTCTATCTAAAACACTCAAATTAAAGAAAATTAAAATAGCACACAGAAATAGATTTCCGGAATATTCAAGAGAAGAGCCTATCGCTTTCTCAAAGAGTCGGCAACGCATCAGTGATCAGGGTCGTCGGTGTCTATGGACTGCGGTGATTGCTTACCATCAGGCAACCCGCATGCTCGTTTGCCTACTATTCTATAAAAAAATAAATAAACGAGCGGCAAGCGCATACCTCTGCTAAGTATGCTAGTGTTTCTGCGGCTTTGGCTCGGATGTCTTCTGGCATTTCTTTCGTGCACAGGCGCGCTAGACATGGAAGCGCTCCAAACACGACTCTGTGAAAAAATATAAAGTATTATTTACACTTTGATCTGTTAACAAAACACAAGTAGGTATAAATAGTTATGTTTCCGGCAAGGTTAACAAGATTATTTATATTCTGTTTACTAGCTGACCAGCTACGTCAGATTTAGGGTGCCTCCAAAGTTATCGACGCGTCAGCTTAAGCCAGTAGAAAAACCTTTCTTTCAGTGCATTAGTAATGACGTAAGATGGGGGCGTGCCCGGGTCGTGGCTTATGCAAAAATTGACACGGGCGATTCCTTAGCAACGCACTCGCGTTGCCGTTTTATCTTGATTTATTTCTGTGGTTGCACCCTAAATGTCGTTAAACTTTTTTTAATTCCTCAATTTTCATATCACACTTATTTTTTCGTTTATTTTTCGTTATTTTGTTATCTGTTTTCTTTTAAGGTGTATGAAGCTTCCATGCTGGTCTGGGAGCGAAGAAAAAACATAGAATGTGCCAGCTGCTTCTCTTCCTGTGCAGATCGTATAAGTCAATCGAGGGAAAGGGCTTTAAACTGGGAATTCCTCCACTCATAGGCGATGGGCTAGCAACCTGTCACTATACCTGAATCTCCATTCCATCAGAGCCCACTGTTCAGCTAAGCGTGGCCTTCGAGTCTCACGACTTTTGGGTCTGTCTACCCCGTTAGGGATAAAGACGTGATTCTATGTATGTATGAAACTGTATGTGTTGTTGTGGCTACAAATAAAGTTTTTTATCTATCTATCTGTACGCTCACTTGGTGTCCGAACTGTGCGAGCGCCTGCGCACGCACATGCAGGCACATCAGCAGCGACGGGATGCACTTGTGACCATGTCTGTACATCACGATGTTCATCTGTACACTCACTTGGTGTCCCGGGCACTGAGCGCCTGCGCACGGTGCATGAAGGTGAGGCAGCGCGCGGCGCCCAGCGCCACCGCCAGCGGCGCCTCGCGCGACACCAGGCACATCAGCAGCGACGGGATGCACTTGTGGCCGTGGCTGTACATCATGATGTACATCTGTACACTCACTTGGTGTCCCGGGCACTGAGCGCCTGCGCACGGTGCATGAAGGTGAGGCAGCGCGCGGCGCCCAGCGCCACCGCCAGCGGCGCCTCGCGCGACACCAGGCACATCAGCAGCGACGGGATGCACTTGTGGCCGTGGCTGTACATCATGATGTACATCTGTACACTCACTTGGTGTCCCGGGCACTGAGCGCCTGCGCACGGTGCATGAAGGTGAGGCAGCGCGCGGCGCCCAGCGCCACCGCCAGCGGCGCCTCGCGCGTCACAAGGCACATCAGCAGCGACGGGATGCACTTGTGGCCGTGGCTGTACATCATGATGTACATCTGTACACTCACTTGGTGTCCCGGGCACTGAGCGCCTGCGCACGGTGCATGAAGGTGAGGCAGCGCGCGGCGCCCAGCGCCACCGCCAGCGGCGCCTCGCGCGACACCAGGCACATCAGCAGCGACGGGATGCACTTGTGGCCGTGTCTGTACATCATGATGTACATCTGTACACTCACTTGGTGTCCCGGGCACTGAGCGCCTGCGCACGGTGCATGAAGGTGAGGCAGCGCGCGGCGCCCAGCGCCACCGCCAGCGGCGCCTCGCGCGACACCAGGCACATCAGCAGCGACGGGATGCACTTGTGGCCGTGTCTGTACATCATGATGTACATCTGTACACTCACTTGGTGTCCCGGGCACTGAGCGCCTGCGCACGGTGCATGAAGGTGAGGCAGCGCGCGGCGCCCAGCGCCACCGCCAGCGGCGCCTCGCGCGACACCAGGCACATCAGCAGCGACGGGATGCACTTGTGGCCGTGGCTGTACATCATGATGTACATCTGTACACTCACTTGGTGTCCCGGGCACTGAGCGCCTGCGCACGGTGCATGAAGGTGAGGCAGCGCGCGGCGCCCAGCGCCACCGCCAGCGGCGCCTCGCGCGACACCAGGCACATCAGCAGCGACGGGATGCACTTGTCGCCGTGTCTGTACATCATAATGTACATCAAAACTAACGTGAGATAAAGACATTATACTATTTCTTCCTTTATAATTAATAATGTTTACTGCACCCTACATTTTTTTCACGTATATTTCCTTCCACCCAAAGGTTTGGTTGGTTTTGGGAATAAAACAAAGAGTAATTCTTCCCTCAAGTCTTTCCGGGTGGTCATAAAAAAAAATAACCTGAACCTACCTTCTTTTCCGCCCTCAAAGTCTTTCCGGGCGGTCATAAAAAAAAAACCTAAACCTTATCGATCAGTCATTTACCATGCCTTTAATGTAAATCCTGAGACTTACCAAGCGAATGGTGGTAAAAGTGCGAATCGCAAAATTATTTGGGCTTTTAACATTAAGAGTTGGTAAATCTTAGGTTTTACACGAAAATCTTAGAATTTACCGTAGTTCGAGCTTTTACAGTAACATATATATGTATTTACTATTGTTACTACTTTGTATTTCTTTTCTGTAAATGGTGCAATAAAGTGTTGATCTATCTATCTATCTAAAACGGATCGCCCACGTGCTTTCATATTACGGCGCGAGATGACCCGTTTGTAGTCCAATGATAATGCTCATTTAAGACCAGGCCAGTATGCGATGGGCGGCGTATGTGTACGCGTGAATTTTCAATGTACATTACTCGTGCATGACTGTGGTGTGACGCATCGTGTAGTATTGTGCGCAAACAATGAAACGCGAACGCTTACGACACGCATCTACATCGGTCTACATCGGCCTTTAGACATTTCACAGGATTCCGCGAATGCCACTGCCGCGCTATTCAGCGGTTTAGCCATGATAGCACAATAGACTTTCACATTCATAACTTTATATGTAAGTATAAGTATGCATGCATGTGGATAAAATGGATGTAAAAAATCTGAAAAATTTAAATACAAATCTATATAAATTCCTCCTAAAACGATCAAAAGGCACTTACTTAGTATTCAATGCTACATGAGCCACATTGCTGTTCTCAAAGCACATATTTGCCAGTAGTTCCAGTGCAGGCGTGGCTCTAGCCACCGGTGGGCCATTCCTGCCGTTGCTCAACATTGCAGCGATTGCCGAGCAAGCCCCAGCAGCGCATAGCGCCTCTTGCTCCAGTGTGCCCCCGCACCATATTGATAGTATCCGGACGACACAGCAACGGGCTGTGGGTGAACCTTCACGGGCGATTTCTGGAGAGAACGTAATAAATTGATATCACTTTTATTGCAATTTTTTTTGGTAAGTAATTATATGATATGAAAACACACAAAACAGAACATAATATTTAATGTTGAATTTTGTTATAATTTTGAAAAATGTTTTGTACTCAAAAAATAGAGTTTGTTTGAATAACAGGTCAAGAAGCTTCATCCTACCTTCAAGAAAGACACATTTTAATTTGTCTGCAAATAGTGGAATGATGTGATGTGCTGCTGTCAATGTAAATTGAGGTTGAGAATAAATTTTTATCCATCTATCTATCAACAATGTTATTTTAGATTGACAGATTGTTAACTTACGTGTCAACTTCGTCAGGAGCCTCATATCGGCCGGCAGTGCAGCAATCGGTGCCGGCGGATGTAAAAACACACTCCGAAGTGCACACAGCCCTGCTTCAGCCAGCTTTGCGGTCACTGGCACTGTCTTTAATAATTCCACTAACGCTGTTGCTGCTCCTTGATCTACTAGTGAAGATACATTCTCAGGAGTACCTTTGGCCAGAGACCCTATAAACAAACAACAAAAACATGTTTCTACAAAACTAAAATGTTTTTGTATAAAAATCCAACATCAACATGTCTTATAAACTAAAGAGTAAAAAAGTTGGAGATACATTTTTGAGATTTTTCGGAATTCCTTTAGTCCCCTTCCTTTTTCCTATTATAATGCTTACATATTTGTTGGATAACCAACATGCAAAAGTACTAAGTTATCTGGACTGGAGATAGATGATAAAAGGGTTTTACCAATTATGATGGTAGCCTCGAGTCTTATATTGGGATCGAGGGCCTCATCCGACATCAGCTGTAGAAGACGAGGTACAACTCCTTGCTGTATCACAGAGCTCTTTTGCCGATTGCTGCCAATCACCGAGTTCTTCAGGGTTACCAAAGCTTCTATAACCTTCGACTCATCCGAAGAATACAACTCGTCAATATAAGAACGTGAACTCTCGATATCCTATCGGCAAAAGGTTATAGGTTAAGTCTCACCTTCGAACAATGTTCATTACTCGAGATATTCTAAATTTTGCAATTGTTTTAACTCACCATAAATACTGTTATCTGCTGCATTGTTTTCAACTTTTACGCAGAAATCTTGGTAAAAATATCTTGAGAAATTCATTCGAGGCTGAATATGCTGTCAAACGCCAAGCCAAGCTGTCAATGTATCTTTCCTGCCCTGCCTGCCTGTCAGTCAATTTTGCTTTTTTTATTTATTTGGTACCGTTCTGCATGGTTCTGCATGAGGCATGAACATGATCACTTAATCGCAAGAGTTTCGATTTCGTGGCGATTAACCGACGCGTTCGCCGGCGATAGCGAATCACTGTTAGTAGGTTTTTATATGGCATGACATGACGCGTTGCGAATCGCCAGCGTCGGTACAATATAACAGCCATTTCGCCGCTAGGAGCGAAACAGTAGCTGATAAGGATGCAACTATACAAATCTCGCTTAGTTTGAGCGAGACACAGCATAAGCAAAACGCTCTCATACAACTGACAAGTTTTTTGAAGTTTCGTCGCCGCCAGCGAACGCGTCGGTGGACTAAAAGCGTAAAATAGAGATTATGTAGTAAATAGGTACACGGAATTTGCGGAATTTTCCCGCGCGGGATTATTCCGCAGTGCGAACAGGCCATAACCTGAACGTTGATAAACAATTGTCAATGTTTTCTGTCAAGATCAAGACTGTCAATCAGTTTGTCATTGAGTTGAGACATTGACTTGAAGTGAAGCACTTGCCTTCCTTCTTTGTCCTATATTTTGTGATTTTTTTCTCTATTTCTCTGTTTTGTCCGTCTGTATTCTGATTCTGAGGTCCGTCCGTATCTTCCAGTAACTTATTGATATTCTTTCTTTCATTTGATGTTCAAAATGGCAATGTCTTTGCTAATTCAATAAGCCTGTGAAAGCAGTGTTCTTGGATTCGTTCGCGAGAATGTATTTTTTATAATCAAACAACCAAATATACTGATAACATGGCTGACTCTGGAGTAGATACAAGCAACGAAAGTAGCGATAATCCTATTTTTGACCATTCTCATTGTGTATTTGAATTCAATCCTCCAGCTATCCCTATCAACTTATCTGGACAAGCTATACCTGTTGACTATTTGGATGAACGGCACGATCATATTGGCAAGATAAAATGCACCACAAAAGCTAGACACTGTAGGCTGAAATACAGATGTGGATCCTCCAAGAACCAAAGATTAAGAGTTGCTGCATCAACAAATAATGTAGAACTTGTTGAAACTCTTTTGATGGCTGGTGCTGATCCAAACTCATCAGACGAGCACAAACGCAGTCCTTTGCACTTGGCATCATGCTGGGGATATGTAGATGTTGTCAAAGCACTGTTGAGACATGGGGCCAACCCTAACATAAAAGATTCTCTAGGTAACACCCCCTTGCATCTTGCTGCCTGTACAAATCACATTCCAGTTGTTATAGCTCTATTAGATGCTGGCACAGATGTCAATTCAAATGACAGGAATGGACGTAATCCTTTACAACTGGCACAAAGTAAATTAAAGCTCATAAGAATGCGTCCTAGCAGCACTGGACATTCGGAAGAAACAAAGCAGCTCATCAGTGAAATATGTTTAGTGGTGGAAATGATGTTGAAATACATGAAGATACAGAAGGCTGATGCTGGAGACCTTGAGTCTCTCCGTGAAAGGTTGGAGAGGGTGAGCACCAGGGAACAAGTTGACACAGAAGTACAAAACCTTCTTGACAGTCTTGATTCTTTAAAATTGAGATAATTTGTCCCCTGCTGTCATCATAAATTGCAAGACTGTTTAGGAAATGTACTGCCTATGAAATTAATTCTAATTATGTTTAAATAACTCACAACTAGAATAATATAGTAATTGATAAGTGAATGTCTTTCGACAATTTTCTAGCTTTCATATCTTATTTTTTGTTTTACAAATACCTATGTAATAATCATTTGGTTTGGTGAATATCTTATGTAAGATGTTTTAATGATATGTAATCTTAAGATAAGTACTTCATGCTGCAATTTAGTTTTACTACCTAACACTGACATATTCAAAGTAGGTAAAAACATGTCAAATTATTGTGTGCAAATTAAGTAATTGATGGATCTTTTGCATAATTTTCAACTTATAGGCATCTTACAATATTCATTCCAATTACTAGTAATATATGTTCCATTATAGCAGTCGTTTTGAAGCAAGCATCACCTTGAAGTGAACCTTGCCACCAAATGGTAAAAACAAATGTATTATAAATGTATGTCATTCATAAGAGTTATTTAATTATATTTTTTGATTTGGTAATTGTGGTTTTTGTCAAATAATACCCAAATTTTTAGTATAAATTATTTATTAACATTTCATAAACTTTCATTTACAACAATGCAAGTGATTCAATACAATCAAAATATTATAATATGTCTCGGCCAAGGCTTGATAAAGCTACTTTTCATCTTAACTATTTTTTAACCCAAACTTTAAGACAAAAGAACAATGTTTACTCAATAAACAACATTCATACTAAACATACCTTATGTTATGCTACCTCACTCATGACAATTTTGAAAGTAAAAGCAAAATATTGCATGTTATTATTGTTTAGTCAGTATAAAACCTATTACATTGTTTTATATTGTGAGCTAAATATATTATCAATTTGATATGGACAATACGGACTTAAATATATGGCCAAGAATATAAATGTTTGGGATTTCCAAGGCATGAGATATACTGAATTTTTAAAAATTAACTATGTTATGGCAGTGTAAACACATTTTTAAAGATTGGTGGTCATTTGGCCGAGAACCGAAGAAAATAAATGCATAATAATATAGTTAAAATTAGGCAAATCCCTTTTTTCTTAACAAATAACCAAATCAGTTCCACAAAAGATTTTAAATCACTAATTCATCCAATTTCCACTAAAACAATTTTTTTTATATACTTAAACCCCAACCAGAGTTTTAGCAAGCTAATATTGCATCTTGAACTGCTGTACGTAAGTGAGCAAAACTAGATTTTACTACTCTTACAATAAAAAATCATTTACAAATACTATCTGAAAGCGAATTGGTTAACTTTATATGCATTAAGTTAACTGACTTTGTATTAGAAACCCACTTTCATTTTCAAAATCATCTACAAGGCTAGATGATAGCAGACGCTGCCCTTATTGGTCAATCTCAACTGTACTATAAGCAAGAAGCGATAAATTGGCATCTGCAAAAAAAGGCATAGAAGCTCTCCTTCTAAAAACCTGAGTAAAATCTACTTTATTGTAACACATAAGTGTTTTATTCGTAAAAACACTACTGACCTACATTTGTATAAGAAAATACTTTGTGCTTTCTATATACTGTGCTTTTAAATAGAATTACTATCATGCCTGGCCTTGATTAACAGTTGTGAGTTAATATAATACAGCATTATATACTTATTATTTATTACTCTGTCTGCATTGTTACTTGATAAAATTATGATGTCATAAAACATGGATTTTACTATTACATTGTCTATAATTGTTACGAATGTTAGGAAGCCCTGACTTACGAAAAGTTTGGGATATATTGCAATAGAAAATGAGGCTTTCCCGAGAATTCCGTGTGCATGTAATGATAACCTTATTGCCAGATGAATAAGGTTCATAACCATCCGTAGCGTCATAGATAAGGACGGACGGTTGAAAGGGAATAGCAATTACTGTCCCTGGATCGGTATTTTTATTTATTTATTGACTACTGACGTAATGTCTATAGAACATCTAACTAAATCATAATTTGATTCCTACGATTGGATATTGGTGCTCGACGGTATTTAGACTTTGGACTGGTATTTGAACCGAATAATATCTCGTCAATGACATCAGCAGTTTTCTACAAACCAAACCCCCGCTCGTAACAATATTATTAAACTCATATTATAAAAAAATTATCACATATCAAAATAAATTATATAACATAATAAATTAGGCATCAACTGGGGTTATGTCTTCGGACTGCTAATGATTATGGCAAAGTTATTGTTATCACAGAAAGTTTAAAAATAACATACAAAAAATTAATAACACATTTTACATCTGGCAAATATTTGTACAATAATAACACTATTGTAAATACAACAAATTGATTTCTTTTACAAAACTCCGAATGGTGATGTTGATGAATAAAAATATTTACACAGATTGAGCCAACCCCAAGGTTTCCTTGTTTGTTGTTTAAATGGTTCTGTATGTTTTCACAGAATATGTATTTACTTAGTAAATACTTAAACAGGCAAAAACATTTAATCTTCCAACCACACACCATCCCTAAAATTATTTTTTGGCAAGCTAATGAAACAAAGCCAAAAATTAAAAAACATAAATACCTATTTGCTATGCATTTTTTGTAAAGAAAAGTTGTGTTGCCTACAGTTTTTCTGTAAAACACCGGAACCATTTTAACGTGTAAACGTGTAAAATATAGTAATGAGAGGCAAGAAAAATCCAGACGCCTTACGCCTAATTTTAGGTAAGTAGGTAATATAAATATTTAACAAAAAAAAATTAGCTATGTGGGTTAATTCTTGTTAAATATAAGCTTGGTCTATAAGTACTAAGAAGTTAGAACCCAAACCCAAAAAGTGATTCTTATCAACTAAAATTACATCACATTATTTTTACCAAACATTTTTAAGTTAAGTAACATAAGAAAAATAGGAATCTACATTATTTGTTAGGAATGTATCTAAAACACATATCTAGTTAGGAATGTTAAGATTAACTGCATGCTAGTTTTGACACTACATAATTAAAAAGTTTGGTTGTCACATTGATCCCCTAACCTAGTCCAATGGATAAGACTTTCATTTATAAATAAAAATATTTACAGCAAGTAATCACTATATTTGTAAAAATGTTTGATTGTATTTTTAAAAAGTAGGTAATAAAATATAAAAAATTAAATTAAATACAAAAAACACAGTAAATCCAAGTTTTCCAGATATGTAAATAGTTTAGATAGTATATAAAATAGGTAGTATCGAAGAATTATTTTAAAAACTAGTCAAAAGGCATAATATTTATTTAACACTTAATGCTGACAATGAACCATAGACCTGATAGATAGAAGTTTGTCAGCGAAAGTGTTAAGAATCATAATTTGTGAAGCATAGCATATTTCTGCTATCATAAAAAAAAAATATTTTTTGTTTGTATCAAAGATGCAATAAGAGTTTCCTATTTAAAATCACATATGGATACAAGACAAAATACAGTTCTGACGTTTTTATTTAAAAAAACGAAGAATAACATCCTAATTTTATAAAATATCGAAATGCAACAATAAAGTAATTCATAACTATGTAGCTTCTAGCTAAGCAGAATAAATTAAATAGGCCAAATATATTAAGTAGGAAATTGCTCTTATTTGAGCAACTATGATGTATATCAATTCCTTTAAATACAACATTATTGATGGCATAAGTTTTATAGTGCAAATATTTTGGCACTTTATGTTTAGAAAGCTTGACTAGTTACTATAGTATAAGTGTGAATTCAAGTATCAATTTATCACTTAAAATAATATTATCACATCAAAATAATTAAACAAATCAAACTTATTTTATCCCCATCACAATAAAATTGGAAATATTCAATTCAATAAAATTACAATTAAATTATAATTCTAACGGAATGATTACACCAGTTCAACAATAAATTTTGGTATTTAGCTAATTCTAAACAATATTTAGATATTATTGTGGCACAACCATTACTTATAACTCTTTTAATGGCAATATTACTATAGTATTCCTTTGTATTGCACTTTCGTCGGCTCGGTTTTGTTTCCATTAAATAAATTCAGTCAATACTTCACCTTTAGATTAATACTTTGGACGTTATTGGGTGTCGGGCACTATGAGATTAACTATGTTGGGGAATATTTCCGCTTGTATAGGGCCGTACTCTACCAGCTCCCCGTCTACTGTCAGTTTGCCATCGGAGCCCTCTGGGACTATCCTGAATGCACTGACAGGGATCATTTTGATGTACTCCGTGTCGTGTTCAGCGTGAAGTCCTTGATCGGCGTTGAGGAGGAACGAGAAGAGCTGGGACCTCGTGACCCCAGCTTTGATGATCAACATCCACATGACGCCGTCTGACAGTTGCGAGCGCGGCGCGAACAGGAAGTCTTCGCCGATGTAAGACTGGTAAGCCACGTGGACCATGATGAACTCGCCTTCCTCCTTTACCCAGTGCGAGGGCAGTTGAGTTACGAGTGAAGGCAGGTGAGAGGCGGGACCATGCATACATACGTGCACCGGCGAGCGCATCTCCGAGTTATCACTCGTCACGCTGTGATATTCAGAGCCGCGAGTGCTGAAGAATGCGCTTCTTCGCGAATTGACGGAGTGCCAGGAGTCGACGCGCTGCCGCCTGGCTGTCACGGCATTCGAGTACATGTCGGAGTTGCGCTCGTCGCAGTCGATAAACGCTTCCGCGTCGGGGGAATCCAGCGCTCCGTCCTGGCTGACGCTGTGGCTGAGAGTCGCCGGTAATTTGGGCTTGGGGAGATTGCTCACGTCCTTGATCCTCGCGTAACTGACGACCCCTTTGTACTTCCTCAGGCCGAGTATCCTCGCGAGCGCCCACAGAGCGAACCTCTGGGCGCCGAGAGCTCGTATCCTTTCGCTTTCGATGTCGATATCCGACACCAGTCCCCAGCCGATCGTGAGGAAGGAGAACATGATCTGGAAATAGAGAAAACGCATTTTGATTCATTACATTCTGAGCAGTTATAAATCGACTGCTTTAGCATCACGCGTAGTCTGTCTGGGCTATATAATCAAAGGTCTGAAGATATCTATAAATAATTTATGTTTCGGTTTGTTTTGTAATTGTCCATTCAATTAATAAGCTGATAATACAAAGACTGATAATCCGAGATATGATAAAAAATACGTCCTGCTTTGTTACACAACTACTATTTATTGCAACAATAATACTCTCGGCTTAAGTTCGTTCAAGAAAAGCAGTAACCGTAGTAAATTGATAAACTAATGTAACTTCCGAGATATAGTTGCACTTGTAAAACTAGCTAGACTAGAATAATAAGGTTATATCAATGTCATCTAGCAAATGGGCTAATAGCATTCATACGGAGGGTTCCTTGTTTATTGACGGACGCAGACAATTGCACGGCGTAACACAAATCAGTAGCAAACATGCCTATTAGAAGATAAAGTGGTGGATGCCATTTCAGTACGGGAAATGATATGTCATTATTTTTAACAGTAGTTCAGCAAGTAATTCATATTTTAGTGCTTACGTGATGAAATCAATGATGAGTGTTGATGATGAGTCAGACTCGAGTAATGAGTATGAAACTTGTACCTACGTAAATTAATGAAATATAACTATAAAATTAACCAGTTACGTATGTCCTTGCGCTTTAGCCTAGAATGATGAAAGGTTATAATTCTAGGTCAACAGAAAGTAGGTACAGTAAGATTTTGCTCATATAAAACGAAATAATGAAGTGACAGATAAAGTATCACGTGATCACGTCTTTATCCCTGACGAGGTAGACAGAGCCAATAGTCTTGAAGGCCACGCTTAGCTGAATAGTCGGATTATTGGTGGAATGGATATTTAGACACCTATAGTGACAAGTTGCTAGCACATGGCCTATGACAAAAATCCGTCAGTTTAAAACCCATTCCCCTGATTTATTTTTACAATCTGCTCAGAAAGAGAAGCCGTTGGCATATTCTATGCTCTTACTTAGGTCCCAGACCAGTATTGCTCCCAGACTAGCACGCATATGCTAGTCTAGGAGCAATAAAAGTGACACTAATCAAAAATTATGTTATTATGTTTCAAGTGACATTTTATCAAGTTCCTACTGTAAAAGTAGTCAGTTTATGCAGTAATATCAAGTGATAAATTCATTTTACGATTACGTATTGTTTACGTAAACCCGCTTTCGAGCCGTTGCGGTTAGTGACCACAATCAATTTGGTAAGCTAATCGAGAATTGACGAGTTAGTGAAGAGTCAAACCAAAACTGCCATGTTTTAATTTTGTGTATTCCGCGAATTAACGAATAACTTTCAATTTTTTTAAATATTATAGTCTAACGAAGGATGTTGTGATACCAAGATTATCTATACATATAATAAAACATTAAAAATATTTTGTCTGTACATTTAGTATTTTTGACTGAAATGGATAGAGGGACACTTAAAAAGAATAATAGAAAGCAAAAAAAAGTTTTTGAATTATTTGTCTGTCTGTCTGTATGTATGTACGCGTTTCACGCAAAAACTACTGGACGGATTTTAATGAAACTTTTTTTGTTGTATAGCTATTAAGCCTGGGCAACATATAGGCTATAATTGATTTTGAAAACAGGAACACCTGATGAAGAACCTTAACAGAGCAGCTAAACTATAAGAAATATGGAAATGGTGCCTTAACAAAAGTCGTTCAACCTGATGAGCATTTTCTGATGACGTATAAAAATTGAAGATCTGGAACATCTGATGAAGAACTACAAGAGACCAGCTACACTATAACATATGGAAATGGCGCCTTATTAAAAGTCGTTCAACCTGATGAGCATTTTCTGCTGACGTATAAAAATTGAAGATCTGGAACATCTGATGAAAAGCTCCAAGAGAGATTTTTCATCTAAGCGAAACTCACGCGGGCGAAGCCGCGGGCGACAGCTAGTATTCAATAAAGAAATTATAACTAGAAAAAAATTCACAGTAATGCCACAAAGTAGTTAAAAGGGTTAAATCTAGGGTAAATCTATAGTAATGCCAATTGTGTCACCTCCTAATACTTCTCAACCTTGTGGTTTTACAACAAACAACTCGAGAATAGAGATACGAGTAAAGTGTCTTCATTTCAAATTGCCTTTTTAGGTATTCAAAACGGCCGGAACGCCTCAAGTCAAGTAACATCTGAAAAAAAACCGACCAACTCGCGCACCGATTATAGCTCTAACTAAAAGACCAACTAGTTTCAAAAACAAACTTAACTTTGTAGTTCGATACCTGGGATTCATACTGAATCCACAGCAAAAATAAGTTTGTAACCTAAATCTGTGTTTGTAACACTTTTTTTTTGGCTTCCAACAATTTTTAGATTTATTCCTTTTATACATTAAGTACTGTCAGACCTTGCATTTTGGCAAATTTCATAATTTTAGGTCAACTAAAAGTACCCCATAGGTTTTGATTGCTGCCTGAAATCGCAAAATATGCGAATTCGCAACATTTACGGTAATATCTCTTGATCGCGTTGACGTATAATTTTGATTATTTTTTTGCTGAAAGAGGCCGTGGATTCAGGTATTCAATATTAATTTCAACTTGATACCTTTAAGCGTTCCTGAGAATTTTTTTCTCTGAAACGCTTAACGGTATCAAGTTTGACAGACAGACGGACAATAAAATGATTTTATAAGGGTTCCGTGTTTGCCTTTTGAGGTACAGAACCCTGCAAATAAAAAATATAAAGCTCATAATTATCCAAATTATATGATTCAGACAGACGGACAATAAAATGATTTTATAAGGGTTCCGTGTTTGCCTTTTGAGGTACAGAACCCTGCAAATAAAAAATATAAAGCTCATAATTATCTAAATTATATGATTATCTATAAAGCGCATCATTATCTTGACGCGTCATCAAAAGTCGTCATCATCTTATCATATCATCTTTTCACAACTTCGATATTTTATCAACACTTGAGCAGGCATGAAAAAATTAAACTGTGTAATTTTTTCGTGCCTGCTCAAGTGTTGATTAAATATTGAAGTTGTGCAAAGATGATATGATAAGATGAAGACGATTTTTGATGACGTGACACGAAAATATTTCAGTTAAATTTTTTCGTGACTGCTCATACATATTTTTGAACTCTTAACGTTCAATGTCGGCGTGAAAAGGCAACAAATAAACAAATGTCTTTAAGTATAAGATCCACTATTAAAATACGTAGAGGAAAATCCGGAATCCATTGCAACATAATGAATATAACATAGTAATAAAACCTGCCCATTTGAATGAGTCACTCGGACTCCACTCTCAAAGTTCGCCTATACAAGTTTTCCACAGTACAATACAAAGTTCGATCAGATATAATATACCTCTCATGTTTATTCTCTCTATGGTCGTATTTCCTCATAGCTGAGGATCGTGGTAGTGGCATGAAACACGCAACAACTTCCTTGGCAATGTTAACGTAGTGGTTTGCCATTGCCTTCTCTATTTTACACACGCGCTGATAATAAGTCATCAAATATAGAGCAGGTGTCCTCACGATGTTTTCCTTCACCGGAAGCAAATGGTAGTCTATGAAAACTATCATCATGATATTGGTACACAAACTTATAAGGCACGAGTAGGATTCGATTCTGGGATCTTTCGACTACAGGCAGACGTGTTGATCACTCGACCACTACTTTAAATGCTTATTAAAACATGTCGTCAATACATCAATAAGTAATAATAATAATGTGGTATGTAGTAACGCTAGCGAGAAAATAACAAACAGCAGTCGCCTAATGTCTCACCGACCGAGGAATTCCCACCGGGTGGAGATCTCCTCTAGGCAGTCTGGAGGACTTTTAGACTTCGGGCTGGTGTTGGGAGATTCCGTGAAAACCGCGTTAGGTGGGGTTTCTCGGCAAATATTATGTGCGATTGCGGAGCTGTGCAATCTATGGCTCACCTGCCATGTCCGAATTGCCCTGACTCTTGCACCATGGAGGACCTTTGCGAGGCCAACGATAGGGCGATTGGCGTTGCCACGTACTGGTCAGGGAAAAGATTCTTGCCATTTTGACTCGCCAAGAAGAAGAACAAACAGTAGCTTACAGCTACATTGCCTCCCCAGCATTGACTAATCGACTGTTTGTTTGTACAATGTACAGTCAGGCACAAAGTGATAAGACGCAGAGAAACAGAGGGTGACTACAGCAGGTGGTCATACTGATCAATCTCCTTTTCTAATACCTTAGGTTAGGCCACAACACTGTGGTGTCGATTGTGCTAACGTTAAATCAAAATAGTGTCTTATCCTAATAGTATTGTTGTTTACATCCTAGTAACAAGAACTGTGTAAAATAGCACTACTATGCGTCATTACCGTTTTTTTTTAAGTCTTCTGACTCAGCTAACAAAACCATCAAGCGATAACTGCTTTTACCAGCATTTAGATTGCGGATTTTATTGATATTGTTTTTGATAATGTAACGTTGTACATATAAATATTAAATATCATAGCAAAAAAGTAAAATATTATTTTATCTTACATATATTACCCTAGTATAAAAGGGTTTTCTTATTCGCGCTTCACTCCAATACGGATCCCTAAAGTTCGAGATGCTTCGATTTCTCATAACAATGACCAGGAGGCGTGGCCTGGTGACCGCGTCTCCGGCGCAGCGGTCATGCATTGGAAGGGTCCTCGCATCACATCGTTGCGAAGAGAGCTAGCGTGTGGCCGTGTATTCACATTTAAAATATTTAAACCGCTCCGCACGTTGTCGTAATAATATTTTTTATTCTAACATCTTAATTGCTTCAACAAAACGTTAAAAAATCGTTCTCCCCAATAGGGTAAGTCATGAACAGTGATATTGAACCTAGTAAACCTTTTATTTGCAGTGTTGACGTGTTAGCTAATTGCCAATTTCTTTAATTGCCTTCCTCTATTCTATTAAATTTAGCAATTGGCCTTATTTAGTATCAAATCAAAGCATTTCGCATTACTATCTCAAGTATATATGTAATTTTCATCTTTCTTATTCCTTCTCTTATCTCACCTGTAACTCTGTCTGATCACCGTCACCGCCACATCACCAACCATCTACCATTTTATTTACCACATTCCCATGGTAGCTTGCTTTGCTGAAGGGTGACTGTGATCGGCGGGAGTTCCTGGACGCTGTACTTAAGCCTGGACACTCTCAATTCCAGGGAACAATCTTTGGACTGCAAGGTACGCCCTGCGTCATTCACGCAGCCTTACGCGCGTCCCTCCAGCACTGGGAACAACCACTGGCCTTTTGGGCTGGAAGGAACACCCTGCGTCGTCCACGCAGCCTTACGCGCGTTCCTCCAGCGCTGTACTCGCACTCACACCGGCTCCCCTATCGACATCATTACTGCCAGGAAGTGGTATGCCAAGGGAGCAAATTGTCAGTCGGGCATAGTAGGGTCCACGCCCATTTCTTTTGTTAATTTTTTTAAAAATAAATATGTGTTCACATTTTGACCTCTGGGTTTTATTAACCTCCTCCCACATATGTGACAATAAGCGATCAAAATCGAATTATTTTGTCCATTTTAATGTTTTTCTTCATAACCAACCACACATTTTTTAACACATATGTCGCAGGAAGACGCTGGATGTAAGGCGCTTTCAATCGGTCTATATAGAAGTTTATGGGAGAGGCCTATGTTCAGCAGTGGACTTGTTGATGATGATATAATATGTAGTACTGGCACGCGTAGAGTAGGTAGACCATATTAGGTGGTTAAACGCTCTTGTAAGGTCGCTGTGATCTGTTATACCAAGGTTAAAAGGTCGCCTCATCAGGTCTATCTGGAAATCTTTAGGGGTTTTCCAAAGTCGGGCTCTTCTATAATGATGATGAGATGACGGTCTTAAGGATGCACTAGTCGATAATTTTCCCATACAAATTTCGGGGGGGTTTTACTCCATTGTTTGACATTGTACATCCAAAGTTAAACATGATATCGTTTTGTGTCATTATTAATTTTGTCTGTACGGATCCAGAATAGTAAAATAAAAAGCCACTCTAAAGTTGTGAGCCATCAAACTTTAGTTTTTCGTGCTAATTTTAATACAACTTTGGGCGTAAATAAGTAATAAAAGAAGTGTAAAATATCGAAAACAAAAACCGCACCGACAAAGTTCAGTTATCGAAGATTCCAATAAACTTTATTTGTGATTGATTTGAGCAGTAGTTTTTCAGAAAACCCGATTTTCCAAAGGACGTTTCGCAATTTTTCACGCGCACGATTTGATATGAATTGTCGTGCATTTCACTCAATATTGTTCCCCGGGCGGACGGGGCGGCGCGGTGCGGAGGGAAGAAGCTCACGCACACCTGCACAATACTTACGTCACTTTCGTTATTCGCTCGGCTCACTCCTAGATTTCGATACTACCTACCTACTATATCTGACTTGGCGTTGAATTGGACTACCTATAAAATTGAAATTGTTGATTTGAGTGGATTTTGTACTGGTTGACTGAAGAACAGGCGTGAAAAACTTCAAATAAACATTGAGTAAGTGTTCTACCGACGACCTAAAATTATGAAATTTGTCAGAAAGCAAGGTACTTAGTACAGTACAGTACTTGTACAGGAACAAATCTGAAAGTTGTAAATATGTTGTTGGAAGTTAAAAAAAAGTGTTACAAACTTATTTTTGCGCTCGATGCAATATGAATCCTAGGGAGCAAACTGCAGAGTTAAGTTTGTTTTTAAAACTTGATTAGCGTCTACGGAACCCTCGGTGCGCGAATTTGAATCGCACTTGACCGGTTTTTAGGGTTCCGTACCTCAAAAGTCAAAAACGGAACCCTTATAAGATCACTTTGTTGTCCGTCTGTCTGTCAAACTTTTTTCTTAGGACGCTTAAAGGTATCAATTTGAAATTAATATCTAATACTCGGATACATGGTCTCTTTTAGCAAAAAAATAATCAAAATTATACGTCAACGCGATCAAGAGATATTAGGTACCTACCGTAAATGTAGCGAAATTTCGTATATTTTGCGATTTCAGGCAGCAATCAAACCGGGTACTTCCCGTTGACCTAAAATTATGAAATTTGGCAAAAAGCAAGATCTAACAGTACATACACTGTAAATATGTTGTTGGAAGTTTAAAAAAAATGTAACAAACTTATTTTTGCGCTCGATGCAGTACGATTCCTAGGAATCAAACTGCAAAGTTAAGTTTGTTTTTGAAATTTCTAGGTCTTTCAGTGAGAGCTATAATGTGAGATGCTTTTCGTCTACGGAACCCTCGGTGCGCAAGTTTGACTCGCACTTGGCCGGTTTTTTAATGATACCTACCTCCTACTAAAATAAATATTGATAATAACAAGCAAATTATTAAAAAATAAAAAACACGACTGACAACTCACATAGCCTATGTCACTCGGGGGAATGCAAGGAATCTAACAATACCTCTCACATCAAAATCTGTTAAGCCGTTGAGGACTTATGGTGGAATAAAGAAACTTACATACTTACATACATACATACTTACATACATACATACATGAACCCTGAAAACATAACACTCCTTTTTTGGTCAGTCGTGTAAAAACATACGAAAACGCGCCCGCTCAGAGATAGCTACCTATACTGCGCCTTGAGTCTTCGCTAGGTGGTTTCGCGGCGCGTTGCTGGTATTTAGATAACTCGTAGTATTTCGGAAACTATTGATCCAAATTACATGCAGTAAAAAGCAAATATTAAATATATTAAGTACTTGTGACGATAGACTTGTTTAATTTGATAAGGATTAATAAGTTCTGGTTAATATCACCAGTTAAAAAACACGTAACGATTTTAATTATTTTTAAAACATAAAAGTAGTTATTGTGGCTGAAATATCAAAGCTAGATATATGCTATCGCGGACTTTTTTGTAGACCTATTATAGATACACAATTCCTCCATACATGATTTTGATACATCTCTTAGGAATTGGACAGCGTTTTCGATGAAAGCTGCCGGGCGGCAAATTTTTTTCCGACTTCCTTAACAATTATCGTCAAATTCAACTAATATACACAAAACCTAAACAAATTATACACTAAAACCTTTCTCATGAATCACCCTATCTATTAGTGAAAACCGCATCAAAATCCGTTCAGTAGTTTTTGAGTTTATCGCGAACAGACAGACAGACAGACGCCGCGGGGGACTTTGTTTTATAATATGTTATGATTATGATTTATTTATTTATTTGTTTCTTATGTCTGGGCACCTGATAAAAATAACATTGTAAGTAGGTAAGTACCTACATTACTCATTTTATGTGAATCTTCTATCCTATAGGTAGGTATGTCTATATCCTGACTATAATAAGCAATCTATAGGTATATAAACGCCCGCGCCGCCGCGCCTTTAGTTATATTGTACGAAATTGTAGGTACTGTCTCGCTTTTGGCCGACCGGCAGGCATAGCGGCGCGCCCGACGCGGCTCGGTCGGTGTTGTTCGTCTAACGTCGTTTCATTCACTTCGGACAGGTGTTTGTGTGCGTGCGCTCGGTGTATGCGTACAGATAGCGTCTGACTGCTCATCACTGATTCTATCTCTGTCGGACACAATGCTAGGTGAAACAGCTTGCTTTTTGGCCGCGCCCGCCACTGAGTTCGAGCTCGCGGCTAGTGGAACCTTAAGGTTTAATTACTTCAATACACTGTCCAAGTTTTATATGAATCCTCTAAGTATAACATCATCAAATTTAAGAGCGAGGCTCTTGTCGGTGGAGTTCCTTCCATTTTTCTCTGATCATTGCCATCTGTTTTACTTCTTGATACCAAGTATGACTCATTCATTCAAATAAGTCTTGAGACATAATATCTCGATGGTCTTGAGTATAATAGTATTCTAGAGCATAGGGGACCGAAAGATCCAAGGCTCGCAGGTGGTTCACAAACACCACCCGCAATTGATGGCTAGTCTAATATTGCAGTAGACTGTACCTTTATTAACAGGTAAAGTACGCAGTAATACAATAGTGCAATGTAGGTTACCAGGTAAATAATAGATACTAGGTCAGCGGTGCTTATTAAATTAGTGCGAGTACGTAGCCATACTCAAGTACCCAATTATCGTGAGATAAATTGTTCCACTAATAGTTTCGTACTACTCTTAGTGTGTTTGTTCAAACCTCAGTTACGAACTCGAACTTAGATTTCCACATGGAGGGAAACACGCTGTTTCCAAGTCTTTTATCGAGTGTTCTGGTGACACATTTTTCCCAAGTCGACGAATTTACGGCTCTGGCGGCAGTATGACTACTGCCGCCAGTAAATTCGTCGATATGACTATAGACACGAGTAAGCTGAACAGTCAATGTTCAGGTTTCTTCTCGATGTTTTCCTTCACCGGAAGCAAGTGGTGGTCGATGATGACCATACACGAGTCAGATTGATCTACAAACTCGAATCATTATTCGCCTTTCAGACGTAAGTCGATTGCCTAGTCACCACACCACTCCCACCACCGCTGATTCTTACTAGCATGGGCCCAGGATTCTGTTCCCGTAGAATTTCGGAAAATCCTCTTTTAGTGCTTCCCTACACTTTCTAAGGAACATACATGCTAGATTTCAGCTTCCTACGCCCAGTAGTTTTCGCTTTGCTTTGTCTGTCAGTCACACAGTCAGTAACAGGAAGAATTTTATCAACATTGATGATTTATTATTGACTTATATCTAATCTAATTTCTAATTTCAATCATTTGTCGAGCTAAATAATACCGTCTTACAGTGGCGTAGGGTGAATAAAAATAAAGGTAAAGCCGGGTCATATCTATCTTAATTTGTAACGTGTAAAAAAACATGCAATAAATTACATACCTACCATAAATTAAGTGTGTAGGTAGACTACAACCTATTTGTAATAATGCCGCAATTTCTCACCTAACAGCCTACTTGACGACAAGAATCAAACAAACACTAAACAATATAGGTAATATACCACAATCAAGCTAATCACTTATTATCACAATTATAAAAAAATTAGGATACGAATGCTCTGATTGGACGAAAACTTTTAGTAAGCTATCTGAGATCGGCTTAAAATCGCTGCCATATCGACGTGTGGTTGTATGTAGTAGTAATGTGTATGTGTGCGTGAATTGCATACATTTTTAAAATTCGAATTCCCAATATTATGAGCGGGTTCCCGCCGCGATACCGCGGCTTGCGTCCTATACGATAGTGAAATCGTGTATGTGTGCGTTTGCGCGGTTTCAAATACATTGCGTATTGTGTGTCCAGCATATTGAATAATATATTTTCAAAGCGCGCAATGTAATTATGTGCGCTTAATTAATCACGCTCTCATATAAAATTACCT